>JARFJB010000339.1:5730000-6095000 GCA_036346205.1 Vesta saturnalis | reverse complement strand
GTGTATATATATATATATATTGATATATATATATATATATGTATGTATATATATATATATATATATATATATATATATGTATATATATGTATGTGTGTGTGTATTATTATATATATATGTTGTATATATGTTATTGTTTATATATATATATATATATATTTTTGTATATATATATATATATATATTATATATATATATATATGATATATGTATATGTTGATTATATATATATATATATATATATATATTATATGTGTGTGTGTATTATGTGTGTGTATATTATATATATATATATATATTATATATGTGTATATATATATATGTATATGTGTATATATATGTATGTGTGTGTGTGTTTATTATATATTGTGTATTGTGTATATATATATTATATATGTGATATTGTGTTATATATATATAATATATATTATATATATATATAATTATATGTATATTAAATTATATATATGTGTGTGTGTGTGTGTTGTGTGTGTGTGTGTGTGTGTGTGTGTGTGTGTGTGTGTGTGTGTGTGTGTGTGTGTGTGTGTGTGTGTGTGTGTGTGTGTGTGTGTGTGTGTGTGTGTGTGTGTGTGTTGTGTGTGTGTGTGTGTGTTGTGTGTGTGTGTGTCTGTTGTGTTGTGTCGTGCTGTGTTGTCTGTGTCTGTGTCTTGTTGTGTCTGTGCTGTGTTGTCTGTGTTGTGGGTGTGTGTGGTGTGTGTGTATGTGGTGTTTATGTATTGTTTGTAGTGGTGTGGTGGTGTATGAGTGGGTGAGTGAGTAGTGAGTGTGGGTGAGTGTAGTAATTGTGGTGAGTGGTGAGTGGTGGTGAGTATGTATGAGTGGTGGTGTGGTATGGTGAGTGGTGGTGAGTGTGAGTAGTGGTGGTGGAATGTGGTTGTGGTGGTGAGTGGGTGAGTTGGTGAGTGAGTGAGTGAGTGAGTGAGAGAGTTAGTGAATGAGTGAGCAGGCGACCGAGCGTGCGAGGGTGCGTGCGTACGTGTGTGTGTGCGTGGACGTGTTTAAGTAAGGGGCGTTTCCGGTCAACTTCCCTGGCATTAACGGTCCCTGCTTATTACGTTGTCATTCATCCGCGTACCAGAAAAGCATATGTTGATTCTCCGTTGGAAGAAGTTTCGGGATAGAGAATCTATGGTGCGGACAACCCTATCTCGCCGATAGAGAACATGTTGTAGAGGCAGTGGGTGAGGACTTGTAAGATGTCTTTAATAGATAGGCTTTCGATGTCGAGAGAGTCAGACTCTTCGGAAAACAGGATAGGTTCGAGTGATGCCATCTTCGACGACGAACTGGGAGGCTCCCGCCGCTTCCGGCATTTGAGGGAATAGGAAGGGTGGGCTTCCCCGCAGTTGTTACACCTTGGGTTAGCAGGAGTCGTATCTGTGACTTTCGCCACATTTGGGACAACGGGTAACACGGGTATGACACTCCTCAGAGGTATGCCCCACCTGCGAGCAGGTGTAGCAATACTTCGGTGTAGGTTGAGGTATAAGGGAGGGTTAGCAACTATTGTGTCGCCCAAACATAACTCCGCGTGCGAGGAGGTCAAGAGGCCATGATGTGGATAAGAGATGAGGGAGTGTTCGTCGCCTTAGATGTGATGCGAACGGCTGTCCTCACGTGTGGAAGATCGATGGAATGCCCGATCTCTTCCACGTGACGAATCACGCAGGAAAATGAAGGGGGTCTACGAGTGGAATTGTAGGGACGGGGACCGTAGAGTTGGGTTAGGGTGACGGTGGGATCGCCGAAGCGGTGTCGCAGGCTAAGCAATGTACCATCCGGCAAGGAAGAGGAGGTCTCTAAGATACGGATGTGGTTGAACGTTAAGTTCAAGCAGGGAAAATTAAGGGATTTAATGGAGTTGAAAAAGGAAGTCTGGGTGGCTATGGATTTTGGGATATTGCGGATGCAATACCTCGAGGATTGAGAACGGGTGGGTTTGGGATTGGGTTGTATGAATCACAGCAGGTAGAGGCGGCTGGTTGGGTGTGGGTAAGAGAGCGGGTTTGTGTGTGTGGGTTTGTGTGTGTGTGTGTGTGTGTGTGTGTGTGTGTGTGCGGGTTTGTGTGGTTTTGTGGAGGAGGTGGAACCTGTAGCGATGTAGGAGTAGGTGGAAATGGATCAGGCGTTTAAATGGGACAATGTGTGTGAAGATGGTCGTGGTGAGGCAAGGGTATGTGCGTATGTGTATGTTTTGTGTAGGTGTAGGTGGACGGGCGGCGTCGGGGGTTGGGGATACGACCGTTAGGGTAGCGTGCTTAACTATCGCGGTTGTTGTGAGTAAGATTTTGAAAATAGTAAAAGAAAAGGAATTGTTTTAAATAAAGTCCAGGTCTCCGCCGAGGTGCAATCTCACACCCAGAGAAACAATGACTTGGAAATCAGAGACCCAAATAGAAAAGAAGATAAAACAATAAACTAAATTACTTAAAAGATATTTTTTATTTTCCGATACCTATTGTTTTACCCAACGTCGATCCTGTAGTTGGAGGTGGCGGTGTCCTGGATGCTTCTTTTATTTTTTGTTCTTCGCTCCTACTGTATTACGGCGGTTCCTGCTTGCTGCTAGGCTGTGGCTTCTCTAATGATGACCGCTTCTTTGTATTATTTGAATGAAAGTAGCTAAGCGGCGGAGATCATGGTACCGGAACGATGAGCGTAAAAACGCTAAATTCTTTATTTTTAATTAAGAGGCTTGTAATAAAAATCACAAGAGCTGTTACGCGAGAAAGGGCTTACGTACGATACCGAGGTATGGACTGCCCTGACCTTCTGAAGAAATGTGCAACTTAATTCCAAGTCAAGGTATAATTACGGCTACCCACTATAGTTTTCTGTAGATAGAAGGCAAGCTTGAGCTCAAAAAAAAAAGAAACGGATAAGAAATCGTGCAATTTAACTAATAATTCCTCAACTTTCTTTTCGAAGGAATTCGTTATGAGTTAGATGTTCAGAGATTGGACGTTTACAGGAATCCAGGCATATCGTCTGCATTTAAGGGATGTATTTGTATACGGCAAGCAAGAGCAAAGAACTAAGCCATTTGGGGTGGTCGCTAAAGAATGAAGAGAATTACAAGTAGAATTTGATGAGCAAAATGGAGAAGCGTATACTATAGTATGATTTATCATTTAACCACATATTTGTAATAGGATTATCGTCAAGCAATTGTGGAGCTGCTTCAAGAGTTGAATTTAATTCAATCTGGAAGCGATATAAGTTGTTTTACAAGTTTTGGACAAGCTTCGTCAAGTTCGGCAAAGATGACTGGAAGTCTGTGTGTCTGTGTGGATGTATGCTAGTATCCGTGATAACTCAAGAACGAAAATACCTAAGTACTTAAAATCTTGTATTAATATTTCTAAAACAACTGCATATTTCAAAAATGTAAAAATACCTAGATATAGACATATCGATTAATTATTTTTGATATGACGCGTAATTTAGCGGCAAAAAATTCCTAAGGTAGAATTTAAGTGATGGTTAAAATTTCTTCAATATCTGAATAACGATTAAGTTTATAAGAGAAAGTGTACATATTTTTTAAAGAACGTTTAATTTTACATATCATTGCTTTATAAAGTTTCGTATTATCGCGCAAGTTAAGTCTAAAAATTAATTAAATATGAATGAAAATGGTTAAACCGTATTACTGATATCTTATAGAAGCGGGCGGCTTTGGTTTTTTAAGTTAACATGTATTTATGTAATTAACTATTATATTGATCGTATTTTGTTTAATTAAAATTAATAATAATCTTTAATTACATAGATACTTTTGAGCTTGTTCGTTCAGAACAAAAATTTATAACATGTATTTATGTCTATTGATCTCTACCCGACATGAAGTTTTAAACGTCATTCTGCCATGGGTTAATGTTTTTGTTTTTACAATGCTGCCTTTTTCTTTATGAATGTATGAAAGAGGTTGCATAGTTACCCTAAAAAATTGTAATTACAATTATTTCATTTTCTTTAATTTTTTAAGTTGGTAACTAGTTAGGGTGGAGCGAGGAAATGAACATCTGAAATACTCGTGCCAAGAGTGGGCAACAGTTGCGTTATATAAAACTATACTACCAAAAATAATTTTTTAACTTGTTAACAATACCTTCAGCCTCCCCTGTGCTTATAATATGTGATAAAATGCAAATGATTATTATAACCCCCCTCCCCCGAGATCCCTATTAAGTAATAAAATTAACAATTTGCAACAAATTTTTTAATAGAAAATGGTTTAATTATTCCAATGTTGAAAGAAAAGTTTAAAAACAAATAAGAAAAATATGAATAAAAACATTCTTCTCAGTGAACAGTAGGTACTTAAGTAAAAAAATTATAATTACGCAAAATGTCGTGGGAAAACTTGAAAAAGCACTATGATGCATTATAATATAATAATCGTTAACCGAAAAGGTTAAAAACAAATGCGAAAAATACGAATAAAAGTATTCTATACAATAACTAATATTTAATTCATTTATCCACGACGTAGTAGTATTAAATGATGACATTGTTTGCCTTGAATGTGTTACTAAAAAATAAAGATAACGTTGTTAACAAGAAAGTCGAGTTTTGTATCCTATTAGAAACTGAAATTCGAAAAATCGCTGAAAGATGTTGTTTTCACTCCACCCTAATGTGCACGCTGTCTTTTTTTCTACATAGTTGTTTTAACCCTGATGTTCTCCTCGACAAGACTATACACTTGTGCTCCTTCGGGTCATAATGACCCGAACTTCTGAAATATGAATTAAAACCAAAATAACAATTTTTATACATTTATTAACTTTATTTCTCTAATGCAATGTTTTTTATATGAAAGGTGAAACACAATAAATTCAACCAAATTTAAATAAAGAAAATAAAACGGAATAAAAAATGTCTGATAATTGATATGATCCACTACGTATTACAGTCAAGACAATAATAGGTCACGTGTGTTTACACAAATATTTTTTACACTTAATGCAGGTCATATTAGTTTTGTTATCACATCTAGAAGGACAAAATGTAAGGATTTACCAATCGTTTGCCCAGTCCTTCTCCTCTACCTCATCACTCTTCTTCCTCTTCTATGAATCATCACCATCACCTTGGATGTGAGATACATTCAGCTCATCTACGTCATCGTTTCCATCATTATCTTGAACGGTTATGTTGTAATGGTTTATTAACAAGTCAGTAAAATCTCTAATGCCCGCTAATGTTGGCTCATAAGCAGGAGAATACATCATAATAGTGCTCACTCGATGACAGTTACACTTTAAAGAGCGAAACACACGAGAAACGAGAACGCTGCTAGCCTAGGGTCTTGTGCGCTGGCGCGCTCATCAATGTTCGGGTAGAATCGGTTATCTTCGAGGGAAGTTTGAAGTATTGACCTAACCACGCTCTAATATCTTAGAGTGTGGTGGTTTGAAGAAATATGTGACGGAGGATATCCAACCCAATTTATACAAACTGTTGCAGGTTGCAATAGCTATTCCTGTTAGCTTCGCTGGGTGTTAGCGCAGTTTTTCGGCAATGAGAAGAATTAAAACGTGGCTACGCTCTTGCATGCATCAAGATTTTCGCAGCTTTCCATACTCCACATCGAAAGTGAGTTGGCTAAACAGATTGACCCTCGAGAAGTCTTGGAAATTTTGGTAAAGATAAACAGAAAAATGGCGCTAATTTGGTTTTGAATGTTTTTTTTTATATCTTAGACTAACATAATTAAATATTATACGCCTAACGCATTAAGTATATGCGTAATTCATGTTTGATTTATAAAATATTATGCATAGATTTTATATTGATTTTATTTTATTGAGGAATGCATTTTGAAAGGGGCTCAAGCCCCCTCCAAGAAAAGGTATTCGGCCGCTAATGATAATGAATAGCATTACTCAAAAATGTACCTTTAATTAATTACTTAAAAAAAAACTTAAATGTGAATCAAAAGGTTTCTATTCTATTAGCTTATTACTTTACGTCAAAATTGTAATACAGAGGGCGAATCACAATAGATTAATATCTATCAAACAGTTATAAACAATAACAATGGTCTTATATTATAACATTTACATCTCAAATTTTGATACAGTTACCTAAAAAAAAACATTAAATTTCGCAATTCTAAAACAAGAAATCTAGAATAAAACTAACAACATTCAACCGGCGGGCGCTTGCAAGGCCCTTTAAGGTCAGTTACCATTTATAATAAACAAATACCTTTGTATGTATGTATGTATATTTATTGGACTAAAACCATATGTACAGTTGTAAAAAACAGTCTTCTTTTGAACAAAATATTTTTATTCCATCTGGATTTATTTGGCGTCATAACACGAAAGCATTATAGGCACTGGTATCTAAAATGTTGTAAAATAAGATTATGGGCCATCGATTAGTTTTCCGTTTGCATGTGTATGCACCGATTAGCTGATCTAATGTATCAGCTGCTCCTTTGTAGAATTATAATCAAGTATAATTTGTGGTTTTTGTCTTCTCTGTCGCTTATTTGTTTCTGGTTATGAAACGTACTCATTACAATGACTCTCTTGCATTTTTTTGGAATATAAGACACAACTGCGGTATCTTTAGTAAAATAAAATTTGGAACTATGCACAACGTTATTTACCTCCATGATAGGTAGCTCAGGCTTGCTTTTCCTGACAGTCCCTAACATAGTAAGATTTCTTTTGAGAAGTATTTGACCCAATTTATATGATGTAAAGAAATTGTCACAAGTTACGTTCTGACTTCTTAGTCCATAAGTAAGGTCTAAAACTACTCTGAGCCCCTGATCCTTCTCAGGTTTTCCCCCAGGTGGTTTTCTAAAGCATAAAAACTTGCACTATCACAAGGCGTCCATATTTTGATGCCATATTTTGCTGGCTTGCTTGGTATATACTGCTTGAATGGACAACGACCTCTAAATGCAACCAGCTGCTCGTCCACAGTTACGTTTTGCCCAGGATTGTACAATTTTGGTAGTATTTCAGCCCAATTGTCCCAAAATTCTCTAATGGGAGCCAACTTATCCCGTAGCCTTCTTTCTTGACGATCTTCTTTATTATCAAACCGTAACACGCGTGATATATAATGAAATCGTTTCAACAAGATTGTTGCCTGTTTCTGCATTCTACAAACTTCTGTCACCGTACACTCTACGACCTTCGATGTTAGTCATTTTAAAAATTATATTTTCCAGAGAACTATTGAATAGTAGCTGAAATGTAGGTTTTACATCCTGGACTCGTGTATTTCTGTATCTAGTTGGACCTGGAGCGACTTTTATGATATTTGCACTAGTAACATCCAAGTTATGGCATTATCTTTGGATTGAACCGATTGAGCAGGTGGTATCAATTGCGTAGGATTTGTCCGTCCAGCATCGTCGAAGAAATCATCGTCTGTCGGTTGCATACTGCGATATGATATTTATACCTGCTGCAAGTTGCAAGTCTTTTTTTTATGATTGTGGACCTGAACAGGCTAAATAAGGCCTATCGTGCTAAAGCACTCAGGAACACCTAGGAGGATGGACAGAGGGATAATGAATTGCCAATAGATGCCTACGAACAGCTACCTTAAACTTTCTCATGTCATAAGTGAGAGGAAACAGGAACTAGGAGATCATTCCAGAGTTTGAAAGCCGTGTAGAAAAATGTGGATTGCGCCCGTTTGGTACGACAAGTGGAGATTTGTACTGCATACTGATGATGTGAATGAGCGAACCGAGTGTTTCTCGCAAAGATAGCCGGAGATGGTATCAAAGAATGTAATTCACCAGCACAATAGCCGTTGTAATAACGATAATACAAAGAAAGAACTGAAACCATCCTTCTATGCTCAAGGGACTGTATGTGAGAAGTTAAGGACGGGTCATTTATAAGCCTAATCGCTCTCTTTTGAATACGATCAACGATATCGAGAGCTTATTGGGGAGCACTAACCCAAAGGTGAGAATTATATTCCACATGAGGCCGAATTTGGGCCTTATTCAGCAGAAGGAGTTGTCGAGAGGCAAAGTACTGCTTAGATCTGTACAAAAAGCCTATTTTACGAGCAGCTGTTTTGGTGGCTAGCAGAAGATGGTCAACCCATGAGAGATTTGAAGATACAGTCATACCCAACACAGTAATAGGGTCTGAAAACTTAAGAACTGAGCCATTCATACTTACAACAAGAAATGATCGATCTTTTTTGGCGGACATCAGGCAACACTGACTTTTGTTAGCATTAAATTTAACTAGATTATTGCTTCCCCATTCGAGAATAGGTTGAATGTCTTTGTTGATTGAATTTGCCATTTCAGCTTTAATTTCTTGATTTGACATAGAAGGTGGATTATCACTATGAGTAGACTGAGATGAACTACAGTGAAGAGTGCTATCGTCAGCAAAGCAATGGATGGGGTTAGTTGTTGAAGAAATAAGGTAGTTTATATACAGCAGAAAAAGTGTAGGCGCTATAACGGATCCCTGTGGTACGCCCGCGTCAATGCTAACTTCTTTATAGCTGGGATAGCGTCTGGGCCAGTCGCCTTATTGAGATCAAGCCTACTGATGATCGATTCCAAGAGCTTGTACCGAAAATGAATTGGTTTCATATGAAGAAGAGTTGACTAGGGGCACATCTTTTCCAGAATCATTGGGACACGAGTTTGATGCAAACAAATCCACAAAAACGTTGGCTTTGTCTACAGAATCAGCAACTACCTATCCACCAATAGATGTCAGGGGGGGAAATGAAGATGTTCCAAGGTGTTTACTAATGGATTTAACTAAAGACCAAAATTTACGACTGCCTAAAGGAGATGTAGCTAGTTCATTGCATTTTCGTTGTTCGAACAGCTTTTTAGTTTTAGTGATGACACCTTTGCAGATATTTCTAGCACCAATGTATTCTACATGACTGTCAACCGATTTATTAGATTTCCATTTAATGTAACATTTATTTTTTAAAGATATTGCATCAGAACAAGCCTTATTGAACCAGGGTTGGGAACGTGAATGACCTACACGGTACTGTTTTTTCGGAATGTACAACTCCATTCCCATGAGGATGACTTCAGATACTGAAAGAGCGATGTCCGAAGAAGAGGACGACTTAAAACAATATTCACGCCATGGAAAGGATGCAAAGAAATCCCGTAAATCACTCCATCTAGCTGACTTAAAGCACCGCAAGGTTCTATCGGTTTTGCGAACAACAGTAGAAATGATTTTTATTAGACAATGGTCGGAAGGACCTAAAGGCGAAAGAACGGAAGTTTTATAAACAAGAGGGTTTGATGTAAGAAAAAGATCTAGAAGATGTGGAGTATGGTTAGGGTTATCAGGGATTCTTGTGGGTTCAGAAATCATTTGTGTGAGATCACATGAAATAGCAAATGTTTCTGCACTATGACCAGCGGGATTTGTAGTAGATGAAAATTGAAGCCAACTAGAGTTATGAACATTGAAATCGCCTACAAATGAGATATCGCAAGATGGAAACTGAGACAGGAGATAGTCAACTTTCGTACTAAGGTAATCGAAGAAGTCTTGAAAGTTGCTGTCATTAGGAGACCTATAAATGCAACAGTAGAATTTCACAAAGTTAGGACCAGAATGTTTAAACCAAATCACGTCAAAATTTTTATTTTCTAAGGAAAAAACCCTCTTGCAAGCAATTCTGTCCTTGATGTACGCTCATACGCCTCCTTTATATCGAAAGTTAGAGCGAAGATGGTATTGAGGAAATTGCAAGTCGGGTGACTCGGAGCTTTCAGAGGAGACTTGTGTTTCAGATAGAAACAGTATATCAGGTTGTAATTGTTCAAGATGTTGGTGATTGGCATTAAGATTAGACCTGATACCTGATACCGATAAGTCTGTTCCTGTTTCGACTTGCACACGCGGCTATAGACCTGCCGAAAATGCTGTAGTAAGTCGTATAGGTAGGTACATTTGAACAAGCATGTGATGATATGCATATTATTTATCCTCAAATTTCAATATAAAATAATTGGAAATACAAATTTATGCGTCCTACTAATGTATTACGGCCTCGGGGCATAATGACCCGAGGGTAACAGCAGGGTTAAAAGCCGAGAGTGGGAAAATATCGCGTTTTCAGTTAGCTAACGTAAGACGGCAATTTTACGACAGATTGGGTTAATGTTTAGAAGTGAATGGTGCTTTATTGAACATTTGTTATAATTTGTTAATTTTTCTGAATTTGCAATAATGCAGATTTAGAAAAACGAAAAATTATAATAATACTATGCACAGATACAGTATTTTCTTCTCTGAAAAGAATTATTTACACTTTTACTCTAATATAATTAGGGGAATTAATAATTGAATACAAAAAAATTACCACTGAAATCCCTGTGGTGCGTCCGTCCCGCAATGCACCACTTCGAATAGACTGTTTAAATGTTCCAACTTTTTACGCACAACGAAATGTCAAATGAAATATCAACACTATATTTCATTGTTACCAATAAAATTTTCAATTATTCTAATTCACTAATGCAATCGATGTAGTTTATAGAAAAAAAATATTGAATGTTCAAATGAAAAATCACCAAACTTACTCACATGGCCTAATAGTAAATCACATCAAATGAAAAACCACATTTTATTGAAGTATCAATGCATCACAACTAGTTGATCATGTTTCCAGGTTTTTTGATTTAAATTTAATTAAAACACTGAAAACGGCTAATCTTGTATAAAATAAACATGGCTTATGCTAACGCTATTATTATTATTATCATCATTATTATTTTTTCTTTTTTATTCCAATAACAGTTGTAATGCACTCTTGCGAATACGTGATCGAAACATCCAACTGTCCATGCATACCGTTAAAACAAGTACATGGCTCAAATGCAGTAATCATATTGATATCTATACAATAGAACTAAAAAACATCAGGTTACTTCTATTTACTAAGAAGATTTACAAATGCAAAAACATTAATTACTGTATACAAAACGTTAGCCGAAAAAAGAATTGAAAAGCGTGGATACAAAGTACACATTAATTTATACGTATGATAACATTTATACACTTACCATTTAATGTGTTAATAATTTAAAAAAAAATGTACATAATTTATAGATTGTTTATCCAGAATGATGTTTATTTTTATGTATGATCTATTTTGATTTATATAATTTATACTTTATTTACCCGGAATGATTTATATGTTTGTTTTATTTTTATTTCTGAGGATTAATTTAAGTAAAGCTTAAATCTCTATTCGTTTTTTCAAACTGTTTAATACACAAAAAAAATTGCAAATTTATTTATAATTTATTATTGTCTACTACACTACACTACACTTCCCTTCTTCATTTATTTATGTTTTAACTATTTCGCTAATAAGCGCAATACCGGATGCTTAATAAAATTTTCCTCAGTGGCAGATAGAGTATACAGGATTATATTCGTACCTAACATGTTGAACTAACAATTTAATTGTAAATGACATGGCTGGACCTCTTACTGTACCTTTATCATTCGAAATAAACAATTCAATTCGATTCCGATTCCGATTCGATTCGATTGGATTCGGTTCGGTTCTCTTCGGTACGGTCCGGTCCGGTTCGGTTCGGTTCGTTTCCGTTCGTTTTGATTCGATTCGATTCGGTTCGGTTCGATTCGATACGATTCGATTCGATTCGATTTAATTCGATTCGATATGATACGATTCGATTCGATTCGATTATTATTATTGTTATTATTATTATTTCTGAGTTCTCCTTAGCGCTTGTGCTAAGGTTTCGTTAAAATATTTTGAGTAGCACCGAGTGGAAACCATGCACTTGGGGTGATAGCTGTTGCTTTATGTTCTGGTATTCAGTGTCACAGTAACTTTCGCACTATGTGGGCTGTGCCCAGCAGAACTGCTCGCTGTATTTGTAGGAGATTGTGTTTTCCTGGGACCTCTTTCAGTTGCTTTTCTGCCTCTTTCTGTGTTAGGTTGTCGTCGGATGGTACTGCTACATCTATTAGCAGACACTGTTTTCTGTTTTCATGCATTCAGCATGTCATGGACTTCAATGCTGTATGTTTTGCAGATATTGCAGTGGAGTGGCTTTGGTACGGTGTTATGTTTCTCCAGATATTCGTTTTTTGCCAGATACGATGTGGTGTATTGTTTCATTGAATGATTTGCAGAGTCTACATTTTTGGCCTTTTCCTTTTTTCATTACGTCAGCTTGCATGTAGTTGATTGCGAGGGTTGGTCATGACAGACTGTTATTAATGCCTGTTTCTGTTTTGAGGTTTGCATGTGAGAGCACAATTAGAACACGAATTATAACTTTTTCATTCCTCTAGTAACATTAATGAAGTTGAGAAGATTGTAAAAAGGATGAACATCAATAAATCACCGGGCATCGATGATATAAGAGTTGTATCAATAAAAAACAACATAAACGTTTTCAAACACTTTTATCTAATCTAATCAATAATTCTCTAAAACAAGGAATTTTTCCTAAAAGTTTTAAGACGTCGTTGTAAGACCAATATTTAAAAAAGGCGACCCCAAAAAGTAACTACAGACCAATTAGCCTCTTACCTATAATTGAAAAGGTTCTTGAAGTATACGCGATTAATCACCTAAAAAGTATTTAAGAGATAATGAAATAATAAATCCACGCCAATATGGGTTTCAAAAAGGTAGAAGCACAGAACTGTTAACACTAGTAACTAACTACATAAATAACCAGTTGAAACACTATACAATCGCAATTTTATAGACGAAAGTTTTTGACACGGTCAATCACAACATATTAATGAAAAGTTTACACAAAATTGGAATCCATGGTAAACAATTGGAATTGTTGATAAGCTACCTGCAAGATAGGAAATATGTGGTGAAAGTCGATAATGAACCTAGTGGTGAAAGAAGTGTTAAACACGGTCCTGTCCTATTTTTAATACATATCAACGATACATTCGACCATGTAAAGTATCTAAATTTTATATACATGTAGACGATGCCGTATCAATGTACTCATGTCGTGATATTATTACTTACCAAAAGTCTCGGAAAAATTGAAGAAATAAAAATTATTATGCATAACTGTGAGTGTCTTACTAGTGGCTCCAACAGATGTTAATGTGTAAAGCTCGAAAATGCAACTGAAATTACCTATCTGGGACCAATAATTGATTCAAAACTCGTTTACGATAAACATGTAGAGTTTATACGTTAAAGAATAAAACGCATATCTGGATGTTTCTATTTATTGAACAGATTCGTTAATACAAAAACAATTGAATTTGTTTACAAGGCACTGGTCAATACTATTGATAGATATGCAGAAAAGGTGTTGGGAGTGTGCTGCACCTACGCATTTAGGTAAGCCCGAAACGTCACAACTAAGGCTGCTTAAACTAATTCTAGGGTATGGCGATCTAAATAAATAGCAAGTATTAGAAAAAACGAATACATTAGCACCTAATGGATACTACAAATATTTGAATATAGTCACCTGCTTCAGTGACAACAAATACAGGATTACACTTAACCATATTACTTGACAAGAACAAATTGGTACCATTCTATCTTAATAAATATGTCATTGTCACGGTCATGGCCAAAGTCATAGTCACAGTCATACTCATAGTCACAGAGTGACAATCACAATCACAGCCACAGTTGCAGTCCCACCTAATGGATACTACAAATATTTGAATATAGTCACCTGCTTCAGTGACAACAAATACAGGATTACACTTAACCATAATTACTTGACAAGAACAAATTGGTACCATTCTATCTTAATAAATATGTCATTGTCACGGTCATGGCCAAAGTCATAGTCATAGCCACAGTCATACTCATGGTTACAGAGTGACAATCACAATCACAGCCACAGCTGCAGTCCCAATAGCAGTCGCAGTCACAGTGACAGTCACAGTCACAGTCACAGTTACAGTCATATCACAGTCACAGTAGCAGTCACAGAAACAGTCACAGCAACAGTCACATGCACAGTCACAGTTACAGACACAGTTGCAGTCACAGTGGTAGTCACGGTCACAGTCACAGTCACACTCACAGTCAGTCATAGTCACAGACACAGTCACAGTCACAGTCACAGCCACAGCCATAGTCACGACCACAGTCACAGCACAGTCACAGTCACAATCACGGTGACAGTCACTGTCACAGTCACAGTCACAATCAGTCACAGACACAGTCACAGTCACAGTCAGAGTTTGTCACAGTCACAGTCACATTCACAGTCACAGCCACAGTCACAAGTACAGTCACAGTCATAGTCACAGCCACAGTCACAAGTACAGTCACAGGTACAGTGACAGGCAGTCACAGTCTCAAGCACAGTCACAGTAGTAGTCACATCCACGGCAATATCCACAGTTAGTAACAGGCACAGTCACAGTCACAGTGACAAGCACGGTCATTGTCACAGTGACACTCAGTCAGTCACAGTCACACTCATAGTCACAGTTATAGTCACATCCACAGTCACAGCCACATTCACGGTCATAGTCATAGTTATGGTCATAGTGCTTTTAGGACAATTTGCCCCCCACCATTTTCTGCTGTTCCAAAATTAGCATTCTTCCAGGTAATATGCTTTGGCCGGAATCATACTGGAGGAATCGCTGTTCTTCCTCATAAATGGTTATCATTTCGTATTCCCGCGGGGTTACCAAATGCTGGACATCCATTGGAATCTGAGGAATATTATCTTCATTTCGAATTCGCCGAACCATTCGTTTCATGGTATCCTTCCTAGGTAAACTACACAAAATGTTATCGTGAACCCCTTCTAAGGAAGTTGCTATTATTTGTTGTGTCGTTTCTTCCGTATTCGCTGCTCTTTCTTTCAAAGTTTGCAGTACACGCAAAGTATCTGGTCTTGTGGCATCAGCAGCATGATTATGTGGAACAACATTACGGGTGACATTCGTTGAATCTCCTGCACATACAGAAATTTTAATTAGATTTCAATAATAAGTAGATGTACATATTTTAACTCCATATGGGGTTGAGTAAACGTTGAATGGAAGTTGGGTAAAATCTCTATACCTTCCCCATGAAATTTATTAAATCGTTTTAAGTTTTGCAGGTACTACTAGTTTTTGTAGTTACTACTAGTTACTGATGATGACTAGTGTCTTAAATTTAAGCGATTTAATAAATTCAACGGCCAAGGTTTAGAATTTTATTCAATTTTTAGTCAACACCTTCAATTTGGATTTCACTTATTTATGATTATTATTGTCACTCACCTGCAGTCCAAACACGACCTTTGCATTTTCCTCTTCTTTCACAAACCCATATACAATTTTCACCAGAGGTAGTTTTCTTTGAAAATACATACACAAAATTATCATCACTCACAAACTTCCGTTTACCTTTTTCGGAACTTGCGAAACTCATTTTTCTTAAATAACAAACGTTTTTCGCCAAAATTTTGTGGTATAATGAAGGGTTTACTTTTGATTTTACCTTTTATATTTTCGTAGTCATTACCGTTAATTATCGAGAACATAAAGAACCACGAATTCCTGGAAATCCTTTTGCTTGGATATCTATTTTAATTATTATCTGATTATCTTAACTACCATTAATTACTATGTAATGCTGTTATTTCTAATTACAATTACTCGAAAGTAGGTAGGTAATAAAAAAATATTTCTTTTAATTTGATTGCTTAGTAGGTATTTCCATATTTTTGTTAAGTTGTTAATTTCTATTATTACAAATACCAGAGAGTGAGTAATTTCTGTTATGTTGGTTTGATCATAAGTCATTATTAAATAAATAAATAAAATAAATTTTAAACGGTGATTAGTTTTGACTTCTTTTACAATTTTAAATGCGGGGGCGAATTGTACGGGGGCGAATTGTGCGGGGGCGAATTGTCCGAAACCCGGTCATAGTCATAGTCGTGGTGATAATTACAGTCACCGTAGCGGTCGCAGTTGCAGTCAGTCACAGTTACAAACACAGGCAGGCACAAGGGTAGTCATCGTAATAGTTATAGTCCTAGTCATATTTGCAGTCATAGTTAGTCACAGTGACAGTCACAGTCAAAGTCACAGACAGTCACAGCCACATCCCCAGTCACAGTAACAGGCACAGTCACAGTCATAGCTATAGTCACAGTCACAAACACAGTCACAGTACAGGCACAGTCATAGCCATAGTCATATTTACAGTCACATCCACAGTCAGTCACAGTCACAGTCGCAGTCAGTCACATCAACAGTCACAGTCCGTTACAGTTCCAGTCACAGCCACTTGTACAGTCACAAGCACGGTCACGGTCACAGTCAGTTATAGTCACAGTCACAGATACAGTCCCTGCACAGTCACAGTCACAGACACAGCGACAGTCACTTGCACAGTCACAGCACTGTTACAGTCATATTGATTTTACTCTTTTCTTCATACAACGTCGATTTAATGCCGATATAATAAGGTGACGCAGTACGTAATCGTTTGGAGTCGTTATTTCACGTTATGATGATATTCCATGGCCTGACCTTTTTTCAGATATCACAATTCCAGATTTTATTCTTGTGGTGATACAGCACAACCAAGTCATTAGTACAGAAGTTTCAGTCATAAATCGAAATTTGGAGAAAGTTTCTAAAATTATGTTATTTGTTTAACCTTTTGCATTACCGCAATCTGAAGGAGGGGTATTTGCAAGATATAGTTTTTAAGAAATACAATTGCATATTTTGTTTGTTTAATCACGGTCTTAGTTCTTTTTACTGATAAATTAAACAAAATAAATTCTGAAGTGTATATTAGCCGGCGCTGCTTTGGACTTTGTTAAATAATATTGTATTACAACGTAAGTTTGTATAAACTAATAATATTGGGACTACTATAGTGACGTCACAAATCCTTGTTTACGGCCGCTATCATAGGTTATTTGTTATTTAATTTTGCGTTGTGCATTTCTACTGAAATAAAACCTAAAACACGAACAATCTGTTTCTAAGTTATGGTTATTTTTTAAGTAACAAACACATAAGCATATTCCTGAATAACACATTAATCATACGTCTAGGTATTATTATAAATTTAAGTGGATGTTTACAATACATTACGTCTCACCGTTGAATCAAAATATCATTTAACACATCGTTTACTTGACCCTGGCTATTATTATTAACACGTGTGCGTACTGATCGCTTCTCACAAATATTTGCGAATTAATGGCTAATTAACATTAAAATTTTCGTGATTGTAAAAGTCATGGTCTATATTTCTTTTTAAATAGCGAGAACTTTTGTTAATGAAGTACTTAGTACACATGAATCTTTTCAAGAAAATATTCATGTGTACTAAGTACTTCATTAACAAAAATTTTGCAATGTAAATTAATCTCTTACTGAATGCTAATTGTAGCTGGAATAACTTTAATAATTATTTAATAAAATGTTAATTACAATGAGTTTCTTTGAGACAACATTATTAAAATGCACGTTCATTTTATTAAGGAATAGTAGAAGTTCTAATTTAGATCAACGATGAACAACCCTGAATTATTTTCAGAATTTGGTTTTCAACCTGCACGGGATACTAACTATGCTCTTCAACGCTATAAAAAGAAATTAAATATTAAAAGTGATGCTACTGTTATGGATGTGGGATGTGGTCCAGGTAAAGCAACAATCGATTTGTTACTTCCATACCTCCCTAAGGACATAAATAAACTTTTGGGTATTGACGTTTCCTCAGCTATGATAGAATTTGCTCAAAATAGATACTCTAATATTCCGAAAGTAGCATTTTATGAAATGGATGTTCTTAATGAAGACATACCAGAAAAGTTTGAAGAAGCGATTGACAATATATTTTCATTTTATTGCTTACACTTTGTTAACAACCAAAGGTTAGATTGATGTTTTGCAATTGTATAATATTATCAACTTTTTTTTTTCAGAAAAGCTTTATCAACTATGTATAAGTTGTTAAAACCAGGAGGAGAAATACTAATAACTTTTTTGGGAAACATTTGTTTTTTTGAAATTTATGAATTCATAAGCAAACTACCGAAGTTTAACTCATATATGCATGACTTCGAAAAGGAAATTTTTACAACACATAGGTATAAGGAACCAGAAAAGGATTTTGAAAATTTATTGAAAGATGTTGGATTTATTCCAATGTCGTGCATATCTAAACAAAGGGTACAAATTTATTCAAAAGATGCCTTTACGTGTAAAAAAAATTCGATGAAATAAAGTTAAGATATTGATTCATTTATTTTAGATATCAGCATTGCAGTAAGTACATTTAATATTCCTAAAGACTTAGAAGAGGAATTTGCATTAAAACATTTAGAATTTCAAAGGAAACAGAAACTGGTTGATTCGGATGATGACGATAAAGAAAACTTCCATTGCCCGTACACTTTAGTCATAGCCCATGCTAGGAAACCGAGTCTTTGAAAGACAAAGTTTGTGTTATAGAGTTACCAAATTGTAGTTCGAACGCTACCAATACATAAGAAATGGTTAGTCCTGCAATGATAAAGCGGGAAAGCAACGTGTTTTATTCCTTCCCAGTACGGGAAGGCGGGTTGCTCGAGATTTCCACCCTGGTTGTAGCTAAAATTACGTTTTTGGGAAAATTTCTGCAGTTTTAAAGTTCAGATGTCAGATTTGAGTATCTAGGCGAAACGTGGATTTATCAAAATGGTTCCAATATCCACCGTTAGGTTTACAATTCTGACATCAAAAGTAATCCATCCAAAATTAAAAATGAAGGAAAAGATTGTACCATTTTACATGCGGAATGTAACGGCGCTCTTGGAGAATTGCGGCTATTTACTCATTTGGGGGAACGAGTATCGAGATTATCATAAAGCTATCAGTAGAAGCCAGTTTCAAAATTGAGTCATTAAACAGCTGATTCCTGCGTCGTACAAACTGTCCGGTGGTAGTGATGGATAAGGCACCATATCATTCGGAACAGCTAGATAACCGACACTCGTTTTATAGTCAGAAAGATCAACAGCAGGGGTGGTAGGCTACGCACAGGGTCAGAATTGAGGATAAAATTACAAAAAAGCAACAGTCAAACATAATTCATCGTTTAAGGCCTAGATGGAAAAATTGTGTGGTTGATAATATATTGACTAAGCACGGGTATAAAGTTTTACGATTGCCTACTTGCCATTATCAGTACAACTCTACTGAAATCGCGTAAGGTTTTGTAAAAATTGTTACAATAAACAAATAAGTTCTGAACTTCCATCGAATGGTAGGGCTTAGAAATTATGGCATGAGGATTTATCCATATGTTTTCGTACAAGGTGGCAAACTTTTTATTTGCACACAGAATAGATTATTTAGAACGATTGGTAGAAACACATAGGAAATTTTTCGAATGAAAATGTCCCACCTGCCATTGTAGCACTAGAAGAATCCTATTCAGATTCAGATAGTGACATGAATTTAGATTCATGATACAATGCAGATGGAATACGACGAATTTTATAAAAATGAATTTAAATATTTGGTTTCTGTCAGGTCTTGTCGGCGGATACAAAAGCAACAATATTGTGGTCAATTCCACTTTGGTTACGACTTAAATAGATACATTTCTGGTTATTTACTTTAATATGTACGTAAAAGTCAAGAAAATTACGACGCAGAAAATTTCATCACGAAACCAAATCATCAAATTGGATTGCTTATTAAAATGCGCTATGGATAGATTAAATTAAATGGGTACATAATATTTATATTTAATATCAAAGAAAAGAGAAGAAAAGGTGCAGCAGGTAAATTTGATCACGATAGCAAGTCTTCACATTGCATTACTTTCAAAATTACGCTCTGGATTTCCGTTTTGTGTAGGAAGTATACATTCAAGGCAAACAATACTTTTTTTTTAAAACGTCACTCGAGAATTAACGATTTTCATTCAAACGAAGTCCAAATAGCGTGAAAAACTATATTGGAAAGCTGAATTCTCTTCAGTACCATATTCTCACTAGATTTCCATGGCCTTCTTTAATGCAACATAAGATGCAACAGCGTATATGTTTGATGAGATTAAGGATGTGTGCCATCAGAATAGGAAATAATGTAGTTAGCGTTCTGAGGGGGAAGATACTACTCCACCATTCTGAAAAATAGCTAGGTATGGTATCCTTAAAGGCAGTGATCACGCCGCTATATGTGTATAATATTTATATTTAATATCCAAGAAAAGAGAAGAAAAGGTGCAGTAGGTAAATTTGATCACGATAGCAAGTCTTCACATTGCATTACTTTCAAAATTACGCTCTGGATTTCCGTTTTGTGTAGGAAGTATACATTCAAGGCAAACAATACTTTTTTTTAAAACGTCACTCGAGAATTAACGATTTTCATTCAAACGAAGTCCAAATAGCGTGAAAAACTATATTGCAATGCTGCATTCTCTTCAGTACCACACTCTCACTAGATATCCATGGCTTCTTTAATGCAACATAAGATGCAACAGTGTATATGTGTGCCATCAGAATAGGAAATAATGTAGTTAGGGTTCTGAGGGGGAAGATACTACTCCATAATTCTGATAAATAGCTAGATATGGTATCCTTAGAGGCAGTGATCACGTGTGTATGAGGAATACCCTTTAAAAAAGCCTCAAACGAGGTAAACGATAATAGGCATCAAACCCACTACCTCCCGATTGTTCAGTAGATTGCGTTACCACAGGCCAACTAGCTCAGTTTAAATGTAGGATAACTTCTGCATAATATAAAGAACAAGCTCTAATTATTCCCATAATTTATCCTTGGCCTTTTTCAACCTATTCTACTTGGCGAACTGACAGACACTTTTCCCTGGGGCACAAAAAAAATTGTTAAAGAAAGCATTGGATAGCTCGGTCTTAGTGGGTACTGAGAGCAACAGTCCAAAGCTACATAACGTTAGCTTAACAATATAGAGATCCATGAAACCCTTTTTGTGTATAAAAGCCATTATTAGAACATGAATAATTTAGAATCATAGAGGATTGCTACTGTCGAAAAGTAATCTTAAAGAGAAATTGCGTTTAATAACAAAAAAATTCGGTGATTGTGCACTGTTTCGATAGCGAAGCCCAAATAGTTTGATTTGAAAAAGTACGATAAACAGTTACAATTCTGTTGAGGCATCAATAAGGTTCATTAAATATTTAAAATAAAAATGAGGACTAACACACTCCTTAAAATAAACCTGAGATTAAGACAAGCATTCTGAGGTTGTTTTGTAACTGGCTCAATACTCACAAGAGTGCAGTCCAGAATGTAACATGCACGGTACCAGCCTAGTTCATTGGTGGGGCTGTCATTTTTACTCAAAACTCAAATGAAGCAATATGGCAAAAAGGACAACCTTGCTCTATCTCTACCTATCTTATTCATTCTCTAAAATCTCTTTGTAAAATCCATTTTTATACATTACAAACCTTAATTCTCTGCTTAATTTGCAAATATACACCAAAGCCACAACGTAAATGAATTTCTTCAGTTGCAAGGTACGCAATTGTAATTATTGCATATTGCATTGGAAATACCAATATTTAGGATTTTGGGTAGATTAGACAACCGCCAAAATTAAATTTTTTTGCAGGTATGCAATTTAACATACTTTAAAAACATTGAAGTTTTCCGGTACCTCTATTTTATTAAAACCGAAAATGCTAAAATGTGTACTACAACGCTAGCGCCGTGAATACGCCATTGTCTTCACAGTGTATGCTATGCATCTAAGATTAGCGTCATATTGTATAAAGTACATTCTGATATTAATTTTGGTTCTTTTCAGAAAACGAACGAACGTGTGCCCCTCTCAAAAGCTTAAAATTTGGCAATATTATTTGACATGCATAGACAAATTTATTTCTTGGTTGAGCGCAATCAAGTGGTAATACATTTCTGATAATACAACACTCACAAAATTTAAGTTTCACTGAACGGCAAAGATGCTTCATTGAACGTTACATTAATATTTGGCTCCAAAATATTCACATATCAAGTGCATTTAGTATTCGACCCTTTCGCATGTTTAATACTATATTAGAAGGGGGCAGAGGAGAAAATGGAGTAGGGGTCCGGGTAAGTCTAGGAGTGGGGTTGGCTCCTGTTCGGGAGAGTTTTTCAACCCCTGAGAGGATTTTAACCCCTGATTAAGGTCCTTTTGGCCTTTTGGGCGGTCTAAACCCCTAACTAGGGGTGTTGGATGCTCCTAGGGTGTGGTCTAGATGCCATTTTAGCTGAGGTAAGGAGTGGTTAAGACTAGACAAGCCCTTTATGGTTCATTAAGGCGGGGCTAAGGCTAGGCCACATCCATTCCTTTTACCTGAATGTTTGTTTGAGCGCCCGCCCCTCTGGCTTCTGATTGGACCTTAACCCCACTACTCAGCCGTTGGACTCCGATTGAAAGACTAAGTCTTTACGTTCTGATTAGTATTTGAATTTGTCTTCTAATAAGGGCTCCTAACCCTAACTTGTAAGATAGGTATGGGCTGCGAAACTTCCTCCCGGGTATTCGACCCCTTGGCGTGATCGGAACTTGTTCGTGGACCTTCGCCCATTGTCGTTACCCATTGGCGGGAAATTTGAATGTGTATTCTAATAAGGGGCCCTAATGCTAACCTCGAAGACCTGTCTTACAAGTTAGAATTACGACCCACTTATCAGAATACAAATTCAAATTTACCGCCATAGCCAATCACAATGCAGAGACTTAGTCCTCCAATCAGAGCCCAGCCACTTAGTAGTGGGGATAAACTCCAATCAGAATCCAGACGGACGGCGCTCGCATATACAATCAGGTAAAAGGAATGGGTGTGGCCTAGTCTTAACCCCACCTTCAAGAAGCCATAAAAGCGTTATCTAGTCTTGACCTCTCCTTAGCTCAGTCAAAATAGCCGCTAGACTACACCCTAGGAGTATCCAACAGCCCTAACCAGGGGATTAGATTCCCAAAAGGGCTCTTAATATGTCCAAAAGTAGGACCGTAAGTAGGGGCTAAACAACGCCCAGTGGTTGAAAAACGCTCCCGAAGAAAAGCCTACTCCACTCTTAGCCCCACCCGAACCCCCACTCCATTTTGTCCTGTGCTGACCCCCTTCTACTTATGTTGCTTAATGCGCCTATTATTTTATTTGTTATAGGTATGGATGGACAGTATGGTTGAAGATGCTTATTGAGCATTGCTTATCAGAATAGGTAAAGTTCCATCAGGGTACAACGGAGATGGGCGAGTTCGAAACAAGATGTAAAATTGCTGAAATTTGACCTTACATTTACCCTACAGCAATGCTCAAAATCAGGGGTACATGTCCTATAAGCGGCGCCACGACCCAACTTATATGGAAATGTATCTTAAGCTAAGATGTTGATACTGCGGGATGGCCGACTACAACGTATTTTCTTAGCCGATGCATAAAACTCTAAGTTTCTCGTATGAACCTGGTATAATTCATTTCGAACGTAATAAATTCCTTTGAGTACTCTAACTGACCTATTTGTTTCATACTCGTAAAAACAACAAAATTAATTCCTTTCTCTTTCGAGAATCAACCAGCCTGGTCGTCTTCTCTTTCGAAAAACCAGCCTGATCTATTTCCTAATAAACCAGAATGCCCGAATCCAACTTACAAATACACAACCAGTACACTTTCATTCGGCTCCTGATGTTAAAACCTTGGAGACGGCACATATTCAACCAAATTACACGCCTCTTCCAACCAGCCGACCAAGCCGTAAATTCGCAAGATCTCGAACCCTCGCGTTTTTACAACTTCCCTGTACGCGGTGGTAAACCAACTCAGGGCGGACACAATCGTTTCCCGAGTTTCCGGGGAAAGCCGCATGATTCCAGTGCTCTCTGTCTTCAAGCTATCGGTGCAAACCGTACTGCTACAACCCTCGCAGCTTAGGCTAAAGCCTCAAGTTATCCTCTGCAACACTCCTTTTAAGCAAAATGATCAAACGCATTACACATATACAAAATAGGACAAACACATTTAATATGAAAATGTAAACTTTCACCATTATCACTCATAATAAAATACTTAACTTTTTTGGTTTTTTTAATCGTATATTTTAAATTATACAATCTAAACGTTTCGATAACACTTACAGTTATCTTCGTCAGTAGTAATCTGTTAAAATTGTTAAAGATGCAAACAATTTTGTCAAAGTTGAAGAACTAAAACATTTTAATTTTTCAACTTTGACAAAATTGTTTACATTTTTAACAATTTTAACAGATATTACTACTGACAAAGGTAACTGTAAGTGTTATCGAAACGTTTAGATTGTATAAATTAAAATACACCATTAAAAAACCAAAAAAGATAAACACATTTAATATTTCTCCTGTATATACCAGAAACATGTTTTATTTCCTGTTCATTTTCCGTTATTTATTTTCAAAATAAATTTAGTTCCTATCATTTTACGAAAACATTTTCATTTTCCTGTTTAAACAACTGTAAAATTTATATTCTTTAAACTAAATTATACATTATAAACTTTCCCAAAGGGTACTTCCATTGAAAAGAAATTGATAGGCATAATATTTTCTGCTTACATCTGTATAATTTTATTTAAGTAAAATAAAATTTAATAAATCAAGCTTAGCGTAACAAAACGTAGTTTTGCGAATTCAATCTTTTAATAAAAAGATAAAGCTTTATTTACCTCATTGAAAGTACCATAATTTATATGGGCAAAATTTCAATTGCAATAACTAAATATCGAAATTTCCGATTTACTATTATTTATATATAATAGGGATTAGATTTAATTTTTTGGCTAAAGATAAATAAATAAAAAAACTTACCTATTTCAAACAGAATCGTTCAAATCGACATTGTGATTATTTCCACACGTCCATACTTGAATGCAGAATTTTTCTATACACTATACCAGAACAGAAACAAACACTTACACACGTAGAAAAACTACCCAAACATAAATTATTATTAAAAACACCCTTAATAAAACAAATACATTTTGAATTGATAAACATCGTTTGTAAAAAAGTCGGCCATATTTATTTCTCCAAGGGTTCAGGAAAATGGGATACTTCAAGGGTCATCCCTCAGCTTTTTGTTGTACCTAATAGTGGTAAATGGTTTGACAACCCTGGTCGATCCGAGAGTGAAGATCTGACAGTATTTCGATGACCTTGCGATATGTTAATCGGGGAAAACGCAGGTCTCACGCGTCCTTCAATCCGCCATCAACCAGATCTACAGGAAGTGGATTTCATAACAAGACGCAGTGCCTCCATTTTTGTCGTATCCGCCTCACTTTTGTACCTAGAAGGCACTCCTATTCCCTGAAGACCTCTTGTAAAGTTCATTTGAGACCCCACATCGAATCATTAAATTCAAGTCTGTGATAAACCTAGTCATGTGTCTGAGTTTCACTCGCTGGCGACTAGATGCGAATGTCCTATTCCTTGTGTATAGATGTATTGTGTGGTCTAGATTTCATTACGGGTGTATTGTGTATTCTTCGGCTACAAAATCGCTATTGAACGCGCTTGACGTACGTTTGGAGTACATAAGAAATCTGCGAGCTAGACCTGATGTTTACCAAATTTATCTATTGTCATTTGATGATGAAGGTGTCCACCAAACTTACCTATTGGGTCCTCCTACAAAACAGTGACCGATATTCTGACAGGGCCACTACAATACAAAGCTAGCTTGGGATTTACATCTGAACCCACCTGAGGTGTCTTATTCACCAAAATATCTGCCATGGTTGCAACTGAGGAACCAAGTACGCCTTGATCTGACTGAGTTGACGAGAAGAAGGGATCGGCATGTTATGATTCGACAACGTTTCTGGGAGATAATCGATGAACTATCAGAAGCGATGGTGATCTACACCAATTGGTCCAAAATCCGACGGGGCGTAGGATGACAACGTACACAGATGTGTCCTGCTAGCAGTGACACCTGTATACACTGCTGATCAATACGCGGTTTGGCAAGCGCTAAGGCTCTATTATCACTGCACCGAAGTAACGTCGTTTGTCATGGTTAGTGACTCCTTATCAACACTGAATTTAGGAGTGACGAAACGTCCGATCCCATCATCCAGATGTGCAAGGCTTCTCTGGAGTGGTTGGAAGAGAAAGAATTGCTAGCACAACGTTGACACGCTTAAGCATTCGGACCTCCACAGGAATTGTAAGGATTGTCATTTTTGTAATGAAGAAACCAGTGTCGTCCACTTTTTCAATGCCCTATGTTGGAATACTTGCGGGAAATTTTCGGAAGGGGATTGGACTATGTACCTAAAAGAGTCAACAAAAATTGTGGCCTTGATTGATTTCTTAAAAACTAATATTTGAAAAACTGTAGTTTACAGGTAATGGACCAATGGCCTCAGAAGTCGGCGCCCTATATAACAAAAATAAAGAATAATAATAATAATAATCCTGCAGGGACGTGCATAGCATAATTGGGCAGTTGCGACTCCACAGAACCGAGCCCTCTACAGTGGATCATTGTAACATTGAGAGTATAACCCCCTCCCCTCCCCACACACACTCCAGTACTTCCACGAATAAGTAATGGTACGGCAGGGCTCTCTCGAAGTGTGCTATTAAACACCTTGCAAGGTGGCAGCAGCTTAAAAATGCAAAACCCATCTAAAATTGGAGGAAGAAGATATAATATTAGCCTCAGACCAGCGACCTAACGGTCGAGGACGGCGTGGGATCACAGTTCTGTGATATGAGACATTTTAACTAATCATAGTTGAATAACTGTATAAAAATAAAGAAAACCGAAAAGAAAGAAAGTCAATTGAACACAATTGATATTCATAGTGTCTAACTAATATAAATTGATAGAATTAATCCAAGTTTAAATGCTCGTTCATTAAAAAGCCAAACATTTTGATTTTAAACGTTTTCTGAGAGCTATTTATTAATTTCTCCGAAAATCTATTGTAGTGATGATAAACTTGGTATGAAAGTAATCCTTGAAATAAAAAGGTGATGTGATGGGACGGAGATATTTTACCACGAAATCGTGTTTCAATATTACGCACATCGGTGAGTTCAGAGTTAATGGTTTTAATAGCAGTAGGTACAGGGTTCGAAACGTTACTATTTATTTCTACTCGTTGGTATCCATTAGACAAGCAAATGGCGATTAACAATATTGCATTAGAACTCAAATTCATATTTCAGTTGTTTTAGAAGAATTGAATGATCCACCATATCCAATGCTTTACTGCAGCCAACCATTACTAAAGCGGTAACGAGTCCTTTTTCAGAGGCAGTCAAAATATTATTTGTTATTCTTAACAATGTAAACAATGTAAACACGTCCAGTACAAAGGTATTTAACTGAATAAAAATAATCCTTTCAAGTGATTTTGAAAGGGCGGGCAAAATGCAAATTGGTTTTAGATCTTTCAACTCTAAATAACCTTTGCCTTAGGTACTGGTTCTATTAATTCCTGTTTCCAACAATCTGGAAATGCATCTTTGATAAGATATTCATTAATAATATGAATTAAATATGGGAAAATAACTGGGCATCATAACCTAAGCATTATATGAATTCCATTGTCACCTTAAACTTTAGAATAAATCTTAATAATAAGTTGTTCAATGCCAAGTTACTGTCTTAATTACTGTCTTAAACATAAACTGGCGTATACCAGAGTCATTTAATAAAGGCGATGTTGACGATATAGGAAGGTCATTTTGGACGAGTGGTATACTGTTGACAAACAAATAATTGATTTCTCATTGTTTATGGAAGTGTTTGCATAGTTTCGCAAATCCTTATAGTAGCTCCAGTGTCGCGAAAATCTGGTTTTTCGATACTTTGCTTTAACCTTATTCTTATGTGATATTAGAAGTTTGATCTTCCGTGATCCATCGTGCTGAGTTCCTTTTAAATATTTTGAGACGCAATGGGACATGTTTACCAAGAAGTTGAAAGATAACGGAATAAAAATTATTACTCATTTATACCATTCATGCAAAACATGTAATGAAATGATATGGTGTTTAAGTTACAAAATCTATTTGCATTAATTTTAGATAAATTCCTAAAACTTATAATACTAGTAACTTACCTAGCAGGATTAATGGACAAACAACAGGAGGTTAGGTCGTGATCAAAGATATTAGGTGTAATTACACCACTTTTCGTTACCGGGAACCCCTCTGTGTCCAGAATAAGATCAGTAAGTGAAACAGATGCGTCCTTTATACCCTTGTTGATTCATGCATCTACGATACGTTTAATTATATCCCTTAATCCTGTAAAATGTTCATGGTTTAAGAACTAAAATCGAAAGTTTATGCACGTATGCGTTTGGATGCAATTATGACTTTATCTGCCTTGTTGAGACGGAATTTGATGCAGACGTACCCTAGAATGAACCATTTCCACAAATTTTAATGTCTTCAGATGTCATCGTACATTTCAAATAACAAAGAGGAAATGGGATGGTGGTGTATTAGTTTCGTTTAATGATAAATATGTGTGTCATCAATTAGATATGTCATTAATAATAAATTCGATCCTTAGTGTTGATATCGTTGGAATCAAATGTACTTGTAATTGTGTTGTTTTATACATAATAGTTATTTATATACCTCCAAGTACAGAGTTTAGTGATTATGAACTTTTATTGAACCTTTTAGAACAGCAAGGTTATTGCTATTTGATTTAAAGCAATGCTACTATCTTGTAAATTTTCAAAATAGGTTATTAGGTTTAGTAAATAATTATCCTAATTGTTCTGTTTCACGTGATGAACCCCCTATAGTAAAAGAATACAATTAACAACCAGTATTGCAAATAGAAATTGAATGGAAAATGGAAAAGAAGCTTCTTCGTTGTTCTATAAATAATAAAAGAAGCGTTATAATTTTACAAATGCTGATTCTGTTAACTTGTATAATAGTCTTCTTGATACTGATTAGGGTTTTCTTATCCCGTTATTGCATGTGAACAATTTTACAATGTACTTTATTCACTACTAAAATCAAAGTGTCTACACAAAAATAGAATATCTTCTCTAAATAATCACTTATGCGAGTATAAAAATCTTAGAAAACTCATTAAAGTGCAAATCGGAAATGCTTATAAAAATTATATATCAACAGGAGAGAACTCTATGAAAATAAACCCTAAGTCATTTTGGAACTTTATTAACTGCAAGCGAGGTTATTCTAGAATTCCAGGTAAGGTACTATACTGGGTGTTTCAAAAACTTTCCACTAATTTCTAACGTAAATAGAATATTAAAAATAACGTTAGTGTGGTTAATATCCATTAGTCCGAAAATGCCTTCTTAAGAAGATGCGGTCCTGCAAAAGTGGCCCCAAAAATCCCTTTTTTTATTATCTTTGAAACGGTTTATGATACCTAAATGAAATTTAGATCACAAATACCTTTGATTAGATCATAAAAGGTAGTGTTGGCAAATTTCTAATGTTTTTAACAGGAGCGTCGCTAAAGAGGGGGTGCGGTTATTTGGCCCCCAAATTTTTTTTATGGGAATATTTTTACTTTTTTGGGCAAAAATAATATTCTCTAAACAATTTTCCACAAAAAAGGTTCTCTTGTTGAAAGTCAAAAAAATTACTGAGTTCAGAGTTATTTGAGGTTTTAACATGTTTTACCTAAGATAAGAAAATAAAAATATTGAGTTTATTTGATTTACTTGAATTAAATAGGCTTAGGTTGCAGACTCGCGGTTTTTTTTTGTTTGACAGATTCGTTTGACACATTATTGATAGCTTTGATAGGTTTAACAAGTAATAACGTTTTTAAAAACTTTGAAAGTTAATATGTACATTAATTGTGATTATACCGAAATGTTGTTAACATTAAGGGAATGTGATGGAAATGATAAAGCAGCGAAAATACGATATGCTGAAAAAAAAATGAGTGTTCCGGATTCAAAAACATTTTTGAGTTTAGTGAGGCGGTGCCGTGAGACTGGACCCTTTAAACCAAAAAAGGTAATTTTGGTAGACCGCAAGTGACAAGAATTCCACAAACAGAAGAAAATAAATCTAGTTGCAAATCCTACGATACGTGTCAGGAATGTGGTAAGTAAGTAACACAAGTGTTTCTAGTGTACATCTTATATCAAAAGAATAATTATTTCTCCGTTTCAATACAGACAAGTACAAGAATTATTGCCTGAAGATCTTTTGAGAAACTTTTGAATCGTTACAAGAAAGAATGAGACAGAACCATCATTTTTACAAAATATCCTTTTACCGATGAGTAAATTTTGCTAGACAAGGTATGTTTAATAGTAATAACAGTCGCTTCTGAGGAAAAATCAGGAAAATAAAGATCTAGGTGTTTATTTCGACAGCGAGTTCATGACATAAATAGTATTTTAAGATCTTGCATGTCAACACTTGGCTTTATTCTACGAAACTGCAAATCACTTTCCAATATCTAATCATTCATGTGTTTGTATTTTTCATTAGTTCGTTTTAAACTTGAATATTGTGCCATTGTGTGGAATTCCATTTAACAGTACCAAAAAGTCCAACTTAAAGCTGTGCAAAGAAAATTTTTGAAATTATTGTTTTTTAGAATTCACTATCATTACCCGCCAAGAAATACTACTCCGTCGTTTCAGTTTACTCTCCTTAGGATTAAGAAGACGTCAAATCCTTTCAATTTTCTTTACAAGATGTTGCATAATCTAATTGATTGGTTTCACTTAGTCACTTACTAGTTCCGTCTTACTCTTCGCGAAATATCAAAACAATCATTCCACACATAATAATATATATATATATATATATATATATATATATATATATATATATATAATATATATATATATATATATATATATATATATATATATATATATATATATATAAGGTTTTTCATAGCTTGTTCAGTCCTGTGGATATAACGAATTGTGCCTTGAAAGATATTACTCAATTGATGTAACTTGGTGTATTATTATTATTATTATTATTAGGTGTTATTATATTATTTAAAGTTGGATCAACATTTATATATATATATATATATATATATATATATATATATATATAAGGGTTATTACAAATGATTTTCATGATTTCAAGTTACATAAATCTGGTTTTATTTATCATACAAAAAATAAAATGGTTACATTTCAAGAAAAACTCAAAAGTTTCATCCCAGGTGTCAAGAATTAAAAATGTTCGATATGGGAACCCCTTATGATACAACAGATATCAAGGCTGTATTCAAACTCTTGCCATACTTTGTTAAGAGTGCCTTGGTCAATTGTTTCGTTGGCTCTGGTAATCCGTTGTTGTCTCAGGTATTCTTTCTAGTAACGGTATCTATCTTTGATGTATCCCCACAAGAACAAGTCACAGAGGGTGATATCCGGAGATCCTGGAGGTCAGTTCAAGAGTGCACCATCATTTGGACCAGCACGACCGATCCATCTGTCAGGCCACCGATTTCGAAGTTCAGTCCTAACATCGAAATAGTAATGTAGACGTGCGCTGTCTAATTGCAGAATGAAATTTGGGTGTTCTTGTTCTAATTGCAGTAGAAGCCATTCCGTCATCATGTGCAAGAAAATTATTACATTTATTGTTTGTCCGACAAAGAAAAAGGCCCGTACACTTTGTTGTAGCTGATAGCACAAAACACATTAACTTTAAAAGAATCGCACATGTGCTCGATATAGGTGTGTGGGTTCTCTGAGCCCCATATTCTGACATTATGTCTGTTCACTTTACCACACAAGTGGAATGTGGCTTCACCACTAAAGACTAACCATTTTACAAAGTTTCCATTTTCCATCAAGGCCTGCATGTTCTCACGAAATGAAAGTCTTAGAACTTTTTGTTTGGTTTTAAATGCTTGAACAAGCTGAATTTTGTAAGGCTTGATATTTACAGTTGGCTGTGGTATACCAAGCTCTCTGCTGCATTTAACAGTAGATTTCTGTCAACTACGCGTAAAAGTTACCTTACCTGCTCTACCACTTTCAAATAGTGATTGCTAGGGGATCTTCACTAAATTTGGTTCTAAAGTGTCGTTGCACACTAATGACTGATTTATTGATGCGGTAATCCAACACAAAATGCTTTCCTGTCTTCAAACTCAGCCATTACACAATTGACAACAATTGACTTTAACAAACAGCAGATACGTACCTAAACCAACGCAAACGAAACTTTATGAGTTTCCTTCCAGTGTTACTAAGTGAAATGGTCTTAAAACAGATTAATCCAGTAATATTTATAATTGAAATCAGGAACATCATTTGTAATAACCCTGTATATATATATATATATATATATATATATATATATATATATATATATATATATATAGTATATATATCAGGAGCGCTACCAATTTTCAGCAGGTCAGTATTGAAGTCACCACGAGAGCACGTAGTCAGTTATTGAAAGAGTAATAGAGAATGAGTTTTCAATTTCAGAGGCTTATACACTGAACCAACTGCTACTTTTACATTATTAACTATAGTTCTCCGGGTATGCGCGCCAACACCTCCACTTGAACCATTCCTGTCTCTTATTATGAACGAATACTCATTTAGATTAACATCAGAATCACATATGGAAGGGTTAATCCATGTTACAGAAATATTTGGCACATTTTTTCGTCCTTTTCCTGCAATAACACCTTTAAAACTCGTTATTTTGGTAACAATTGACGAATATTTGAATGCGCTACTTTTAACATATAAATTATTAAAAGAACAAGTACTCCAATCTTAAGGAATAGATCCACAGCGCCAGCATGAAGGTGCAAACTCAGCTTTACCCAGTTTCAACTGCAGTGGTATACAGCCCACCAAGGTATTTCATTGCCACTGGAGAATACGCAGACTTCTTCCGATTCCAGAGGGTACAAGCTTATAGTAGGGGAGACTGGATCATGAAACACTCTATGGGGATCAAGATTGACCACTCCTAAAAGTTACAACCTCAGGAATGCAATGATTCGTAGCAACCTTGACTATCCCTCTACAGGAAAGCCCACTTACTGGTCAAGTGACCAGAACAGGCTACCAGACTTACTCGACTTTGCAGTTTCCAACGGTATTACACGTGCGTACCTCATGACAGCCCAGTTTCGATTTATTTTCTGATCACTCGCCAGTAATCATCACCGTGTGCATAACTATTATCCATAATGATGCTCCTCCTAGACATTTATCCAAATATACGGATTGGGACTACTTTCAAGCTCAACTAGAGCAGATGAGTGATCTTGCTATTCGAATAAAAACCAATTAGTTTACAACATGGTAAAGAATATTGTATGGAAGGCTACACCAACTCCAGCTCCTGCTCCACCCGAAACTAACAATATACCAATGCACGTACTAGAACCTGTTATTTCAAAACATCGAGCGAGGAAAACATGGCAAAGAACCAGAAACGGACAAGACAAAGCTGTGTATAATCGTCTTACTTATACGCTTAAAACAATACGCGACATGTGTAACGAAACCTTTACAAAATACATCACGGAGCTTTCTCCTACTGACCACCCTGTGTAGAAAGCAACAAAACATTGAAACGACCAACCACAGCTATTCCCGCAAATAAAAATCGTATGGTAGTTGGGCTAGATTAAAGAAAAAGCAGATATATTCGCTACGAACTTTCAAACGTTTTTACAGCTACACCACCCTAACCCAATAATTGTAATGGAGGCATCAGAAATTCGAACTTCGCGCCGTTATATGACATTAATGGTTATTGGTTATTTGTATTTGATCATAACTAATATTAACATAAAATGATTGAGCTTATTTCGATGAGTATTTGCATAGTAAATTGAAAAGCTTTTAAATATACGCGGTAATTTGCGTGTATGACTGTTTTGTAAAATGTAGCAAGTAGAAACGCTGTTATAATGATGTGTGTTTGTGAATCAGTCGCGTTAAGTAAGCGACCAAGAAGAGTTGCATTAAATAAGCGATCAGAGTTGATTGAATTGAAAGCGTTGAAGAGAGATAACTACAGCTGCAATTTAAATTGTGAAATTATAACAAAATTCAGTTGGTACGGTGATAAAGAAATATAAGTGATGATTTCTTTACTAATACGAAGAAAAGCTAAAAAGAATTAAGGGTGTAAATGTTTTCAAGTTGGCGATAATGAAAATATTGCGTAATAATTTACAACAGAGCGATAAAGGTTCAATAAGACAATCGACCCAGTTAATAGGTCGATATAGAAAATATAATAAACAAAAACATTGATGATTGAAGGCATAGCCGTTCGTGGATCGCTTGCATCTTGTGGCGCAAGCTGTTGTAGTTCAACTTATCTTTATAAACTAAAATCATTTAGTTAACGCTGAATCATTTCACATTTTCATAAAAAAAATAGAAAATTTTTACTCAATGATTTTGGAAATTGTCAAAGATTGAAAAGAACTCAAATATTATCCTTTGTAACCAGGTGTATGCAAGCAAGGAAATAATCGCAAGTACTACACCCATTAAATAAAAATCTCCAAAATGAACACTATTAAAAAATAGCCCCCACAGTAGGACGAACAAAAGGAACTATTACAAAATGGTGCACAAATATGAGACCTATTACATAATGACGACCCTGGTATTGCAGCGTTGCTCGACGCACCATGCCAACTCTCACTTTCACTGAAACCGTTTTCATCAACTGAAGTTTGGAACAAAATACAACTAATTAATAGTTGTAAAACACCAGGATATGACCTTATATCTTTGAGAATCTCTCTTAAGCCAATTCAAGGAATAGTCGATCTAAACACACAATTCCTCCCTATCAATTTGGTTTTCGAGAGGTCATTAAACAGTTCAACAAAGCCATCGGAGAGCTACCAAAATCATGAAAAGTTTTTAGACAAAAAAATTTGTGCAGCGGTGCTTTTGGACTTACAGCAGGCTTTCAATAAGGTATAGCATCAGGCCTTTTTATAAAATAAAAAACACTTCTATAGTCAACTCTACTTAACCTTTATATTTCAGTGAAAGGTTTTCCAAGTCAAATTGAACAACTGTATAAAAATATAGCCAAATTAACCCAAGAGTGCCACAGGGCAGTGTGTTGGGTCCATTATGGTACCTCATCTATACAGCAGACGCTCAAAATACATCGAATACGTTAATAGCAACATTCGCAGACGACACAGCTGTCTTGGCAGTCTAGACGACTGGTTCAAGAAGTGGAGAATTACCGTCAATCATGCCAAATCAAGTCAAGTGACGTTTACTAACAAACGCAGTTTGCCAGCCAACAACAATCAACAACACCCCATTACCAGTAAGGGCCGAAGTCAAACACCTTGAGCAGCATGTTCACCATAAACTAATGTAGAAAACACGTATTAAGGCCAAACTCAAACCACTTGACCTCAAAACAAAACATATGAACTGGTTAATAGGCTGGTATTCCCAACTTTCGTTATCTAATAAGCTACTTCTGTACAAGGTGATACTAAAACCCTTCTGGACGTACGGGCTTCAGATTTGGGGCTGCACCAAGGCTTTGCACACCAAGATACTTCAGTGGTTCCAATCTAAAACCTTACGAAATCTAGAAAACACTCCTTGGTATGTAACCAACTAACCACTCCACACAGACCTAAACAGTTGGTTTCTAAAGACGTGGTGTTAAACCTTATTTTCGTAGAATGAAGCTGTTACAAACAGATCACATTTCAGTGATAACACAGAGGTACATTTGGGAATGCAGTTTGGATTGATGATGCACTTTTTTCCGATTTAGTGCCAAGGAGCTATCGCTTTTCGCGCGTGTGTTAATTTCAAGTAAGTGAAATTGGTTAATTAGGATGTAAGGGTAGAGATGTCTTGGTAGAGATGTAGGGGAAGACTTACTTTTTTTTTTTGAGGCTTCGCAGTGTTCGCGAAAAGGGTTTGAGGTGTAACGACTAAATTTTATCTATATATTAAACCTAAGTAGCTAAACCTTCACAATGATGGATAGGCAACCCACTTTACATGTTAGTTCAAATTTTATTTATTACAATTTTTCAATAACAGATAGGCAACACACTTTACATGTAACTTCCAGTTTGATTTATTATGTTTAAATTATTGCAATATTAAGATGATAGCTAACTTCATTTTTTTTACATTTCATAATTTGAAAATCCTTTTATCATTTTTCGCGGCGCAACTAAAAGTAACCAGAAAATAGAATTACGGCGACTGAAAAGAATTTTATTTGATACTTCCTGTTCACATTGACAAAGTATATGTGCGAAGTTTTGAAGCACATGTTCTAAGTTTTTAACTCGTACCAAGTTTTAATTGGGATATTCTGCTTCATCTAACATTATACAACTTAGTAATGTACTACAAACATTTCTAAGAGATGTCTAAATGGTATATCGGAAAGATTTCGGATGTTACACATGGTTCACGAATAAACCAAGCAAAATCTCAGGTACCGTTACATTATGTCTGGCGTTTTGAGCCCTTGTTCATTCAACGGTTTCTTTTAGGTATTTTTCGGGTTGCTAAACACCAACGTTCTTGCTTCCAAAGAAAGAAAGCGTATTGAGTGTTAACGGGAGATTTCAACAAGCAAAACTTCAATTGATGACCACCTGTGAATTGGTTTACCAACTAGTCTATCGTTCGTCAGCTTCAGAAAATCTCTAAGGAGTTAAAAGGTCAGATCATTTCAATTTATTTTCACTAATACTGCCGTATAATTACTTACTTGGTACATGTGGTCATTCTTGAACTTGCACTCAATCCATAAAGCAGATTAGTGAATTGTCAAGTTGGTGTTAGAATTGGACAATAACCTCCAGCAACAACACTGATATGCAGAACATTAATCGCATAAACGTTATATTTTTTTGAGGTTATAAGCAAAGATTAGGGAGAGAGAGAGGAGATGGGAAACGTAGGTAAGGCGAGTATAGTAAATACTGACCCAAAAAATGAACGTATGTTGACATGTGAAGCACCAGAGAGCGCCCTAGGATTCCAAAATGATAACCACGAAATTTAGTTTCCCACTAAACAGCTATCAGGCATATTTTTTTATGAATTGGCAAAAGTTGAGATAAACAAAAAAAAGTTTGTAGTAATAACGTAACGAAATTAAATTAAATAAATATATACACAAATATATTAAACACGTAACAAGATAAAAAACACAATGAGTACTAAACATAACGAGATAACAAACAAATATAACAATTCAGTTACGATGTTTACATGAGCGTTATAAACATATTATTTTTGTTTTAGATTCATTCATTATCCTCAGTTACAAATTTTGTTACAGTGCATAATTATTTTGAGTTATATTGGGGTTTATTATACGAGTATTCTCGATTTAATTTCTTTTCCTTTTTCTTTTTGTTTGTATTTGAATGTTCCTCGCCTTTCAAACTTTGGAGGCTAAATCAAGGTTTGTGGCACTGAACATCCCTACTTTTTCTTATTCCTACTCCTTTTCCTTCCCTTTTCTTACTGTATTTCCGTTTCCAGCCGCGCATCCGATGTTCTGTCCTCCCGACTGGCCGGCACATCACTTTCTGCCACTGTACTGCAAATTCTGCTGTCACAAGGGCACAAGAAGAAATTAGTTATATCGTACCGAAGGTGTATCGGACGTTACCGTAGGAAGATTTTCCTTTTCCACTGATTGAAAGATTATTCATGTTTCACACACCCGGGAGTATTATATCGTTTTTATTTAGTTTGTCAATAATTACAATTTTCGGGTCACAGAATTTGGTTTTAGTGTTTTTATTAAATGCTGAACCTTTATTATGCTGAACTATTTTATCGCATTTTGTTGTTGCGGATCATTTGTAACGAGTTTCTGGATAAACTGTAGTTTCGCTTACATAGAGCACCTTGAAAAATAATATAATTGCTGTAAATAGAACGCTTTAATAAGTTTTAAGTAAATAAAACTAAAGTAGCTGTAAATTAAAGTTAGTTCTGCGTACATATTGACGTCAACCAGATGAGGAAGTTATCGCAGCGTATGGTTTTGGTTTAAAATTTGCCGTTAATGAAGTTTGCATGAAGATAACTTGAAGTAGTACTTGGTTAACGTTGATTAAACATCAAAGGGTTCATTGCAGTACCATCGTGGAAAAGAAAAGGAAGCGACGATCGACTATTTTGTGCATTGTGATGCAACTATTTTTCAGAATTGACTTGTGTGATTTGAATGAAGTGTTTATTTGTATTATTCAGACGGATGAATATGCCTTTTGTTTAAGTTTAGGTAACGTTTAGATATCAATTCAGTATATGAAGCGTATTCATTTGTATGTCATATGGTGTTCATTTGCATTTTATTTGGATTTCGCTAGCTAAAATTACATATTACTGATAAAACTAGTGTGTTCACGTTATCTGAGCTTGCAAGACTCATTCCGAATCAGTTTTATTAGACATTTTATAATACAAAATTATGTTCAATGTGTTTCGAACAAAATACTAATTGTTTATTTTTAATCCCTTATTACATTTCAATATAAGAATAATGTTGTTTAATTGAGTAATATTTTTTTGAAAATTTAGAAGTTTAGTAATTTTGGATTACATTCAAAGTTTGAGCAATTTATTTGTTTGTGGCAACTGTTAATTTACGCAACCTTACTGTGGCAAAGTTTTTTAAGTGTCTTATTATTTAATAAAAGCTTCATTGTATAGTATTCTGAGAATTTTTAGACTAGTGTATTTGCTATTTTGATTTTGGCTATAAGTTCATTTTGAAAGACGCTTTGAATGATAGCACAGCGTAATTATAAAGTAAATAAGTCGTTGGCCGATCAGCTGCTCATTTTTGCGAGCGATGGCTTTGCGAATAGTCGCACATATCGACTACTGACTGCAATACCTGGATTTTCCATACAGGTAAGTAAATTATTTATTTGTTCGGGAATGGACTGTGTATTTTTCGATTTTAGGAATTACGACTTCGATATTGACGTTCAGTAAATTTTAGCGCTTTAGTAAAATTTTCGATCACGTTTAGCTGTGTGGTGAAGTTCCTTTGTATTAAATTGAATACTTAATTACCGTTTTGGTCAGATACCTTTGGTTACTAGGGCCAATAATTTTGACGTTGAAGTTTATCGAAATACTTAATGAGGTTTAGTTTTATTATTGCAATTTTGCGGCTTTTATATAGAGCTTAAGATTTTATTGAGGTTTAGTTAACCTTTGTGTACATATTTTTGAAGTAGAATTTTGAGAGAGGAGAGTATTTTATTTTGAGTGAACATTATGGCCATAATTAATATCCAGTTCAAGACGTTTTCTCGCTATAAATGTACTTAATTGGTGGCGCCTTTTTGCCATTTGTACCTGATTTTGACGTTATGGAGATGTGTGGGGTGCCCATTTGCAGCATTAACTAAGAGCCCTGTCCATCCCACTAAGCTATGCCGTGCCCGCACATTGCCTTTACGGGCTGATGCTCTAACGAGGCTTGTAGCAACATTCAGCTGCCAGTCTGCCAGAACCTTCGTTCGGCTTTGTAAGTTACTAGACCTGCAGCAATTATTGCTCTGAATTCTGGTAACTACAATACGTTTGTTTATTAGGTATTGCAGGAAGCTTCGGCTGCCTATTTGACAGAATTTTCTTCTTGCCTATCGAATAATAAAGCAGTCGGATTGTCTTCAATTTGATACGGTGTCGTCCATTACGACCATTCATACGTTTATGCCACCCATATGGTTTTTATATTCCAATATGGTCTTCAGGAAATCTATTTCCACGCAATATTTCTATTTAAGATAATATCGGGATGCTTTTGATGGTTGAGCTGTTGCAGCACATATTTATAATCATTTTAACATCGATGTATATGTAGATTGATGGTACTCTCTTACTGTTTTTCCACGGAACATTGTTTATATCAACACCGTACGCTGTACGGAAAACCAGGATTGGCAGTTTTGACTTTATTACTTGTGTTCAAAGAAAACTTGCACTTTAGGACACGGTTCACTTTGATTGCTTCCAAACCGAAGCCTCCTCGGTCGTGTGAATGAACAGACAACGATAGACTGGTGCAGAAATTGTAAAAACTCTGATTATCATAATCAGGTACAACATTAGATAACTTGACTACAACACTCGTGGTGGCCCCAAGATTGCTTCATTGATGGGGCTTGTTCGGCATGTATTGCCGCAAATGGTATTTGACTTTTGTCATTTCGTCAACGTATGGTAGGTACGTTTTTGGTGTTAAATCGAATTGGGTGTTAAATTGACCGGAAAACTAGCGAATGCTGATCACCGGATTATAGCCAGGTCAACCTTTCTTTTGTCGCTGGGTTTCGTCTTGAAGAGACAAATATTCTTGATCTGCTAAAATTTTTTAAGTGGAATGGTTGCAGGTAACTGAACAATGAACATCCTTGGGTGTGTGTAGATGGCCTTGCCCATGAGGATACCAATATATTGTCGCATATATGTTCCATCAACAATAAATGCGGTGTTTGCATTTCTAATACGTGCTGCTCTGCTAGTTTGTTCTACCACCATGTCACTGTTTCATCGGTTACAAAGTAAAAACATACTTTCTGTGGTGTTTCTACCTTTTTAAATGATTCTGGCAGTTCGTGCTCTCCTCCCACCCAATTTTCGTGTCTTACCATATTTGTTTGTACCAAGATATTTCGAAGAGTTTAGTGGATGTTGACACGAGAACAATAATAGTTCATCACAAAATGTTTTTGTTTATTTCTATTTTTATGTGCACTTAGTCCCTCTTAGTCTGTGATGGTTCGAATGACGGTTGCAAAGATGTTGCCTCAATTGATGTTGTCTTAGTTGTTTTTTCTTCAAATGCTCTTACTTCAATTACAATTGTCAGGTACGGCTTTACATTGTTCAGGCGTGGAACTTATTGGAGGTAAGGAGGCATCAGTTAGTGGATCGTTCAGCGAAACATTGGTTGGCGTCGATGAACGCTGCCGAAGAACCAGATGGCATTCTTTTGATGCAATATCTAATCACCTGGTCATCCTCTGGCGATATATCGTCCATTAAATAATCAGGATGGCCTACATCGTCGTGCGAACTAAAATCACCTTTATTTTTAATTCCAGTTTTACATGAGTTCATTAATACTTCTATATTCTTATTTGACAATTTTGATAAATTGAATCAAAGATTACTTTCTTGAAATCTTTCAACTTCTTCTTTCTTAAATTTAAACATTATAACCTTTCGTAGCGAAAAACAACTGGTAAACAATGAGGTACTTAATTTTCGGCCTTCGTTTCTTTTCGTGTTAATACTGAGATCTTATTCCGATTTTTATTGTATGGCAATGGTACATACTATTAAGTTAGACCGATACTCCATTCGCTCGGTTTTACACCGGACAACAGGAGAATTGTGAGGGCGCAAAGGCTTTAGGAAGATGTAATGGGTTTAAATTAGCCTTATCCGTGACAATAATAATAAGGAAAACTATGAAGGTGGCTAATTGATTTAATGGTTAAATGAAACTATTAGATAACTACGTATCTACATTAAGCACAAATGTTACGCTTCCGAACACACCTCTAACAACATTTCCACACAATATCTTCTAAACACCCAAGATCTGGAGAGAGCCATCATACACTTAACTTCCGTAATTATGGACGTGGTCGGAACCTTGGCCCCATTGAAAAGCATCGACCCTTCCCCAAGCCGCTCCTAATCCATCTCAAACCTTGCGATCTAGGGCTTTGGCTTTCTAGATCAACTATAATCGCGTCAACGCCTTAATCAGGCAAGAAATAAACACACCGAAAACTCTTGGACCATAGTCATCACCGGGTAAGATTACCGGAATGGAAAACTCTTCACCAACTGTTCGATAGACTGACCCGAATACAAGTAACCCCCAAATTCCATCTCACTGACCAATAGGGCAACCTAACCTCCTCTGACCAAGGGAAATACGACTTTTTGGGTTTTAACCTTCAATCCATTTCCTGATCATCCTGTTCAGGCAACTCCTAGAGAGTCACTTTAAGTAATTCCGTGGTCTAAACATTTCCGAAGTCAAGTTTGACAGAGGAAGTCCCTTTTATGCCCCTATCGTACCAGAGCAAGTCAAAACGTACTTCAAAGAAGGGCGCAATTCAGCCCCAAGTCATGATGGCCTTAACTGTAAAATTCTTTGACAATTGCCTGACCTAGCCCGGAGATTACTAAGCGATATCTATAACAAATTCTTAACACTGTCGCACTTCCTGATGGACTAGAAAGCGGCTTCTACTGTCATCATACCGAAACTCCACTTCGACCTTACCTCGACATTTACCCTATAGACCCATTTCTTTTTTAAGCTACTACGGAAAATGTATTCAGCAGGTTACAATCAGGCGTCTTAGAGACCACCTTCAATTAAATGAACTCCTTCCTAATAGCCAATTCGGCTTCCATACCAACCGAACGTGTCACAATCTCTCATTGAAGCTGCTTACCGAGACTACCAGAGCCCTCAATCATAAGCAATTCAACATCGTTGTATGTCTGGATATTAAGCAAGCATTTGACAGGGTCTGGTACACCGGGCTCTTTCATAAAATCCGCAACCTTAACATCTCTGATCAATTCTCCAAACTGATACTCTCGTACCTGGCTAATCGGCCAGTTAGGGTCAAAGTAAACATCACCTCGGACGTGCTTTTCAGGTACCTTAAAGACATCGCAGTTCAATACGCAAGCATACTAACCATCACGAACAGAACACAAACATTACAAAGAAGCATTGGACACAATCCCTACCATAGAGATCCTTATCACTCCCTACAAATACCGATTTCCTCCACTTCCACACAAAAAACCAAACTCAAATCCAAACAACCCTTCGCAACCGTAACACAACGCCACGACGACCCCTTCAGAAGAAGAATCCCTGAACAATACTCCATATGCCCTCCGCAACCCCTCTGTCTATTCGATGACTATACCAAGCAAAGATACCCGGCAAACGAGATAGGATTAACCATATACGACACACTACACCTAGCGAGCTAAACTCTTATATTAAATGTAAGTTGCGGTTGTATGGATGTTTACATAACATGTAGTTATTAGCTGTGATGCTGCCTGTTTAGGTTATCTACTAAAACAATTACATACAAATGTTTTGTTAGTGCACCTGAATACGTTATATACGAAGTTATTATAATAATTTTCCAGATTTCTTCTGAAGCCTGCTACCATTTGGCAACAGACGCTCATGCTCTACAGCTCTATTGCTGTTGGTATGTTAACAACCTTTCCAAAATCTAAGTAGTTGTTTTCATTATTCTCACTCTCTTGTTGTATTGCTACTGTAATTTGTTTCACTGGCAAAAACATAACGAAACTCCAGTTAAGCGTTATTGTGGTTAAAAGCTTTGTGTGTAGGTATAAGTTAGCTACAACTAAACAGCATTGTATAACCTTCAGCCACATACGAGTTTCTCTAAGTGAAAATGACATCTCTCGAAGTGATATAATGTTACAAATAATTTTATGCAAACTAAAAGTGATCTTGTACTTTTATGCACATTCCCTAACATTGGTTGAGAATGAATATGCAGGACATACTAAGAAAAATTGATGTAATACCTTGCAAAGAAGTGTAAAAGTGTAGCTGGGGATTTAATATTTTTCTGTCGTTTGTCGTTTTGACCAGTACACGCTGTACGAGGGTTTATCCCTGTGCTCCACCCCTGACTTATTTGTATTGGAGATACAAACCTCACGACACAGGATGTTCATGAATGATATGTACCTACAATGCGTGGGCAAAATCAAGTACAAATCTGTCAGAGCAGTTGTTTGTTTGAACGAAATAGTTACAGTAGTGCAAAAATGGAGCTTACGAGCAAATAATGGTAACTAAATACCTGTTAACCTTTCGTTAGTTGCCTGTATCTGCCAGACATATGGAGAGTGTGTATTTTCCCCACCGGTGATTTAGACGCCTAATTCTCCCACCGTCAGAGTACCTTCCTCGCTCAAGGGCTTCGCTCGAAAAGTACACTAATCGAGTTTGAAAAATTTTGAAAAGTTGAGGTTTTGTACCTCACAGGTACACACGACTCTTGAGACAAGTTTTATGAAAATCTTTTTTCTTTGCTTGCTTTTATTTGTTTTAAAGGTAAATTGAACAGTAATTAGCTGTGTGAAATTACGTTGTTCCATTCCATTGGCTTCTAATAAAAGCGTTTTCAAGGAGATACATGCCGCCATTAATAAAGTATCTGTTGTTTCAGGGACATAGAATGGAATTGAATGGTAAGTACGATGTGAATAATGAAAATCACCGCGATGAGCTACGAAATCTAATTTTACTACAGGAGAGTGATGATGTAAAACCTTTAAATCAGCGTACAAATCCTAAAGTTCTATTCGTATACTTCTGTACTCATGGCTACAAATTATAGCTACTTAACAGTTTGGGTAATAACTAGAAGGTTAGGTGCCTTTTTTTCAGTCATAGATTAAAGTGGGCCAGGTTCATAAAGTTATCGATTTGCCTTATTAACCAAAAAATATTTACATATACCTAGATATGTTCGCTTTAAAATCGGAGTTGCTTCTTCCTGAAACTAATAACTAAATACTCGGATGCCAACTTGTGTTTAAATATGGAATAAACAAGTAAACCATTATATAATAAATTTAAAAAAAAATTTGATTTAATTATAAACATAAATATCTTATTGCTGATGTTAGTTATTAGTGTTGTGAGCAATTAATGGAATCAGAATACCTTATTCTTGATCACACTGTAGATGATGGATGCCTGATGTCTCAGAGTTTTAGAAAATTGTTGAGTAATATTACTTGAGGTTGAAATAAATCTGGATTTGTATTCTTAATAATTCCCAAATGAATAAATTTCACACTTGATCAATCGTACTAATACCGTAACTTGGATTAATGGTAAAATATTTAATTGCGTAGATAACGTGTGAAAAGTATCAGTGAAGGTGAAATTAAAGTAAAAATTAAAAAATAAAAAAGTGCCAAAAAGCGAACGTCTAAAACTTAACACAGTAGTTTCTTTATAACTCACTATAAAATTTATAGCATATTTTTCTTTTAAATTTAACAAGCAATAATGGATGCAACATCCATCTTCAGAATCACATCAACAAGAATTGCTACAGTAGTCTTTGCACATGAACATCTCTGAAACTGATGTGCGAACGCTATGCGTACGAGTTCAAATTAAAATAATTAAATGCATGTTCTTATGCAACTAGATGTACAGTACACGCTGCACGCAATGTACGTTAAGTTGCCTACTAAGAAGTGAATTATTAACAAAACGTTTGTTACAATGATGAAGATCAAAAAGTTGATGTAGAAGAATAAAATGGTGATACAGATGCGTCTGACAGATCCGAGGAGTGGGAAGATAAATGTTAGGGCGAACGAAGTGATTCTTGTGCAAGTGAAGAAGACGAAGACGTCAATACAACACATTTTATTGGTGTACAAAAAAATGTTGTAGTTAATGAATGGAATCAAACAAAATCCCGTCTGATAAGATTTTGTGCCCTGAGCACTCAAAAAATGTTGTGTTCCTGGGTCACTAATGTGCTCAAATAAAGGATAACTCAAAATTTTTCTGTTTTTTCTTAAATCTAAAAATGGTAATGTATCTATCAGATACATACACGACAAATACGGAACTTTTTTGACGCGACTAATGGAAGGTTAAAGAAGGGTATGACTCTCACCCAAATTCATGAAGATTTGGTAAACACTTTAGTGGTGTGTGCTGTTAATTATGATTTTTTGTAACGATGGTGGATTTAAATGTGGAAGAACAGCTTACAAAAATGAACACGCCAGTGGTCCACCAATAACCGTTACAACTACAAAAAAACATTCATAAAGTCTATTATCTAGTACTGCAAAGCAGAAGAGTCACTGTAAGGAAATAGTAGACGAAATGGGCCTTTCAAGTCGCTCTGTACATAACTACGAAAACACTTGGACATGAAAAAGTTGTCCCCAAGGTGGGTCCCACGATTGTTAACCGGATCTCAAAAACGATGCCTAGATGTTATTTGTCAACGACTTTTAACGCGATATAGATAAAATTCACAACACCTTTTGGATAGATTTGCAACGCTGGAATGCGTCCACCGCTGTGATCCAAAAAAGAAAATGCATCGTGATTCTCCACCTCCTCCAAAGTTCAAGTCAGTCGGAAAAGTAACCGCTTCCGTTTTTTGGGATACCCAAGGAGTAATAATCATTTATTTGTTACAAACAGGAGCTAGAATAACAGGAAACTATTATTTTAGCTTAATATCAAATTAAGGCGCGGTGTGCTCTATCACCAGGGCAATGTCATAGCTATCGCAGGTTTCGAAATGCTTGAGCACCCGCCATAACCGCAAATCTGGCTCACGGAAAATATAGACTGTTTCCCAAACCCAAGGAACACCTACTGGGAAAACAACTTTCACGCAACAGTGAGCTCATAGATGCTGTAAACTAGTGGTTTGCGGAAATTGGACAACTCTTCTTCCTGGAAGCTGTCACAATGCTGAAGCACCGGTGGTAGAAATGTATCAGTATTAAGGGGGGTTATGTAGCAAAATTATGTAAAATAAATTTTAATGTAGTAACCGGAAGTTGGACAGGGAAGGAGTATAAAGATTAACCATCGTATAAAATGTTACAAAAGGGATCATTCTAGCTAACTCTTCGGCTGCGTCAAAATTATTCAAAAGAAAATAAACCAAAGTTGTGCGAAATAAAAAAAAATATTTTACGATTGACAGAAGAACGCAATTAGACATCCGCTTAATCCTGTCAAGAAACATACGTGAATTCACTTAAATGCAACTGCACCGAAATCTGGAGTGGATCGCATGGAGCTAACGTTACCAAAGAAATGTATTATGGTGTACAAATCCTGTTGAATAAATAAATCTGCGTTATGAAAATGTAAACTTTACCATTAACACTCAAAATAAAATACTTATCTTTTTGGGGTTTTAATGGTCGTATTTTAAATTATACAATCTAAACGTTTCGATAACACTTACAGTTATCTTCGTCAGTAGTAATATTTGTTAAAATTGTTAAAGTTAAACAATTTTGTCAAAATTGAAAAATTAAAACATAAACATCAGCCTGCTGTTAATACAACAGTTTGAGAAACGTATAAAGTCAACTATAGAATTAAATTTTAGTCAAGAAAACTAGGTCATTAAAAATTAAATATTGTTAAACTGCCTTAAAGATGATAAACCAGAACACGCTCTACGGCGAAAGCTAACAATGAAATTTGTCAGCCAAAAAACACATGTAACAAAATTTAATCGGGTTATGATATAAGTGTAAAGTTGTGAAAACTTCAATTTGAAAATGATAGAAGCATTCACAAATCCAAACATCAGATCAAATAAAATAACCCAGTTAGATCTAACAAAGAGATATCTTTATTAATAATCGGAAGTGTTATTAACAATGAAAAGCATAATGCAAAACGTTTTTTGTAATTTTTATTTTAATTTAATTTCAACTACTTATGTTAAATTATAGTGCTGTGGTAACTTTATACTTACATCATAACTCGATTAAATTTTGTTAAATGTGTTTTTGGCTGACAAATTTCATTGTTAGCTTTCGCCGTAGAGAGTGTTCTGGTTTGTCATCTTTAAGGCAGTTTAACAATATTTAATTTTAATGACCTAGTTATTCTTTACTAAAATTTAATTTTATAGTTGGCTTTATACGTTTTTCAAACTGTTGTATTAATAGCAGGCTGATGTTTATGTTTTAATTTTTCAACTTTGACAAAATCGTTTACAACATCTTTAACAATTTTTAACAAATATTATACTGACGAAGATAACTCTAAGTGTTATCGAAACGTTTAGATTGTATAATTTAAAATACACCATTAAAAAGCCCCAAAAAGATAAGTATTTTATTAAATAAATCTGCGGTTCAAAAAATGAAAAGTCGTACTCGATTGGAAGGTACACATTGTACTTAAATGATTTTTTTCATTTGCATCTGCAACTTTAGCAGTCAAAATGGGTGACGGCACCAATAAATAAATTTGTTCTATAACTGGCAAAAAATGTTTATATTTTTTTACAAATGTCATTGTGCGAAATGTCAGTTTCTTAACCTAAAACTATTTTTCTAAGTTGCCTATGGCAACATGCGCAAAATATTTTGCACACTAGGGCGCAAATAAATTGCAAGAATCGATCACTTGAATTAAAAAATTCTCAAATGGTACTTTTAATTTAATGAAAACTAAGAAATGCTAAGTAAGATAATATAGTTTATTTTACCAATACTACTACTAATATACCAAACTGTAATACAAGTATGTAACTGTTGTTTTTTATTTACAATATTAATATTAATAGAACATCCTGTCCAACTACCAATATTTACACCAGATGTAGTTAACGCAAGCAGAGTTTCGGGTGGTACTGGATCAATTATGTTTCAAGTACGAGAGGTGGAAGTGCCGGGATCTAAATTTTCCCAATCCAAAATTTTATTTGAAATTTCGATTTTATTATTAATTAAATCCTCCACGTACCTTTCCGCCACTGTGGAACATTTTTGGCCTGGTATCCAACATTTTTTCAAATACGGAACCAATTTAATAAATTTTATATGATCAATGTTGTCGTTAGCGTTAAGTATTGCTTTAAGCTTCGAGTAAATCAACCATAATATAGAAGATTTATTAGTCATCGCTACCTATGCCAAAATTACATTTTCAGAAAGTTTCATAATTTTTTTGTCTTGCACCATTCTTTAAACTGCGCGTATGCATCTTCGTATTGCCGCTTGGATTTATCGGGGAGAAAATTTGAAACGGCGGAACTTGCTATTTCCTGTATATCTGGTGCATTATTGTTTAATTAATAATCAATTTTAGAGCACTGAAATGTGTGACACTTGATTTGAAAGCTAAAAATAATTGTCACTGTAATAAAACTAGCATTGTTAAACATAATGTCTCCATAGATATAGTAGAGCCGGGGAGAAGTGTCTCATGGCGGACTCGAGAATGGGGATACAATTATTACTGAAATGCATCTGTTTCCCTTTATCTTAGTGCGAAGTTCCCACTTAAAGAAAGACGGGTTATAATGTATACGTCTGCTATATATTTTAAATGTAGGACTTAAAACGCGTCGATTTTAAAATCAAAGCGCATGACGCTGTCAGATGTCTTCTTGGCTATTTAACCTCAAATTATTCTTCGTATTTCGTTTCGTATAATCGCATCGTGTTTTGTAGTTATAATAATTTATCGTTCGCTTCGTAATTTATTAGTTTCCATTGTATTTGTAAACAACAGTTTTTTCAAAACTACAGGTTTACCTTTAACTTCCATTATCCAGATACGCTAATAATTTTCACTATTTAAATTTAACAGCGCGGCTTAAATTTGAAAATAACCTAGAAACATTGACGATATTTTGTTGGCATTCAAAATTACTAACTATATGAACGAACGCTATCGACGTACATTTTTAAAATCTTAAACCATGCTTAACTAAAAGATGAGTCATAAGACACCTCTCGCCGGCCCGACTATACGATTTTGTTGCAACATTTAGGAAATACGGCGCGATTCATTTAAATTATTTAACAAAGTTCAAAGAAATTCTCAAATTTCAGTTATAGAAAAAAATATTGTTTGTATTTCGTGGTGAAATTCGTGTTTTATGGCACATTCGAATGAATTTTTGGCTTCGACAAGTCTCATGTGCTATTTACAAAACACTCATTTTGCACACTTAATACAAAAATAATTATTACTCTAGGTTTACGTTTAATGTCATGGAAAGCTAAAAAATTCAATCAATTTTGAAAACTTTCCAATACGTTACATTTATTATTTAAAACATCAGTTAACATACATTTTTAAAAATGTTCAGGTTGTAATTATGCATCAAGAAATAACATTAAAACTTTATCCTACAAATTATGGTGTTAAACTTATTCCATTTCCATTTGCTTCTCGATCGTTAAAAGGGTTATCATTTCTTTGCAGTAGTATAATGGAAGATACTGAGACACGTAACTATTTCAGTGAAATTAAAAAAAATGCCCGTTTCGGTGGTCTGTTTTTGACAAAAGAAATTAATGTAAAAGAAAAAATTGTTGTTGGATTGTTGTTGGTGTACATTTACTCTTACGCTATTATAATGGTTTCCAGGAAATGGAATTTAAATGACGAAATTGAAGAAATTTTGTATTTTATGGCACTTATGAATCGTAAGCTTCTTAATGTGGTTTTAATGTTTTACTTTTTTATCTTTGCCTAAATGTGATTTACCGTAATAATCAGCCTAGATATCTTGCAACAGAAGTAGCTTAATGTAAAACTTATTCACTCAAAATGACCATTTATATTTAAAAATATTTTATAGGGTACTATTAATACTACATAAAGCATTGCAATATCGCGCAGAAAAAAAAATAGTATGTACAGGGTATCCCATTTTCGGCACATTTGCGGAGTATCTCCTTTATTTTTAAAGATAGAGGGTTTCGGTTTTTGCGATAGTTTGCTACTTTTTTGTGAAGGTAAATATCGCGCTAACAGAATTTTCATAACCCATTTGGTGTCTGAGATACAGGGTGGAATTGTAAAGTATCACTTTTGGGCACACCGGTATCTCAGTTATTTTTAAACGTATCAAAGAAGCTAAAACGTATCTATATAGAATTGTTTGCCGTAGAAAGAAAAGGAAAGTGTTGCGTATTTCATTCCCTCCCGGGCTGCACGAGTTTTCTGAGCTCATTGAGTCAGAATCATAGATTCCCAGCATACATACATACATTACGTGTATATACATGGAGGGATCAAGGATAGGTGTGGTCAGGATAGGATCGGAAGGAACGGAGTTAGGGTTCTGAGGAGGAAAATACTTCCCCAGCAAATGTGTGCATATACGCAGTGACCATGTCGCTACATGTGTATGAGGAAAACACCCTGAAAAAACCACACGCAAGGTAGACTATAATGGGAATCGAACCCATTACGTCCTGAACGCTAAGCAGGTCGTGTCACCACTACGCTACTAGCTCGGTTTTGCCGTAGAATACATTGGCGTAGTCAGTTTTTCTCTAACACTCCGTTTTTTAGATACGAAGCAAACATATGTTTTTTGGATCGAACACCCTTTATATTACTTGATATATTTATTAGGCACAGTGTGGGCTTTCCAAAAATGTATAATTATATACAATTATTTTTAAGAACAAGCTCAGTATTTAAGATTTTCTAAAATTTTCTTTCGTATCATATTAGTAGGTAGTGGGGTTTGGCTAAAATTCGTTAAAAACGAAATCTATGTATCTAAGTAATAATAATTATACTTTATTATACTATCACATTTAATTCAAATGATCTTTTTTCATTCTCAACTCTTAATAATTTAGTACAGTATTTTAACTCAATGTTCGCAAAATTATTGAACTTTACTCAAAACTATACAATAATTACCTATCTTACTTAAACCTTAAGTTAGAGAAAACAAAAGAAAAACAGAATTTTGAAATAAGAATGAGGTTTTTAAAGGTGATTTGGAAAATGAGGGCCATTTTCCCTTGCGTAAAATTGGCACATTTTCGTTATTCTTTTAAGAGCTTTAAAAAGAATCCTAGGCTTTCTTTTTAAATTTTGGAAAGATAAATCGATTGCCACACGAAGTTCTGCTACCGACTGATATTGTGTTGTATACATTTTATTTCGCATGAGAACCCTTATGAAAAAATCCTAAATTGATAGATCCTGAGATCGAAGTGGCCATCTTACAGCTCCGTGCGTACCAATCCATCTTTAGGAAAGTTATTGAAGAATTGTGGCTCAGGGCGCCATATTTTTGAAGATAAACAGGATTATAAAGGGCCAATGGAGCATTGTCCGTCAGTTGTGAAATAGCTTCCTCAAGGATTTCTCGCTAACGAAGCGCTGTATGATCTCCTTCGCAAATTCTGTAGGCTATGCGTCTTGCCAAAATGAAACACTATGCCACAACCCCAAAACGACTTTGTTGTGCCCTCTCAAAATTAAATTGTGATTCTCTTCTGCCCAATTTCTTGTATTACGGCGATCGAAAATAATCGCACTTGAAAAACAAAATTCATCGGACCAAATAACGAGCCTACTAAAAGATTCAGCAATATGTATTTGTTGTAAATACCATTGGCAAAACAACATTCGGCGCTCGGCGTTGCCGGGTTGTAAATGTTGCACTATGGGGTTATACTTATATTTTTTCAAAATTCTTTGAGATTCAGACTTGAATACACCAGCTGCTTACTCTGGTTGCTTGCAAGAAGATGAAAACGTGGCTTCTACATAACCCCGTACGTTAATTCCTTTTCTCTTCCTTTCTTGTTTGATGTGTGCCTTAGGACAGGGCTCGATAAATAAATTCGATTTAAGGCGGGCAAATAGGTCTTGTATGGTTGTCGTCTCTCTGGATATCTAATACGAACAAACAGAAATCCTACAATATCCTAACCATAACGGTCAAAATACGTTAGCTTTGTAAATATAATTTCGAGCTTCTTGGAGATTTTCATTAGATCGTATGAAAACAAACCTACACATCATACTTTTTGTTACTTTCGTAAACCACCATTATTGTAAACCAATAAATTAAATATATAATATAGTAAAATAGAAAGATAAAAACAAGAAAAATATTTTACCAATAATAGAAAACTGACAAAACCCCACAACCTTTGACAGTTTGCCTTTTTGTTCCAAACAAATTATCGATAGCATACTTCCTACTAATTGGAGTAATTGGGGTTGTTTTTGAGAATAAATGTACACAATTAATAGTTTTGGACAGCCCACATTGTGCCTAATAAATAAAAGGAATAATATACTTGGATTCTACGAAAAAAAAAATATGCAGGAATATGTTTTAACTTCTTCGATAAGTTTAAAGATAACTGAAATGAGAGGGGTGCTTTAAAAGTGATACTTCTCAATTCCAGTCTGTATCTCAGAAGCCAAAAGGGCTATAAAAATTCTGCTGCCGCACACTTGCACACGCGCCCACACACCCACACGCCCGCACACGCACACACCCACACACACACACACACACACACACACACACACACACACACACACACACACACAAACAAACAAACAAACAAACAAACAAACAAACAAACAAACCAACAAACAAACAAACAAACAAACCAACAAACAAACCAACAAACAAACAAACCAACAAACCAACAAACAAACAAACAAACAAACAAACAAGCAAGCAAGCAATCAAAAACAAACAAGAAAACAAATAAAAAACAAACAAGGAAACAAACAAACGCGCCCGCCCGCCCGCACGCACGCACGCACTTACGCATCCAACCAACCACCCTCTCACACACTACCTACCCACATATGCGCACGCACGCACGCACGCACGCAAGCACGCACACACACAAACACAAACACACACACACACACACACTCACAAACACACACACACACACACACACACACACACAGTTTCTTTATTATCCACTTGTAATTCTTGTGTGTAATGTAACGTATAATTTCATTCAGTAAAATATTAGCCTTATGATTTCCCTGAACGCTATGCGTTCAGTCAGTTGGCTAATTCCTTGATTGTCAAATTGCTATTCCGTTTTGGTGTTAATTTATTTGCAATACCAAAAGTAAATATGTAGGCTTTAGAACTCACTCCGAGCTTTTCTAGTATCCCATGAGACCTATGACATTTAAAGCTCCTCATTAACATCAAGTACAAGCAGAAGCTTTCTAGTAGTTTTTTCATAATAAATAGGCAAGGCAACGCCGTTCTGTGTTTAAGTCCAACATTAGTTAAAACCTTCCCAACGCACTGGTTCCAACATCTAGCTTCATGTTTCAGAGCGTAGATGACTCTGTTCAGAGACAGAGACGATTGGCTTTTTCGTTATATCCTTCAGGATGTCTCATGGGTATAGTATTCTTCAGTTCTCCGTTAATATATGTAGTTGTAAAATTAAAGTAGCTACCATTCACTAGCTGGAATAATAATTAAAGACCCAGTATTACTAGCGCTGCAACGGGACTGAACGTCTGGTCATATATCATTAACCTTCTTTCTGTGAGAAGTCCTTAATTACCAATCTATCTCAATAAAAATAAATAGTATCGCTTGAATTTGTTTTAAATTTATAAACTCACTTGGAAGCTATTGCTTTCTTACCTTTTGGTAACATTTTGGTGGTCCATATCATCATCATGGACATAGGCCATCTCTACATTCATGGCGTTCCTCCATTCCAGGCATCGATATCATTACTAGATTCATCCATTTCTCATATTTCGTTGTCTTCGACTTGACTTTCACTTTCTGCCGAGCTCTCTGCTTTTAATTTCATAGTTGACACCTCAATAGGTTCCTTCTGAATAGCTTCGTGTAAGCGCATTTGGTTTTTTTGCACCATATTCCATAGCCACTTCTTTCATATCCAACCAAAATTCTTTCTATGGCCTTTTTATATAGCCTTATACGTTACCCTTACTACTATACAATACCTCATGTGGTGAATTACTTGCAATACCTGAGTGACATGTATAGTATGTAAACTATACTATTCATAACTTTGCCATAAAATAAAAACGTGGCACTCTTAGTTTATATTGCAATTAGTTTCCTTTATGTTAACAACTTTAGAAGGTACCGTTTGGTCGTTATACTACGGAAACAAAATTTAAGGCTGAATCTAATTATATTTGAGTTGTTAAAAGAAGAAAATTCTATATTTTACGTCCTTTAATTCTAGTATGTCATAAGATGTAACTACAACAAAAATAATTGAGAACTACCCTTGGAGCTACCCACCACTAAGAAATCCAAATGAAGCAAAATGATTCATGGTATTTTAAGATCATTTTACACGCTTATTCCACTGTGTGTTGAAATTGATGGTACATTAAATACATTGACACGGAGAAATACAATATTAAAATGGAGTACATGTTTTTAGTAAACCACAAACCAGTTGCAATATATGCATTACAATTGTGTCACGTTGGTATAATACGACAAGTTCTACGTGTACGCAGTTACAAGAACATGGTTTAAACTTTTTTAAATTAGTTGTGAGTAATTATATAAGTTTATCTTTATTTCACAATTTGTACAATTTTGCGCAGTATTCTATTTTTTTACTCTTATTCTACTATTTACATTTCATTTAGTTTTTTTTTACATTATCTATCTCCTTATTACATTTGTTTTTATCTTCCGCCATTTTCTTTCCCTTGTGATCCCTCTCTCTTTAACTGTTTTCTCCTTTTTCAAGCTTCCTCCATCCATTCCATCTCCCCTTCCTTTGCCACAAATATTTCTTCTGCACCCTTTCCCAGATAATCTATACACTCTTTCTTCCTCCTTTTTCCAATATTTGATTCCCCCACTTCATCATCGCATCTGAACCTCTCTATCATTTTTCTTTCCTTTTTCCTTCTCCTTTCAGATATTCTGGTATCCTTTCTCTAATCTTTGTGCAACTTACATTGTATTTTGCTTCTCTTATTTTTGGCCAGATTTCTTGCTTATGGACACCCTTGTTCCTTCTCATTATGTCCCATCTTATCCTCACTTCCTCTTCCCTTAGCTCTCTACTTCTTCCGTTGCATTGTCTTATAATACTCCTACCTTCCGTCTTGTCCGTATTTCACTATCCCTTTCATTATCTCTTTCCAGCATGCCTGTGAGTAATTGACCACATATTAACTAAACATACGCTATCTATGCTTTTATCTTAATCTAGTGACCACTTTCCGGTCAAACCTAAAAATCGTTAAATTTTAAATAGTTAATCTATTAAAACACGAGTGTCATTAATAAATTTTAGATATGCATTTGACTGACTCTACTTATGACTCGTCTCTCACAAATTGTGGATATTTGAAGTTATAAAATAAACGGAATAACTTATTTTAAATCAGTTCCGTCAAGAAATAGCATACCAACTAAGAATGTGCAGCTATTTTGACCGCGAGGGATGGCCCTAGCTAGATTAAACGTTAAGGTCAACCAAAAACTTCGTAGACTCCGCTTTGCAGTATGTCATTCAAAATCAGTTTTCGTGTAGACTGCAGATATGTACTTCACTACCTTCTCTGCATGACCTATTTCACATGTAGTAGGATCAAGGACCATTGTGTCTTTGATTGCCGTGCAAATTCTTTTAAATCTGTTTTTGTAATTGAAAGTATAGCAATCTAAGGTGTGCACTTCCCATTTGAATTTCAATAGGATTGCCCTACCTGGTCAAGGTTAAGTATAACCAAATCTTTTATACACACTATAGAGATTCATAAACATTATCCAAAAACATGCTTTGAGATTTCAGATGTTTATTTCGTTGATCCCTCCAGATGAACTATTTCTAAAATATAAGTGTGCACGTTGCAGATTTCATCGTAAATCGTTCAACCTACTTGAAACTGATAGCATGCTCTCATGAAGTCAAACGTCAAGATCCGCCACGTGATTAATGGATACCGTATAACGAATGACCGCCTATCGAACAACATTTCACTGATATTCAAAGCACTTGTTTTGTTTCCTCTAGTATTATTATCAATTTTCATAAAATGAGGTCATTTTGACGCCTCGAAAAGCATGTAAAACGTATTGTAACTAATATCTTCGAAAGTATTTATTTTCAATTAGGGTGTAACCTTGTATTCCTGTAAACATCTTATAACCTGCCAATTCTTGGCTATCGTTACCTTAATTAGGTTTCGAAATTTGCACTATTATTCATAAATATATTTACATTACATTAGTACCTTTAAGCAGTTCTTTTTTCTTTCAATAATTAAATTTTGTTATATCTCGATATTTTCACTTTAGGCAACATAATTACTAATCCTTGTGTATATTTTATACATCAAATTTTATTGTTCTGTGCGCAACGTGAATTGAACACGCTTAGGAATTTCCGTTGCTTTTACCGTAGCGTTCGTTACGTTACCTTTTTTAAGTTTTGCTTCCCTTTTATAAGGTATGTAAGGCTCTTAATTACATTTTTGTAAATATTATATTTAATAGGGTAATCCCTTGGCAGTGTCAAGGCCAAGGAACTGGGGAGATCCCCAATATGGTAACAACTTCGTATCGTTGCAAAAGGTGCACTGCATGACGTCACGGAAGATGCATAAAATGGCGCATGATATAGCATGTCATCTTCATGACTATAAATGGAGATACCTTTATTTTGCATAAATCACAAATGTTGTTATATATTCTGCATTCGTCGTCTATATTTGCCGCTTTAGTCGTTCGAATCTGCATTGTTTAATCTTCATTTCCATTATTGTAGTTGGAACACTTTATGAAAATTACCTTACGTTAATATATGGTACAGTTCGTTTATTTGTACGTTGAACACGAATGGAAATTACCTTTACATTATCATATGTTTGTCTTGTGCATGAAAATGAAAATTCTCAAGCTACAGTTCGGTTTAAGACAAGATTAATGTATTTATCATGTACAAGTAAGTATTTGTCCTTTTAGTGCAATCTAAGTAAATAAAAAATCGGTGTAGTTTTGCTTTGATACGGTCATAAAAGAACAGCTGATTTCTCTTTTATGATTGAAAACTCTGTTGATCATATTACATTTTGAGTTTTAAGTAAAAGTATATGATAAGCTTACATAGTTTTATTGATGTAGTAATTATTTAAAATCGTAAATCGTTACGAGAAATATCGTTTGAGTTACTTTATGCTGCAATTATTCAGACATTTTGTTTTACTCGGATCTACATATAACTATAATTGTGTATTGTTATTTAGATTACCCAAATTAATAAGGTACAACTTTCTCAATTTTTGTTGTATTTTAGTTAATAAACATATAAATTAAATAGCTTCCATCAAACAAATGTATATAGTGGTTATATCTATGGATATCTCTGCATCCCTCACACCTGAAAATCAATAAGTTTGTACTTCACTAAGCTAGACCGTAGTGCAAATTACCTTTTGTAATATAATAATCAAACTACTATTTTTTTATTTGTTGTAATCTTTGGTTCTAATGGTTATAATGCTAGTAGTATATGCATAACACATGTATATTTGTTACAGTTGTACCACGTTATACTATATTGACTTGTAAAAGGTCAAGTATAGCTAACTTAATAATTGAATTGGAAAATTTTAAGCACTATGGAATTAAAGGCGAAAATACGACTAACTCATCACTTAAGCATGTTACAGAAGTGGTAAGTTTCCTTATCAAGTATAAGTAAGCATTAAAATGATCGCGTTTTAGGGTTCCCGTTTATGTTCATTAGGACCCATATCCTTATTGTTTGTTGTTACGCTTAAGTACTTTTCAAAAGGTTTTAGCTTGCCTTTTGGGTCACTTCCTGATTGGGCAATGAATTATGGTTTTGCTGGTTGTTTCGTATTCCAAATCAGCATATACCTACTGACAGGTCAAAGTTATGTAACGCTACATATATTTAAGTATTGCGTTTTACTGCAATTAAGAATACATTTTACACGTTTAAGAGTCGAAGTAAAAGAAATGCTCAGAAACGTGAAAGAAAAATTAGGCAAAAAGAGTAAAACATTCCAAAATGGAATTATTCCGTGGAATCACTTAAAACAAGAATTGGTAGGAGTTTCATGTTATTATAATGATATATCATCATTCTCTTCACAATTGGAAGCAATATTCAACAAAACAGTTTTAGTCAGTCTTATTAATTTATCCCTGTTTTTCTGCATTATTCTGCTAAGGATGTCTAGTGTAAGTAATAATTAGGTTGAAGTTTTAATTCCTTGAGTAATAATAATTATACCCTTTTGATCAGTAATAATTTTGAATTCTACAAACAGGTGTTAAAATAAACGCACCTTGCTGCACTCTATTCATGCAACCAATACGTGAACTGTTCTCCTGCTATTGAGAATTTTTGTAAATTTGGAATGATTTGAAGTAATATAATTTCATGGACTATTTAGCGTTTGCGTAGCGGTGTCACTCCTTAAAAAATTCATTTGTTCGCCCTTTAAAAAATGAGATTATGAGGTCTTTCATGTCATCACCTTAGGAAGTTTACAACTCCTGAGGTTTCTTTAAATATTTAACAGAACGAAATTACATGGTGTCAAATAAATCCTGTACCGTAGATGCAATAATTCCGTAAAACCACAGTTTGCATTAATGGCTTCAACGTGACAAGCCCTGCAGGCCTTGTAGTAGTCGTGCACCACGGCAGTGTATGTTCGCCACGAATTCAGTCCGCTTTGCCCTAATGGCCTTCTTCAAACTTTCAACCACGCTTCCACAAACCTCACCATTAGTTGTGAAATCACATGCCGTGTACCCAATAAGCGAAATGCTCTCACATTCCAAAAAGAAAGATCCCTATTTTCCAGAGCTATTTTAGGTTTTTCGCCTTTTTTGGGGGTGGAAAACCTTTATTGACACACTGCATTAATGTATGTTTGGAGGAAGGACCTCAGTCGGACATCCACGCTTGTGCGTAATTTGGCAAAAAATAATTACCATCGTTTGCCAAAGCGTTAAAATGACCTTCACAGATGTATTTACTCGGCAGTTTCTGTTCCAGTCTAAATGGCCGGGGAATCTATGTCAGATACTCCTTTGGTGCCAAAATCGTATACAACTTTAAACATGGTAGTTTCAGACACTCCAGCTTCGTTTGCAAGCACTGAGGTTGTCATTCGTCGATCAACAGTAAACTCTCAAGCTCTGTAGCTTCCTTCACTTTTGCCTCATTGGTTTTATTGATCTTGAGGCTCCTAATTTGTTTCTTTACTTCATAAAGGCAGTTTCGACCAACAATTTACTTAAGAATAAATTAAGCCGTTATTTATGTAACCTTGGCCACTTTTTCATTGGATAATTTTGGTCCATTTCTCTATTTGGTAGAAAACTTTAAAACCGCTCTGTATCCATGGCTAAGTTCATTCATTTTTGGCAACAAAGAGACTGCAGAATGCTACCAAACTGTACATAGTTATTGTTACACTAGAAATTTTTGATTCGATGTGTAAGTTGGCGGAAAAAATTCTAAGTTGAAATTTAATTGTTTTCGTTTCTGAATAACGATTAATTTTATAAGAATATATATATATATATATATATATATATATATATATATATATATATATATATATATATATTAGTTTAATTTTACATGGTTCCTCATTATACAGTTTTTAGTTCGAAGATAAACAGTTCTTAACAATGGATTAAATAATAATTCTATCTGAATGAACTCATAATAATACACGCTTCCATACACATTTTATATGATCTCCGTGCTTTAAATAAAATAAGTGGGTACTCCTGGTTTTGTTATTACTTTGCACCTTGTTATACCCCACAGACATCACAAGATTCCTTTGGGCATCAGACAAATGTGCTTAAAGAAAATTTTTAAAATGAACTTTAACAAACAGAGAAATTGAAGTAGGGTTTCGAGAAATGTTACAAAATTGTATTTTGTTATTATTTATTTTTCTCAGTGTTTAGAGAACTGGCACGTATCATTTCGTAACTGTTTAATGTTAAAGAAATGACAGTACGGTAATAACTTACATTCCTTTTTGACAGATTACGATATTTAACCTGGAGTTTTGGAATCTCATCTTTCAATTTATCGCAGGATACGCTATATTCTTTATTGACTGTTATCTCTCGCAGCAGCTTATAACCGAAAGTGAGAAATTGGCTACTGCTATTTACGAGATAGATTTTATTGAGACTGATATTAAGTTTCAAAAAGCTTTGGTGTTCTTTCTCAGGAGATCTCAAAAACCTGTCAAGTTTACAATTGGTAATTTCTCACCATATTCCATTGCTACCGCTGGTAATGTAAGTAGTTTAATTAGAGCATATTTATAACCTCTAACTATAAGTATTTTAGCTGGTTCGTGCTGCAGTTTCTTACTACATGCTTTTGAGAAATTTGAAAAACAATTGATATCCACAGATCCTAATTTCTTGGATTAAATACACAATAAAGATGTTAGCACTAAGTTACATATTTTGCATATAGCACTACCTAGAAACCTTTCAAGTTCGAGAATAATTTTCAGCGTATATTTGTGATTACTATATAAATGGTATAATTATGTCCCACTTAAACACTAAACTCTACAAAGAAGCTGTATTTATGTTTATCACGATTTTATAGTTATTAACAGGGTTTATCTAAAAATAAAGTCTGTAAACGTGTTTCTGCTGTTTACTTATTTTAATATAGTATCCTATAAGAAAACACAACCTTGTACACGTTCGGCTGATGTGAATAACGTTGAAGGAGAGCAAACCCAATAGAATGTAGCCAATTGGGATCCTCCCTGGGTGAACGTTCTCATGTTTTACGAGTGGCGTCTTAAGTTGATCCACTACCCTCTAATGTATGACTCCATCCATCTAAAAAAAATAGCACGCCAGTTACATATTCCCCTGCTTTCCCTTTTATACGCTGAAGATCTTCTGTTTGTTTTGATAATTGTGTGGCACAAGATGGTCCCCAAAACTAAATAGTAACTTTCCGCATAGTTTAGGAGGGATTACTTTTACTATACGATACTAAGACGCCTTTCTTTAATAACTCGGAGTCGCTACCAGTAGTATAGCAGGTAGAGATTATAGATTTCTCGAGGATTTTCGAGGAAGGGCATGCTGGTCACTTAGCATAGTTGCAGCCTGATTTAACGCACACCTCTACCCTCGCATTAAACTTGCTCGGTTACCATCACTGTACAGGTCTCTGCGCGCTAGGTAAAGAAGTGTTAACCAAAGTCGCATTGAAGACTACATAGACAGAAAATCTCAGCATCTGAGTAAAACGTTAAGTAACAGGTATAATAGAACTTAAATACAGAATTCGTATGTATACCATGGACTCAACGTAAGAGTAAGTACATTTGCCAGTTTAGAGTTTCCATGGAATTATTTATACACCCCCGCAAACAAAAAAATTAGAATGCTTTAACTATATTAACTATATACAATTTTGTGAACAACCTCATTCTAGCATTACAAAAGTTAGCCATATGTAAAATACTGATGATCCAAGAGTAACACTATCGAAAACAAATAACATTAAATAACATATGCGTATGCTCGTGCTCGTGAGCGTGCTCGTACTGTCCGCATGTGCTTTTGGATGCGTGTAAGTGTGGGTGTGGCTGTGGGTCTGGGTGCGGGTGAGGTGTGTGTAAAGGTGTGGGTAGGTGTGTGTGTGTGTGCTGTGAATGTCGTGTGCGTGTGGTGTGTGCGCGTGCGTGGGCGTGTGCGTGTGCGTGTGCGTGTGGGTGGTGTCGTGTGTGTGGTGTGCGTGTGCGTGTGCGTCTGAGTGTGCGTGTGCGGTGCGCGTGCGCGTGTGGTGTGCGTGTGCGTGTGCGTGTGCGTGTGCGTGTGCGTGTTCGTGTGCGGGAGCATCGCTGCACGTGCGAGTGTGCGCGTTCGTGCGTGCATACCTTGTTGAGTGCGCGTGTGCGAGCGTATGTACCGTGCGTGCGTGCAAGCGTGAGAGGTGCGTACGTGCGTGTGGGTGTGGGTGTTGGTGTTGGTGTGGATGTGGGTGTGGGTGTGGATGTGGGTGTAGGTGTGAGCGTAGGTGCGTGTGTTTGTATTGTATTGAGTATGGCCTCGTGTGTGTGCATATCGCTAAACTCTGACCTCTGCTTTGATTGCGGCCACTTACACACGAGGCCACAGATAAGAGTGGTTGTGTTTGCAATGTTACCGTTATATACTTTAATCTTGTTCATTTTTGTTCATCGTACTTCTGTATGTGTGCAACATAGTTTAATAATTTGTAACGTGTACAAATTGATATTTGGATTATTTATATCGACTTCTCCGTTTACTGTAATTACTGTATTAAAATTATTAAAATTAGAATTAGTTCGCGCTTACTTATGCTATTTTATTGTAGCTTTTCTTGTCTGGTTGGATTATAAAATCCAAAGAACTTTAATTGTCTGCTTGGATTATTGTCTCTGTTCGTCGACAAAATTCAGCTGCTGCGTGGTGTGCTTTTATCTGTCAGTATTTCTATTCCTGATTCGTTGTGGGAACTCCTCGGCAAAACCAAGTCAGAACATTCCTTTTTAGCCTGCTATAAGTTTATGTAAACACTCAATCATAGTAGGAACTTGGTTGTGTTGTGTACTGCCTTTTGCAGGATCTATACGAAATAAAAACACTAAAACAAAAAGAAAAAAAGGTATATGTCAAGCAAGGAGTAGGATAAGGTGTTAATGTAACACTTACCTTTTATTGAAAGCTGTCGTTTATAGTTTAATTGAGTTTTCTACAATCATATCCTATGAATTACTATTAGGTCACTTTCTATCTCACATTATTTATGTAAATTTAGATAACGTTAACCATTGTGTGGAGTTGTAATTAAATGCTCCATGTGCACTACGTACTCCATTAAATCAACAAGTTCCTTTTTACCATAACGTTAGGCGTCCATTATCTTTGTGTGGCTACTTAGTTATTAACTGCGAGCGCTGACGTTTTTTTTTTTTACTTGCGCAGTAGTATTATATATTTCATACCGGTTGTGTTTTGTAAAAGTAAATATATAGGGTAATTCCCAATTTTTGACCGGGATATTGTGTTTTATTAAATGCATATTTTAACTTTAAGAATATATTCTTGTTGATGTAGTTGCAGGGAGAATTAGTATTGTGAAACAATGACAAGTTTCGGATTTTAATAGATCTTTAGCCTGTTTGGCTGTAAAACAAATATTCCTATTTAGGTAATTTCTGAAAGATCTTTAACCAACCTGATATGCTAAGGTCAATATAAATGTAAATTGTTAATTTGTCTGTCGCTTTGTGTGGTAACTTGCCTTCGTCCTACTAAGGTAGGATATTCTCTTGTGAAGAACTATTTATATTAATATAAATTTAGAGTATAATTAGGGCGACTAATCGCTCTATGTGATAGTTAAAGTTCATGTTTAATTATCGTTGTTGTTTTGAGGAAAACAAAGAAATGTCAATAAAACAAGCTTGTTCTGGGGAACTGGTGTCTATTAATTTACTTATTTTCTTTGTGCTTCTCCCTAGTTCCAGCTTTACAGGGTCTCTCTCCAGAAATAATAGTTTCCTTTATCTTGGCTTCTCGTTCAAAAGCTAGTGGCGCTCAGACTTTACTTCTCCTCGAAGCTTTTAGTAATAATATTTCTTTGTGGTTGTCCCACTATCCTAACCTTATTAGATGCGGTTATTCACTGCTCCAAAACCACCCACGCCAACACAGCACTCTGCGGTCCTTTGACCGTTCGGCTGAGTCCTTCGCCATGTTTTTCCTTTTTGTTTTCCTTTGTGTAACGTGGTAGGTTACACACGTCGCCCAACGTGGGTCCTCGAGTTTTAGAACACGATTAATGGTTTGTTGTTGCTGCTTAACTTAGAAATTTTTACTTTTTGCTTAATATAAAAATTTGGCACAAGCGCCAACGGGTTTATGCATTTGATTAATTACTTTGAGATTCTTCTTCTTTTATAAAGATGGCGCTCACTATTCGCTTCGATTTAAATCTCCTTATGAAGACTGAACTGATTTGCGAATTATTGTCTAGGGATTTAGACTCTAATGTTAATGTTGAGTCCTTACGTAAATCGGTACGCAGCGCAAGGCTACTTGATGCTAATAAACCTTTTACCACGACTTCACATCAAATTTCATTCGCGGAGTATGAAACTGCCTTAAAGATTCTTATACGGCGATTGTTGTACTTCTTCTTTCATTCGTATGAGTACTTTACTACTTCATGCGCAAAGGCGTTGTGAATTAATGATGAACGGAAATCACGCTGAAAAATCAACTCCTGGTTGAACTAAACAATTTTAAATCCGACCTTGAACAAAAAGTTAAAAAGGGTAAACGTACCACCCTTGCTTATTTCGTCTCTTCACCAATAGTTGGTCCTGGTGCTAATTCTGCGGCTCATGGTGAATCAAGCCAATGGACGTTGCACCATCTTCCATTTCTTCTGATGATAATGCTGGTGTGACTTAGGGTACTACACCTGTTTTCCTTTGCACCTACACTAAGTCACTTTTTTATTACTAATTTGGGTCTATCATTCTCTGGCGACAGCACTTCTTCTTTATTTGACTTTCTGACATGTTCAAGGGTTAATTGCTTCTCGCGTTCTAACACAACAATTTTTGTTGTCGGTTACCCCTGAACTATTAAAGGGAACATATTTATTACTATATCGAGCTCGCAGAAACGAGTTGGCTTCTTGGAAAGTTGTATCGCTTTACCTAAAACTGAATTTCTATCATTATATTATATTATTATTATTATTATTATTATTATTATTATTATTATTATTCTTATTATTATTATTATTATAGTATTATAAATATTACAACGTTAAGGTCTATCTTTATCGGTGGGTTCGTGTTCGGCAATATACTCTTGCAAATGGTAACACTTGCAATACTCTAGGTCAACTTGTAACAAACTTTTTAGGTTGTGTTGAAATTTGCAATAATTTAGGGAACTTCGTTCGTTTTGTGTCATGTGAATTGTATACCTTGGTGGCTGAAGCATGCGTTTAGATACTTTAAAGTGGAGATTGAGCGCTAATTTTCGTTTGCATGTTGAGTTCATGCGCAGACACCTTTTTGAGGTCGGTTATTACGATAATGAAAGCAAAAAGTGCCCATATTTGCTCTTGAATATTTTTATCAAAAGTGTCGTATATTTTACGGTAAGAGCTAATTAAAGCTACTTTTCATTGTTGATAGATTAATCCTTTTAAGGCACTTTTATTTCACTTTTATTTTACTTTTATTTTTCTTTTTTATAACATTAAATTTTCCGTTTACGTATGTCATTGTACCACTACGTTTTAATTTAACGAGGAAGACGCACTAGAAGTTTGTTGCTATGCAGAAAATTATAAATAAATGGTACATTAACCTGTTTAAATCAACCAAGTTTGGCTGTTTTTTTAAAGGAGTTTACTTATTTGGGATCAACGAATACCAAAACCCTGTTATATTTCCATTCCAAGATTAATTACACAACCAAATTGGAAAGCGTGTACTTGTCAGAATTTTGTTATCCGTAACAGTATACCAATGATAACCAAAATTTACTACAGGGATTTCATTTCTAATCATTAGTTCATAAGGTATTTTTGAGTTAATTCAGATTTACTAACATTAGGATTTAGATTTGCTACGTTGTACTTGAGTTAAAGATTTTTATAACAAAACTTTGTTATTGTTTCCAATTTTACATTTATTGCATTTACGGTTTACTTGTTTTCCATAAAATAAGTTGGTGTCCGAGGTATTTTAGCATTTATTTACAGGTTGAAGTTACACCTTTTTCGTGTAAAGCGAACATATCTAACCACACACACACACATTTTCTAATTAAAGCAAATCAAATTTTAAGGACATGGCCCGTTTAATCGCTGGCTGAGCTGAAGGCACAAAATCTTCTATTTATTATTAGAAGTATAAGTAACATTAGGGGTGAAATTATTAACAATCTCTACACCCAACTTATTATTTTTTTTTTTTACAAACTTACTTTACTAATCACTGTGGAATCTACAACAGTTATGTTAGACGTACTAGTGGTGCCGGAAGTGCCGTATAAATTAATTTTGGGTACCGATTTATGGAAAGCTATAAATTGTATCCCTGATCTACGAAATGGACGGTGGACTCTTGGTAACGATGCTTGTGTAGAGCCTATTTCTCCGGAACACCTTCTCTGATCTTTGTCTCAACAGTCTTCTTTACAATCATTGCTAGATAACGCTTTTCAAAATTCTGATACGTTGGAATGTACTACCCTAATACAACATTAAATTCGAATTACTACTAAACCAATCAAACAGCGATATGACCTATTTTCTCCTGCTTTACAACAAGTGGCTAATGCCGATTTAGCTACTATGCCTTAATTGGGTGTGCTGGAACCTTCTAATAGTCCGTGGTGTAGTCAATTGTCTTGGTCAAAAGAAATACGACTCTTATAGTTTTTATATAGACTTTAGTAAGGTCAATGCTGTGACGGAAAATGATGCTTATCCATTGACATACATTTCTTCTGTTCTGGACCGCTCACGCTATGCGCGTTACCTTTCCAGCTTAGATATTCGCTCCGCCTACTGGAAAATTCCTTTATTCGAGGAATCAAAATCTATTACTACTTTCACCGTTCCCAGACGTGGACTTTAGTCAAGAAAGATGGACTCCTAGTAGATCCAGATAAAGCATCCGCAGTTTCTTCTATACCTGTTCCGACAAACGTTTCTGACGCACGTCGCTTAGTCCGTAAGACGGAATGGTATCGTCGCTTTATACCCAAATTTTCTTCTGTTATAAGACCTTTAACTTCGCTTACTAAAAGGAATACTCCGTTTGTCTGATTTTCTGAATGTGAAACGACATTCACTTTCTTCAAAAAATACTTAGTGTCCGCCCTATCCTTTCTTGTCCAGATTTCTCACAACCGTTTGTCGTCAAAATAGATGCGTCTGACTTTGGTATCGGTGCAGTGTTATGTCAACAATTTCCTATTGGCGAGAAAGTTATTAGTTATGTTAGCCGATCATTAGCTAAGGCTGAACGTCACTATTCGACCACCGTGAGGAAGTGTCTGGCTGCAATATGGACACCTGAAAATTTCGTCCCCATATTGAGGGCTCTCACTTTACTGTTATTCTGATCAACATTCGCTGATTTGGCTACATAAATTACAAAATCCTACTGGATGTCTCTGTCGATGGGCGATTCGTCTACAACAACATAACTTCTGTATCATCCATCGTAAAGGAAAAGAACACATTTTCCTGATACTCTTTCTAGATCCGTCTCTAAAGTAGACTGCATTTCTCCTACTCCTTCGACATCCCTAGTTGCTTTACCTGTCCATGGTAAATGGTATCTGAAGACGAGTTCTCGTGTCTATTATATAATTTCCAAGAAAATTTCCTTCTTCTGACTCTTCTTTAACTGATTGGATAGTAGTCGTTCCTAAGGAACAGCGCATACGGATTCTATCAGGATCTTACAACATTTGGTCACTTTGGAGTAACTAAAACTATCGTTAGGATTGCGATGTATTATTACTGGCCTGCACTTCATGCAGATGTCGATCGCTGTATTCGGTAGTATGACATCTGTTTCCCCTTCTTCTGTTTGTCAAGCCGTGGAGACAATATCTTTTAATCTTCGGTACTCCACAGTATATCATTAGCGATAGCGATGTACAGTTTCGCTGTGAAGAATTTACTAAATTATGCTCCGATTATCGAACTACTATTCTCTTACGCCAAATACCATCCTGGAGCGAACCCCGCAGAAAGAATTAACAGAGTCTAAAACCCTTAGTATCTTCCTGTGCCACTCAGAATCAACGTAGGTGGGATGTTAATTATAGTTTAGCTTTGGTGTGCTATTCGTTCGAAGAAACATGAAGTTATTGGCTGTTCTCCTTGCTATGCGTTATTTGGACGAGAACGTATCCTGTTTGGAGATCCTTTAGGTACACAATCTTCTACGGATTCTACGCTATTAGATCCAGATCGTACTGTACCTCCTGACAATCAACTTATTTGTCAGTTTCACTGTTCGTCCCGACTTCAATAAGAGACTGGCAGAAGCTTATCAAACTCGTAATCTACGCTACACTCTGCAACGTAGACCTGTTAAGTTTAAGTTCGGGGATAGTGTGTGGAAACTCAATTATGTTCTGTCTGATGCTGCTAGTCACTTTAACGCGAAGCTTGTTCCCAAGTTTACTGTTCGTTTCTTAATTCAAAAATTCTCTCTTCTTGGACTTATGAATTGAAGAATCACTCGAGGAATCCTTAGGAGTTTACCACGTCAAGGATCTGAAGCCACATATACCGACTGCCGACTCCTCTGAATCCGACTCTTGTGTTCAATTAGTGACATCCTATCTCCATCCCCTTCCCGATACTACCCTTCGCTATCCTAGACGCCACAAACGTCACTAACTTCACGTCTAAATTGTTTTTTTTCTCTCTGTCTGATTGCTGACGACAACAATCATGTCTAGTTCTCGCTCTTTCTCTGATTTTGGGCGGTTTGTTGGGCATAGCGAGGATGTCACTTCTACGTAGACCATTCCTTCTTTGCGTTATCAGTGACCTTACATCCGGTCCCTTCTCTCCTCCTGTCTGCATTTCTCAGGGTCTTCCTTACTAATTTTCGTAGGGGATCCCAGGAGACTTGCTCTTTTCACTTCACTTTCCTATCTACTATCTTTGATCTAAATCTACTCTAGCTTCCTACTTCACTTTACTGAATGAATGATCGTATGAATGGACCTAAGAGGATCGAAATGGATTCGCCTTCCCCGTGTTAATTTAGGCGATCACGGGTTCCCGGAATCAGAGTAGAGTCACAAATGAGTTTTCCTCTTTCTCCGACTATCTCTTAATAGCACCTATGGCATTTCATGGTGCTAGTTCATGGTGTCATAGGGTTGAGTTGGGGTCTATAATGGGCTCATTATTTCACTTGTTCGGCAAAGGACAAAATTTTGACCTTTATTTTCTGTGGGTTGCGATGGGTTTCTCCTGGGTTTGGGTTTTTATGCTCAGGCCCTTAAGTTCGGCTGAGGTGGGACACCTTTCCTGTGGGTTGGGTTTCCTTCTTTCTTCCTCTTCTACTGTCCTTTCTGACCTATTTATGTTCCGTGTATACCACTGACTTGTTTTACTAGATTGAATCGGGCGCAGACAATCACTCCGCCCAAATCACCTCATCCTTATCCGCTTTGCTTCATAATTATAGTAAGAAACCTTTTTGTTTTCTCCTAGTCTTTTTTTTTGGAAGTATTGTCACGTCACGATGTGCTCTCTTTTTACTTTTTTTTTTCTTTTTTTTTCTCTTTATTTTTTCCTCGTACCGGCCGAATGCCGAAGGACTCACGTGAGAGTTTTGAGTCAGGTTGTTCTTTCTTGGGTTGCTTGAGTTGTGTGCGTGATGAATGTATGTGGTGGTATATACGTCATTAGCGTTCCACATGTAACTTTTTTATCTTTCATACATTTGGGTTGGGTTTCTTTAATTGCTTCGGGGTTGGGTGGATACATCGGGGTTTTCTGGGTTTTTACTTATATATTTGGGGTTGGGCGTGGAACGGGATTGGAATTAACGCGATTTTAGCGACTTTTCTCCTGAGAAATTGTATTCAAACTTCTCTCTCTCTCTCTCTCTCTCTCTCTCTTCCTTTACGTTTTTTTGTTCGTGTTATCTTTCTTTAGTACCTTTGTGTGATTTCTCTACCGAGGTCATTATCTTACTGGGGGGGATATTTGGGTTATTTATATCGAGTTCTACATTTACTGTAATTACTGTACTAAAATTACTGTTGTGCTGCCAATTAAAGGCTTTACATTTAAGACTTTACTCGATATCTGCTTTAATAATAAAACGAACAAATATCTTACGTCTTTGTATGTCGGGAACAGAAATTTAATATCAAATGTTGAAATTGATATAAATAAGTCATCTAGGAGTTTTACGATTTTCTTGATGGTTTCAAACCACTTTATTAAAGGTGTCTGTTGCTCTAGTTGAATTGCCGTTAGAGGGCAGTGTAAGGAATAATTCATAAACTAACTAACTATTTGATTACAGAGACACGTTCCAATTTATGTAAAATTTGTTTTGTAAGGTGTGTAAGAAGAGGTCATAATCTGGGTATTTTGCAGTGCACTACTATTTATTGTGGCCTCAGAGGCGTAATTGTAATGTGTCGCCTCTAGAACGGTTAATGTGAAGTACAACTCCTCAACAGTGCGGTTCGTTGAAATTTCAATACGTCGCATTGCATGATTAATACATTTTGACTACGGATTTTATATTTTTTGCACATGCATATGCATGCATCAGTTAATAATTTTCATTATATCAATATTTAATTATGTTTAAACGCTTTTGTACACTAATAAAATGACGATTTTCAAACAAGTTGGTATGTAAGGCTCTTAATTACATTTTTGTAAATATTATATTAATAGGGTAATCCCTTGGCAGTGGCAAGGCCCTGGAATTGGGAAGCTCCCCAATATAGTAATAATTTCATATCGTTGCAAAAGGTGCACTGCATGACGTCACGGAAGATGCATAAAATGGCGCATGATATAGCATGTCATCTTCATGACTATAAATGGAGATACCTTTATTTTGCATAAATCACAAATGTTGTTATATATTCTGCATTCGTCGTCTATATTTGCCGCTTTAGTCGTTCGAATCTGCATTGTTTAATCTTCATTTCCATTATTGTAGTTGGAACACTTTATGAAAATTACCTTACGTTAATATATGGTACAGTTCGTTTATTTGTACGTTGAACACGAATGGAAATTACCTTTACATTATCATATGTTTGTCTTGTGCATGAAAATGAAAATTCTCAAGCTACAGTTCGGTTTAAGACAAGATTAATGTATTTATCATGTACAAGTAAGTATTTGTCCTTTTAGTGCAATCTAAGTAAATAAAAAATCGGTGTAGTTTTGTTTTGATACGGTCATAAAAGAACAGCTGATTCTCTTTTATGATTGAAAACTCTGTTGATCATATTACATTTTGAGTTTCAAGTAAAAGTGTATGATAAGCTTATATAGTTTTATTGATTTAGTAATTATTTAAAATCGTAAATCGTTACGAGAAATATCGTTTGAGTTATTTTATGCTGCAATTATTCAGAAATTTTGTTTTACTCAAATATACATATAACTACAATTGTTATTTAGATTGCCTAAGTTAATATGGGACAACTTTCTCAATTTTTGTTGTATTTTAGTTATTAAACCTATAAATTAAGTGGCTTCCAACAAACAAATGTTTATAGTGGTTATATCTATGGATATCTCTCTACATCTCTCACAATTGAAAGTCAATAAGTTTGTACTTCACTAAGCTAGACCGTAGTGCAAATTACCTTTTGTAATATAATAATCAAACTACTATTTTTTTATTTGTTGTAATCTTTGGTTCTAATGGTTATAATGCTAGTAGTATATGCATAACACATGTATATTTGTTACAGTTGTACCACGTTATACTATATTGACTTGTAAAAGGTCAAGTATAGCTAACTTAATAATTGAATTGGAAAATTTTAAGCACTATGGAATTAAAGGCGAAAATACGACTAACTCATCACTTAAGCATGTTACAGAAGTGGTAAGTTTCCTTATCAAGTATAAGTAAGCATTAAAATGATCGCGTTTTAGGGTTCCCGCTTATGTCCATTAGGACCCATATCCATATTGTTTGTTGTTATGCTTAAGTACTTTTCAAAAGGTTTTAGCTTGCCTTTTGGGTCACTTCCTGATTGGGCAATGAATTATGGTTTTGCTGGTTGCTTCCTATTCCAAATGAGTATATACTTACTGACAGCTCAAAGTTATATAACGACACATATGTTTAAGTATTGCGTTTTACTGCAATTAAGAATACATTTTGCACGTTTAAGAGTCGAGGTAAAGGAGATTCTCAGAAACGTGAAAGAAAAATTAGGCGAAAAGATTAAAACATTCCAAAATGGAATTATTCCGTGGAATCACTTAAAACAAGAATTGGTAGGAGTTTCACGCTATTATAATGATATATCATCATTCTCTTCACAATTGGAAGCAATATTCAACAAAACTGTTTTAGTCAGTCTTATTAATTTATCACTGTTTTTCTGCTTTCTCCTGCTAAGGATGTCTAGTGTAAGTAATAATTAGGTTGATGTTTTAATTCCTTGAGTAATAATAATTATACCCTTTTGATCAGTAATAATTTTGAATTCAACAAACAGGTGTTAAAATAAACGCACCTTGCTGCACTATATTCATGCAACCAATACGTGAACTGTTCTCCAGCCATTGAGAATGTTTGTAAATTTTTAATGAATTGAAGTAGTATAATTTCATGGACTATTTAGCGTTTGCGTAGCGGTGTCACTCCTTAAAAAATTCATTTGTTCGCCCTTTAAAAAATGAGATTATGAGGTCTTTCATGTCATCACCTTAGGAAGTTTACAACTCCTGAGGTTTCTTTAAATATTTAACAGAACGAAATTACATGGTGTCAAATAAATCCTGTACCGTAGATGCAATAATTCCGTAAAACCACAGTTTGCATTAATGGCTTCAACGTGACAAGCCCTGCAGGCCTTGTAGTAGTCGTGCACCACGGCAGTTTATGTTCGCCACGAATTCAGTCCACTTTGCCCTTATGGCATTCTTCAAACTTTCAACCATGGTTCCATAAACCTCACCATTAGTTGTGAAATCACTTGCCATGTACCCAATAAGCGAAATTCCCTCACATTCCAAAAAAAGATCCCTATTATCCAGAGCTATGTTGGTTTTCGCCCTTTTTTTGGGGGTGGAAAGCCTTTATTGACACACTGCATTAATGTCTGTTTGGAGGAAGGATCTCAGTCGAACATACACATCTTTTAGTCTGCGTGATTTGGCAAAAAATAATTACCATCGTTTGCCAAAGCGTTCAAATGACCTTGACAAATGTATTTACTCGGTAGTAGTGTAAATGGCCGGGGAGTCTATATGTCAGATACACCTTTGGTGCTAGAATCTTCGAGTACAATTTTAAACATGGTAGTTTCAGACACTCCAGCTTCGTTTGCAAGGACTGTGATTGTCATTCGTCGATTAACAGTAAACTTTCAAGCTCTATAGCTTCCTTAACTTTTGAATCAATTGATTTTCTTGATCTTGAGGTTCTTAATTTGTTTCTCTACTTCATAAAAGTAGATTCGACCAACAATTTACTTAAAAATAAATTGCCGTTATTTCTGTAATATTTTCCACCTTTTCATTGGATAATTTTGGTCCATTTGGTAGAAAACTTTACAACCGCTCGGTGTTCATGGCTAAGTTCATTCATTTTTCGAACCAAAAAGACTGCACAATGTTACAAAGCTGTACATAGTTATCATTACACTAGAATTTTTGATTCGATGTGTAATTTGGCGGAAAAAATTCTAAGGTGAAATTTAATTGTTTAATTGTGTTCATTTCTGAATAACGATTAATTTTATAAGAATATATATATATATATATATATATATATATATATATATATATATATATATATATATATATTAGTTTAATTTTACATGGTTCCTCATTATACAGTTTTTAGTTCGAAGATAAACAGTTCTTAACAGTGAATTAAATAATAATTCTATCTAGAATGAACTCTTCATAATAATACACGCTTCCATACACATTTTATATGGTGTCCGTGCTTTAAATAAGATAAGTGGGTACTCCTGGTTTTGTTCTTATTTTGCACCTTGTCTGTGAGACGTCACGAGATTTCTTTGGGCATCAGACAAATGTGCAGATATATACTTACAGAAAATTTTTAAATTGAACTTTAGCAAACAGAAAAATTGAAGCAGGGTTTCGAGAAACGTTACAAAAATTTCGTTTTGTTATTATTTATTTCTAACAGGATTTAGAGAACTGGGCACGAATCATTTTCTAACAGTTTAATGTTAAAGAAATGATAGTACGGTAATAACTTACATTCCTTTTTGACAGATTACGTTATTTAACCTGGAGTTTTGGAATCTCATCTTTCAATTTATCGCAGGATACGCTATATTCTTTATTGACTGTTATCTCTCGCAGCAGCTTATAACCGAAAGTGAGAAATTGGCTACTGCTATTTACGAGATAGATTTTATTGAGACTGATATTAAGTTTCAAAAAGCTTTGGTGTTCTTTCTCAGGAGATCTCAAAAACCTGTCAAGTTTACAATTGGTAATTTCTCACCATATTCCATTGCTACCGCTGGTAATGTAAGTAGTTTAATTAGAGCATATTTATAACCTCTAACTATAAGTATTTTAGCTGGTTCGTGCTGCAGTTTCTTACTACATGCTTTTGAGAAATTTGAAAAACAATTGATATACACAGATCCTAATTTCTTGGATTAAATACACAATAAAAGATGTGTAGTAGTTAGTTACATATTTTGCATATAGCACTACCTAGAAACCTTTCAAGTTCGAGAATAATTTTCAGCGTATATTTGTGATTACTATATAAATGGTATAATTATGTCCCACTTAAACACTAAACTCTACAAAGAAGCTGTATTTATGTTTATCACGATTTTATAGTTATTAACAGGGTTTATCTAAAAATAAAGTCTGTAAACGTGTTTCTGCTGTTTACTTATTTTAATATAGTATCCTATAAGAAAACACAACCTTGTACACGTTCGGCTGATGTGAATAAAGTTGAAGGAGAGCAAACCCAATAGAATGTAGCCAATTGGGATCCTCCCTGGGTGAACGTTCTCATGTTTTACGAGTGGCGTCTTAAGTTGATCCACTACTCTCTAGTGTATGACCCCATCCATCTAAAAAAAAAATTGCACGCCATTTACATATTCCCCTGCTTTCCATTTTATACGCTGAAGATCTTCTGTTTGTTTTGATAATTGTGTGGCACAAAATGATTGCCAATACTAAATAGTAACTTTCCGCATAGTCTAGGAAGGCTTACTTTTCCTATACGATACTAAGACGCCTTTCTTTATTAAGCCGGAATCGTTACTAGTATAGCAGGACAGTAGCGATTCTAGAGTTATCTAGGATTTTTGAGGAAGGACATGCTGGTCACTCAGCATAGTTGCAGCCTGATTTAACGCAAACTTCTACCCTCGCATTAAACTTGCTCGGTTACCATCACTGTATAGCACTCTGCGCGCTAGGTAAAGAGGTGTTAACCAAAGTCCCATTAAAGACTACATAGACATAAAATCTCAGCATCTGAGTAAAACGTTAAGTAACGGGTATAATTGAACTTAAATACAGAATTCGTACGTAAACCATGGACTCAACGTAAGAGTAAGTACATTTACCAGTTTAGAGTTTCCCTGGAATTATTTATACACCCCAGCAAACAAAAAATTTAGAGTGCTTTAACTATATTAACTATATACAATTTTGTATACAACCTCATTCTAGCATTATAAAAGTTAGCCATATGTAAAACACTAACTACCCAAGAGTAACACTACCGGAAACAAATAACATTAAATAACGTATGCGCGTGCTCGTGCTTGTGAGCGTGCTCGTACTCGTCCGCATGCGCTTTTTTGGATGCGTGTAAGTGTGGTGTGGCTGTGGGTATGGGTGCGGGTGAGGTGTGTGTAAAGGTGTGGTGCGTGTGTGTGTGTGTGCGTCGTGAATGTGCGTGTGCGTGTGCGTGTGCGCGTGCGTGGGCGTGTGCGTGTGCGTGTGCGTGTGGGTGTGCGTGTCGTGTGCGTGTGCGTGTGCGTGTGCGTGTGCGTCTGAGTGTGCGTGTGCGTGTGCGCGTGCGCGTGCGTGTGCGTGTCGTGTGCGTGTGCGTGTGCGTGTGCGTGTGCGTGTTCGTGTGCGGGAGCACGTGCGCGTGCACGTGCGAGTGTGCGCGTTCGTGCGTGCATACCTTGTTGAGTGCGCGTGTGCGAGCGTATGTACCTGCGTGCGTGCGTGCAAGCGTGAGAGAGTGCGTACGTGCGTGTGTGCGTGAGGGTGCGGGTGTGGGTGTGGGTGTGGGTGTGGGTGTGGGTGTGGGTGTTGGTTTGAGTTTAGGTGTTTGTGTGTGTATTTGTTTTTTATTGACTATGGCCTCGTGTGTGTACATATGGCTAAACTCTGGCCTCTGCTTTGATTGCGGCCTCTTACACACGAGGCCACAAATAAGAGTGGTTGTTGTTCCAATGTTACATTTACATACACTAATTTTGTTCATTTTTGTTCATCGTACTCCTGTATGTGTGCAACATAGTTTAATAATTCGAAACGTGTACAAATTCATATTTGGGTTATTTATATCGACTTCTCCTTTTACTGTAATTACTGTATTAAAATTATTAAAACTAGAATTAGTTCGCACTTACTAATACTATTTTATTGTGACTTTTCTTGTCTGGTTGGATTATCAAATCCAAACAACTTTTATTGTATGGTTGTATGCAAAAATCCAAAGAACTTTAATTGTCTGCTTGGATTATTGTCTCTGTTCGTCGACAAAATTCAGCTGCTGCGTGGTGTGCTTTTATCTGTCAGTATTTCTATTCCTGATTCGTTGTGGGAACTCCTCGGCAAAACCAAGTCAGAACATTCCTTTTTAGCCTGCTATAAGTTTATGTAAACACTCAATCATAGTAGGAACTTGGTTGTGTTGTGTACTGCCTTTTGCAGGATCTATACGAAATAAAAACACTAAAACAAAAAGAAAAAAAGGTATATGTCAAGCAAGGAGTAGGATAAGGTGTTAATGTAACACTTACCTTTTATTGAAAGCTGTCGTTTATAGTTTAATTGAGTTTTCTACAATCATATCCTATGAATTACTATTAGGTCACTTTCTATCTCACATTATTTATGTAAATTTAGATAACGTTAACCATTGTGTGGAGTTGTAATTAAATGCTCAGGATTTATTGGCCTATGTACTCCATTAAATCAACAAGCTCCCTTTACGTTAGGCGTCCATTATCTTTGTGTGGCCACTTAGTTATTAACTGCGAGCGCTGACGTTTTTTTTTACTGCGCAGTAGTATTATATATTTCATACCGGTTGTGTTTTGTAAAAGTAGATATATAGGGTAATTCCAAATATTTGAGCGGGATATTGTGTTTTATTAAATGTATATTTTAACTTTAAGAATATATTCTTGTGGGTGTAGTTGTAGGGAGAATTAGTATTGTGAAACGATGACAAGTTTCGGATTTTAATAGATCTTTAGCCTGTTTGGCTGTAAAAACAAATTTTCCTTTTTAGGTAATTTCTGAAAGATCTTTCACCAACCTAATATGCTAAGGTCAATATAAATGTAAATTGTTAATTTGTCTGTCGCTTTGTGTGGTAACTTGCCTTCGTCCTACTAAGGTAGGATATTCTCTTGTGAAGAACTATTTATATTAATATAAATTTAGGGGATAATTAAGGGCGACTAATCGCTCTATATGATAGTTAAAAATTCATGTTTAATTATCGTTGTTGGTTTTAGGAAAAACAAAGAAATGTTCAATAAAATAAGCTTGTTCTGGAGAACTGGTGTCTATTAATTTACTTATTTTCTTTGTGCTTCTCCCTGGTTCCAGATTTATAGGGCCTATCTCCGGAAATAATAATTTCTTTCCTCTTGACTTTTTCTTCAAGAGCTGGTGGCGCTCAGACTTTACTTCTCCTCGACACTTTTAGTAATAATATTTACTTGTGGTTGTCTTACTATCCTAACCTTATTAGATGTGATCATTCACTGCTCCAAACCACCCACGCCAACACAATACTCTGCGGTTCCTTGACCATTCGGCTGAGTCCTTCGCCATGTGTACCACCTCCTTTTTGTTTTTTTTGTGTAACGTGATGGGTTAGACACTTCGACCAACGTGGGTCCTCGAGTTTTGGAACACGATTAATTTTTTGTTGTTGCTGCTTAACTTAGAAATTTTTACTTTTTGCTTAATATAAAAATTTGGCACAAGCGCCAACGGGTTTATGCATTTGATTAATTACTTTGAGATTCTTCTTCTTTTATAAAGATGGCGCTCACTATTCGCTTCGATTTAAATCGCCTTATGAAGACTGAACTGATTTGCGAATTATTGTCTAGGGATTTAGACTCTAATGTTAATGTTGAGTCCTTACGTAAATCGGTACGCAGCGCAAGGCTACTTGATGCTAATAAACCTTTTACCACGACTTCACATCAAATTTCATTCGCGGAGTATGAAACTGCCTTAAAGATTCTTATACGGCGATTGTTGTACTTCTTCTTTCATTCGTATGAGTACTTTACTACTTCATGCGCAAAGGCGTTGTGAATTAATGATGAACGGAAATCACGCTGAAAAATCAACTCCTGGTTGAACTAAACAATTTTAAATCCGACCTTGAACAAAAAGTTAAAAAGGGTAAACGTACCACCCTTGCTTATTTCGTCTCTTCACCAATAGTTGGTCCTGGTGCTAATTCTGCGGCTCATGGCGATCGAAACCATTGGAAGTAGCACCACCTTCCAATTCTCCTGATGATAATGCTGGTGTGACTCAGGGTACTTTACCTGTTTTCTTTTCAACTTCACTAAGTCACTTTTCTATTCCTAAATTGGGTCTATCGTTCTCTGGTGACAGTACTTCTTCTTTATTTGACTTTCTGACGTGTTGAAGAGTTAAGTGCTTCTCACGGGCTAACTCACCAATTTTTGTTCTCGGTTATCCCTGAACTATTAAAGGGAACATCTTTATTACTATATCGTGTTCGCACAAACGAGTTGGCGTCTTGGAAAGTTGTAGTCACTTTACCCAAAACTGAAATTCTACCATTATATTATATTATTATTATTATTATTATTATTATTATTATTATTATTATTATTATTATTATTATTATAATATTATGAATATTACAACGTTTAGGTCTATCTTTATCCGTGGGTTCGTGTTCGGCATGTACTCTTGCAAATGGCAACACTTGCAATATTATAGGTCAACTTGTAACAAACTCTTTAGGTTGTGTTGAAATTTGCAATAATTTAGGCAACTTCGTTCGTTTTTGTGTCATGTAAATTGCATACCTTGGTGGCTGAAGCATGCGTTTAGATACTTTAAAGTGGAGCTTGAACGCGCATTTTCGTTTGCGTATTGAGTTCATGCGCAGACACCTTTTTGAGGTCGGTTATTACGATAATGAAAGCAAAAAGTGCCCATATTTGCTCTTGAATATATTTTTACGGTAAGAGCTAATTAAAGCTACTTTTCATTGTTGATAGATTAATCCTTTTAAGGCACTTTTATTTCACTTTTATTTTACTTTTATTTTTCTTTTTTATAACATTAAATTTTCCGTTTACGTATGTCATTGTACCACTACGTTTTAATTTAACGAGGAAGACGCACTAGAAGTTTGTTGCTATGCAGAAAATTATAAATAAATGGTACATTAACCTGTTTAAATCAACCAAGTTTGGCTGTTTTTTTAAAGGAGTTTACTTATTTGGGATCAACGAATACCAAAACCCTGTTATATTTCCATTCCAAGATTAATTACACAACCAAATTGGAAAGCGTGTACTTGTCAGAATTTTGTTATCCGTAACAGTATACCAATGATAACCAAAATTTACTACAGGATTTTATTTCTAATCATCAGTTTATAAGGTATTTTAAGTTAATTCAGATTTATTAACATTAGCTTTTAGATTTGCTACTTTATACTTGAGTTAAAGATTTTATAATAAAATTTGTTACTGTTTCCAATTTTACATTTATTGCATTTACGGTTTACTTGTTTTCCATAAAATAAGTTGGCGTCCGAGGTATTTTAACAGTTATTTACAGGTTGAAGATACACCTTTTTTTATGTAAAGCGAACAAATCTAACCACACACACACCTTTTTTTAATTAAAGCAAGTCAAATTTTAAGAACATGGCGCGTTTAATCGCTGACTGACCTGAAGGCACAAAATCTTCTATTTATTATTAGAAGTATAAGTAATATTAGGGGTAAAATTATTAACAACAAACTCTACACCCAACTTATTATTTTTTTTACAAACTTACTTTACTAATCACTGTGGAATACACAACAGTTATGTTAGACGTACTAGTGGTGCCGGAAGTGCCGTATAAATTAATTTTGGGTATCGATTTATGGAAAGCTATACATTGTACCCTGATCTGCGAAATGGACGGTGGACTCTTGGTAACGATGCTTGTGTAGAGCCTATTTCTCCGGAACACCTTCTCTGATCTTTGTCTCAACAGTCTTCTTTACAATCATTGCTAGTTAACGCTTTCCAAAATTCTGATAAGTTGGGATGTACTACGAATCAATCAAACAGCGATATGACCTATTTTCTCCTGCTTTACAACAAGTGGCTAATGCCGATTTAGCTACTATGCCTTAATTGGGTGTGGTGGAACCTTCTAATAGTCCGTGGTCTAGTCCAATTGTCTTGGTCAAAAAGAAATACGACTCTTATAGTTTTTGTATAGACTTTAGGAAGGTCAATGCTGTGACGGAAAATGATGCTTATCCATTATCATACATTTCTTCTATTCTGGACCGCTTACGCTATGCGCGTTACCTTTCCAGTTTAGATATTCGCTCCGCCTACTGGCAAATTCCTATGTTCGAGGAATCAAAACCTATTACTACGTTCACCGTTCCCAGACGTGGACTTTAGTCAATAAAGATGGACTCGTAGTAGATTCAGATAAAGTATCTACAGTTTCTTAGATACCTGTTCCGACAAATGTTTCGGACGCACGTCGCTTAGTCCGTAAGGTGGAATGGTATCGTCGCTTTATACTCAAATTTTCTTCTGTTATGAGACCGTTAACGTCGCTTACTAAAAAGAATAGTCCGTTTGTCTGATTTTCTGAACGTGGAACGACATTGACTTCCTTAAAAGAATATTTAGTGTCCGCCTTTATCCTTCCTTGTTCTGAGTTCTCACAACCGTTTGTCGTCCAAATGGATGCGTCTGACTTTGGTATCGGTGCATTGTTATGTCAACAATTTCCTATTGGCGAGAAAGTTATTAGTTATGTTAGCCGATCATTAGCTAAGGCTGAACGTCACTATTCGACCACCGTGAGGAAGTGTCTCGCTGTAATATGGGCCCTTGAAAAATTTCATCCCTATATTGAGAGTGCTCACTTTACTGTTATTACTGATCAACATTCGCTGATTTGGCTAAATAAATTACAAAACCCTACTGGATGTCTCTGTCGATGGGCGATTCGTCTACAACAGCATAACTTCTGTATCATTTATCGTAAAGGAAAAGAACACATTGTTCCTGATACTCTTTCTAGATCCGTCTCTAAAGTAGACTGCATTTCTCCTACTCCTTCGACATCCCTAGTTGCTTTACCTGTCCATGGTAAATGGTATCTGAAGACGAGTTCTCGTGTCTATTATATAATTTCCTAGAAAATTTCCTTCTTCGGACTCTTCTTTAACTGATTGGATAGTAGTCGCTCCTAAGGAACAGCGCATACGGATTCTATCAGGATCTTACAACATCTGGTCACTTTGGAGTAACTAAAACTATCGTTAGGATTGCGATGTATTATTACTGGCCTGCACTTCATGCAGATGTCGATCGCTGTATTCGGCAGTGTGCTGTCTGTTTCCCCTTCTTCTGTTTGTCAAGCCGTGGGAGACAATATCTTTCTGATATTCGGTACTCCACGGTATATCATTAGTTATAACGATGTACAGTTTCGCTGTGAAGAATTTACTAAATTATGCTCCAATCATCGAACTACTATTCTCTCGCCAAATACCATCCTGGAGCGAACCCTGCAGAAAGAATTAACAGAGTCCTAAAAACCCTAGTATCTTCCTGTGCCACTCAGAATCAACGTAGGTGGGATGTTAATTATAGTTTAGCTTTGGTGTGCTATTCGTTCGAAGAAACCTGAAGTTATTGGCTGTTCTCCTTGCTATGCGTTATTTGGACGAGAACGTATCTTGTTTGGTGATCCTTCAGGTTCACAATCTTCTTCGGATTCTACACTATTAGATCCAGATCGTACTGTTCCTCCTGACAATCAAATTATTTGTCAGTTTGACTATGTTCATTCTGACATCAACAAGAGGCTGGCAAAAGCTTATGAAACTCGTAATCTACGCTACACTCTGCGACGTAGACCTGTTAAGTTTTAGTTCGGGGTAGTGTGTGGAAATGCAATTACGTTCTGTCTGATGCTACTAGTCACTTTAACGCGAAACTTGCTCCCAAGTTTACTGGTCCTTTCTTAATTAAAACAATGCTCTCTTCTTGGACTTATGAATTGATGGATCACTTGGGGAAATCCTTAGAAGTTTACCACGTCAAGGATCTGAAGCCACATAGACCGACTGACGACTCCTCTGAATCCGACTCTTGTGTCCAATTAGTGACATCCTATCTCCATCCCCTTCCCGATACTACCCTTCGCTATCCTAGACGCCACAAACGTCACTAACTTCACGTCTAAATTGTTTTTTTTCTCTTCTCTGTCTGGTTGCTGACGCCAACGATCATGTCTAGTTCTCTCTCTCTCTCTGATTTTGGGCGGTTGGTTGGGCATAACGGGGATGTCACCTCTACGGAGACTATTCCTTCTTTGCGTCATCCGTGACCTTACATCCGGTCCCTTCTCTCCTTCTGTCTGCATTTCTCTACGCGTCTTCCCTACTAATTTTCTTAGGGGATCTTTGGAGACTTGCTCTTTTCATTTCATTTTCCTATCTAGTATCTTTGATCAAAATCTACTCTAGCCTCCTACTTCACTTTACTGAATGAATGATCGTATGAATGGAGCTAAGAGGATCGAAATGGATTCGCCTTCCCGTGTTAATTTAGGCGATCACGGGTTCCCGGAATCAGAGTAGAGTCACAAATGAGTTTTCCATTTCTCTCCAACTATCTCTTAATAGCACCTATGGAATTTCATGTGTGCTAGTTCATGGTGTCATAGGGTTGAGTTGGGGTCTGTAATGGGCTCCTTATTTCACTTGTTCGGCAAAGAGGACAAAATTTTATTTTCTGTGGGTTGCGATGGGTTTCTTGTGGGGTTTGGGTTTTTAGGCTACCGGCCCTTAAGTTCGGCTGAGGCTGGGACACTTTTCCTGTGGGTTGGGTTTCCTTTCGTTCTTCCTCTTCTGCTGTCCTTTCTGGCCTATTTAGGTTCCGTATATACCACTGACTTGTTGTACTAGAATGAATAGGGCGCAGACAATCAATCTATCCAAATCACCTCATCCTTATCCGCTTTGCTTCCCTAACTATAGTAAGAAACCTTTTTGTTTTCTCCTAGTCTTATTTTTTTTGGAAGTACTATCACGTCACGATGTGCTCTCTTTTTTTTTTTTTCTTTTTTTTCTCATTATTTTCTCCTCGTACCGGCCAAATACCGAAGTACTCACGTGAGAGTTTGGAGTCAGGTTGTTCTTTCGTGGATTGCTTGAGTTTTGTGCGTGTTGAATGTATCTGGTGGTATACACGTCATTAACGTTCCACATGTACCTTTCTTCTCTTTCTTACATTTGGGTTGGGTCTCTTTGATTGCTTCGGGGTTGGGTGGATACATCGGGGTTTTCTGGGTTTTTACTTATATATTTGGGGTTGGGCGTGGAACGGGATTGGAATTAACGGGATTTTAGCGACTTTTCTCCTGAGAAATTGTATTCAAACTTCTCTCTCTCTCTCTCTCTCTCTCTCTCTTCCTTTACGTTTTTTTGTTCGTGTTATCTTTCTCCAGTACCTTTGTGTGATTTCTCTACCGAGGTCACTATCTTGCTGGGAGGGGAGGATATTTGAGTTATTTATACCGAGTTCTCTATTTACTGCAATTACTGTATTAAAATTACCGTTATGTTGACAATTAAAGGCTTTAAATTTAAGACTTTACTCGATATCTGCTTTAATAATAAAACGAACAAATATCTTACGTCTTTGTATGTGCGGGAACAGAAATCTAATATCAAATGTTGAAATCGATATAAGTAGGTTATCTAGGGATTCTTACGATTTCTTGATGGTTTCAAACCACTTTATTAAAGGTGTCTGTTGCTCTCGTTGAATTGCCGTTAGAGGGCAGTGTAAGGAATAAGTCATAAACTAAGTAACTATTTGATTGCAGAGACATGTTCCAATTTATGTAAAATTTGCGGCGATAACCTATTTTTTGTAAGGTGTTTAAGAAGAGGTCATAATCTGGGTATTCTGCAAGAGTACGCACCACTATTTATTGTGGCCTCAAAGGCGTAATTGTAATGTGTTACAGTTAATGAGAATTACAACTCCTCAACAGTGCAGTTCACTGCATTGCATGGTTAATACATTTTGACTACGGATTTAATATTTTTTGCACATGCATATGAATGCGTTAATTATGTTTAAACGCTTTTGCACACCAAGAAAATGCCGATTTTGCATTTTTCAAGTTGGTAAATTCTGGAATATATTATCTGGTTATAATAATTTACCTATATTCTACAAGAGGTTTGAAAAATAATATTTGTGTATAGTGATATCAGTTAAGATTGCATTATAATTTTAATTTTGGAATAGGTGACGACATCATATAATTTCCTTGTTTCAACAAATTGAAACTATTAAATTACTACACAAATAAAAAGTTTACCTCGAATAGGATTTGAACCTACGACCTGTACTTTACTAGAGTACCTCGCTAACGGACTGCACTATCGAGATTCAAGCCCCAAACGATGTAAATTTTGTTTTTATGTATGTTAAACTGATGTAAATTTTAAATATAATGAGATTACAATCCAACTACTTATATGTGAGTCTGAAATATCGCAAGGATGCACACATACCAAGGCAACTTAATTATTATTAAATTATTATGATTTTGTTATGAACGAATAAGTTCAAAGGTAAATATGTAATTAAAAATTATTATTAATTTCATTAAATACATAAATAAAATGTTTAGCTCGAGCAGGATTTGAACATACGACCTGTACTTTGCTAGAGTAGCGCGCTAACCAACTGCACTATCGAGATTCAAGCCCCACTCGATGTAAATTTTGTCTTTATAAAGACAAAATTAGAAACAAGATCATATTATTTTCATAAATTTTCAGCTCACTAGTGCGCCTGGGAAACGTATTTATTTTTTTGCATTTTGATTGTATGATATAACTTTATAAATGTTTCTGTATAAAAAGAAAATGTGTAATTTATGTTTTCAGCATTAAAAGTACTGCATGATACGTCTTAAAGATAATTCATTTATCTATAATAATCTTTTCCATTTTTGTTGCTACTTGTTAAAGCAAGCATTCGCTTGGTCTGCTTAAAAAAAATGTGTCACTCTGCAACACACTGCATACAAGATTCTTACGTTTTTTGAATAATTGACTTATAATAAAGTTTTAGTATTTAATTTTAGCGTTACTTTAAAAGAATTTATGATTGTACTGTCATAAATAATTTTAATTATACTTTCTTTTGATAATATAAACTGTAATTGCATTTTAAATATATGAGACAATGTCCATTTGAAGTAAATTCCGTAGTTGTTTATCTTATTGAGAAATCAGACAAATAGAGGGATTAGAAATTCCAGTCGAACAAAGAAAAGGTTTTGCACGACCTTGAGGATTTAAGTAAAGTTGTTGAGTTGTACCTAGAGTTATTTAAATTTATTTCAACAATGCAAAAACTTTGGGTAAGAAAACAATTTGTAATATGTGCAATTTTTGAAAAACATGTTTACTACTATTCTCCTCCTATCAAATATGATGATGTTTTTTTTTTCATCTGATGCAACTATTCAAGTGAAATTTTCACAACAAACGTGAATAGTATTAAAATCATAATTCATAGTCAATAAGACAACAAAAAAGCATGATTTACATATCTACCGTCAATTGCTGTATTTTACGAAAGAAGAGCAAGCTCATTTATAGTGAAGGTTAACTTAACAACCCGAATCCTTTACTATAAATTACAATTTACACCATTGGTTTATTTACTGTCGATCATGTAAAACCCGTTAGGAACCCCTCGCCACTTACAGACATGTGTGACGTTACCAACTTTACTTGGTTAATATATATATATATATATATATATATATATATATATATATATATATATATATATATATATATATATATATATATATTTAACCAAGTAAAGTTGGTAACGTCACACCATGTCTTTCAACGTACGGAAGTTTACCAAAATAAAACTTTTTCTTAAGATAAACGGTTTCCTTGTTCCTACGCTTTTCCTATTAAATATAATATATAGAAAATGTAATTTTACGCCTTTATGTACCTTATACAATATATATATATATATATATATATATATATATATATATATATATATATATATATATATATATATATATATTTTAACCAAGTAAAGTTGGTAACGTCACACCATGTCTTTCAGCGGTACGGAAGTTTACCAAAATAAAAACTTTTCTTAAGATAAACGGTTTCCTTGTTCCTACGCTTTTCCTATTAAATATAATATATAGAATATGTAATTTTACGCCTTTATGTACCTTATACAATATATATATATATATATATATATATATATATATATATATATATATATATATATCAGTACCGTAGAGGTAAACAGTAGTATGTCCAATTTTCCTTATAATGGAGTTAATGTCGTTTTCTTGTTAGTTAATTGCGATTCTTTCTTGTGGTAAAAGATTGTAACTTCAGTTTTATTAGTTGCCTAAATACGTTGGTATGAAGTAGTAGTAACTCCGTTTTAAATCAAGGTAAACAGTAGTATCTCCAGAAACTTGTGAACCTGGTTACCGGCCGGCACTCTACAGTAAATGGTAAATAGTCGTGACTTCAGTGTATGTTGATTTTGTTAGTGATTGCTGTGCATTATTATTCGATTAATAAACAATGAATTCTAGTAAGCATGTTAATATCCGTAAAGTGGTTGGTAGAAGAGTATGCAGGATGATGGATGAACTAGTAAATACCACTGCATTTCTAGGTAAATATAAGCACATGTAAAATGTTAAGAGTAGGGTTATGTAGTGTCACAATAATTTTTATTTTTATTAATGATTATTCTTATAGAATTACCGAATTTATTAAGCAATGCATTCTGTTAAATTAATTGTTCCTCAAATATCTATATTTTGCCCGTCAAAAGTACAATAACTCTTTGAAAGTTTAAATATGTAAAAAATTCAATTTGATGCATTGGAGATACGACTGTTTACCTCTTACGTCTAATATATGCCAACTTTTGGTTTAGGTCAATCAAAACAAAATTCATCAGCTAGAAGGGATCATGAAGCCGTTCATGTTGTCTGTGAAGAGAAAAAATTAGCTTGTGGTACGTAAAATAATGCATAGAACTAAGGATAATTCTAATTTAATTCATATAAAATTATAATATTAATACTTATTCATATTAAATTCTAATAATAATTCTAAGGCCATATGACTTTACCTCCACATTTTTACATTATTTTTGTTTCAGATTCATCATATAAAAACTTTATCCACCAACAATCAGAACTGACACTAACATCTCAGAAGGTCACAAGCAGCACTAATCACTCTTGTTCAGATGAAAATTTAATATTGTGCACTTCTGTGTATAAGCCACAAATAGAAAGCTGCACTTACTATGAAACAAGCTGCAATAATAGTAATGAAAGCGACACAGATTCTGATTATTTTCCGAACGAGCATAGTAGTGATGATGAAGATGTGACTAGCATGCTTGTTGAAGATGATGTTAGTTTACATGAAGATAGAAACGTCAATGTAGTTAACATAAGTGAAAATAGTATCGATGATATCAAAGCTGAAAGCTCGCATGGGAATAAAAATGATGCTGACAGTAGTGTCATCATGCTTGAAGATACAAATAATATTTCTGAAGAACATGAAAAAAATAAAGAGTCTAGAAAACGTGTAAAACGGATACATACGTGGAAGGTTACAAAAAGGACTAAAGCAACGCAAGCAGGATATGAACATGTTTCAAAGTCCGGCAAGAAAATAAAAGCAAAGTCCCTAAAACCAGGCTGTGCACCCTGCAGGCGAAATTGTACAATAAAAATTAACCAAGAGACTAGATTGCAGATTTTTGAGAATTACTGGAGAAAACAGAATAATTGGAATTGTAAACGTCAGTTTGTTCGCTCTCATGTTACTACCAAAGCGATCAACCGCCATCGACCAAAAGACAATAGCAAAAATCATCAAAGGAAACAAACAATTGGTTATAACTTTGATGTAAAATCAGGAGATTCAATACAAAAAATTGATGTTTGCAAGACATTCTTCTTGAATACACTGGGCATTTCCGAAACGGTCGTACGTAATGTTTTGAAAAAAGATCTAACGGGAGGATTTGTATGTGCAGATAAACGTGGACGACATGTGCCACCTAACAAAGTCTCTAACGAGGTTGTCGATCGAGTTCGTGCGCACATAAACTCGTTTCCTTGCTACGAGAGTCACTACACTCGCGAAAAAAGTTCAAAAAAGTATCTAGGACCTGAATTAAATAAAAACAAAATGTATAAATTATATTTGGCAAAATGTGATGAAGAAAAGGTTGCCAAGGAACAAATTGTGAAGCTTTGGTTATATAAAAAAGTTCTTAACTCGGAATTTAATATTGGCTTTAAAACACCTTCGGCTGATACATGTGACAGCTGTGACAAATTTATTCTACAGCTTAAGCAAAATATTCAAGACGAAGAAAAGGCAGTGATTCGCCAGAAATACGATGACCATCTTAAAGAAGCTAGCGAAAGGTACAAATGCAAGAGATATGACAAAGATGAAAGTAGATCTCCACCAGGAAAAACCAAAGTCATAATGGTAGACTTACAGAAGTGCCTTCCGACTCCATATCTAAGTAATAATCAGAGCTTCTACTATCTAAAGCTATGGCCACTTAATCTTTCAATTTATGATGCAACTCTAAAAGGATCGTACTGCATGATGTGGGACGAGTCCGAAGCGGGAAGAGGTGGGCATGAAATTTGTTCTGCATTATTGAAGTGGGCGGAAATGGTTAGTTATTGTATTGTTATTCTACTGTTGAACATTTAATTATTTGGTCAGACAATTGCCCAAGTCCAAATCGAAATGTTATGATGATGATGAACTACTTGTGAATGTTAAAAATTTGCCCTAATCTGAAGACAATTGAACATAAATTTTTGTTAAGGGGTCATACCCACATGGAAGCAGATCATGTTCATGGGTTAATTGAAAGGTGTTTGAAGAAACAGCCTACAATGGAAATTGTCACCCCTGGGATTGGCATCAGCTAATTCGATCCACTGGTGCAAAGGTTGTTAAAATGAAACTATCAGATTTCAAAACTTTGAAGTTTTATATGCTCAACAGCGGTCTTCATTTATTAATAAGAAAAGAAACAACGATAAGGAACCGTTTCTTATTTCAACCGTTGTTTACTTCCAAGTGAAGGCTGTTGTACCAGATACAATTTTTTATAAACAGATTTTTGACGACGCCAGCTTCAAGGCATTAACTGTGTCCAGATCAGTAAGAACTCAAATACCCCTACCCAGTCAGTTACCTGATCTGCGTGAAAATTCAAAAGGCATTACTAAAAAAACTTGACTTTAATCATACTGTTGCCATGGGTGCCACCCCAATTTCATGATTTTATCGAAATATGGCGGTTTCACAAAATGGTGATAAAAGTGATAGTGATAATTAAGATATAAACTATGGTGTTCTCATATTGTATAAGTTTTAAAGTAGAATATATTTGTTTTCTTTGACTTGCGATTTTTATTTCGCTTTTACCTGTTTTTATATTTAGTGGTAAAGAGTCGTAAGTCCCAAAAATCAAAGTTCAGGTAAATATTTTTATTATTCAATTCTATGTACTGAAAGATTATCCTATTGATAATAAAACTTTATAATATCAATTAATTGCATTTACTTATTATGCATCAAATTTTGAGTTAAAGTGCTAGATTTCTTTAATTTGCTCTTTTCTCGAAATCTCTAAAAGAGGATTTACGACTGTTTACCTCTACGATACTGATATATATATATATATATATATATATATATATATATATATATATATATATATATATATATATATATATATATATATATATTTTATACAAGTAAAGTTGGTAACGTCACACCATGTCTTTCAGCGGTACGGAAATTTACCAAAATAAAACTTTTTCTTAAGATAAGCGGTTTCCTTGTTCCTACTCTTTTCCTATTAAATATAATATATAGAAAATGTAATTTTACGCCTTTATGTACCTTATACAATATATATATATATATATATATATATATATATATATATATATATATATATATATTCTGCGTTAGTCGTTTAATCTACCTTTCCATCATTGCAGGTGGAGCATTTTGTGCCAGTTATCGAATGTTACCAGATGCTACCGTTCGTCATTCATTTTATTTTAATCGGTAGGACTATGGTGTACCGGGCAGATGCCTCTATACCTTCATCAGTCCTTGCTTTATTCAGGGCATAGTATATACATGTCATTTCCTTCCTACCTAACTTAAACTAACTTAAGGTATGTAACAATAAATAGACATGTAACTACATGGTATAAATATTTCACTTCACTCAACACAGCTCGATCTTCTACCTCTTGTGCCTCGTCTCGTCGTTGGCGTCGTAGTTCCATAATCCCGAGATGACGGGATTTGGATGGTCCAGTACCATCTCCTGGTTGGGTGCGGCGGATTCATGAAGTCCATTAGGGTGGCCATCTTCAAGTCCTTGTGGAGTCGGTCGTTCCTGACGTACCAGGGAGCGTCGGTGATGAGCTACCGTTCGTCTTTTGTTATGTTGAAGACGGATGAAATCTATAGCGCCTTCCCGTACGTTTATATTTCGTTTATTTGCACGATGAACATGAATGGAAATTACCTTTACATTATTGTATATTTGTCTTGGAATTGGAAATGAAAAATCTCAAGCTACAGTTCGTTTAAAACAAAGATTAAAATATTTATTTTGTACTAGCAACTACTTATTCTTTTAGTGCAGTTTAACTAAATAACAAATCAGTTAGTGTTATTTTGATACGGTTAAAAAAAGGAACATCTCAGTCCTGCTCCTAAGATAAATACATTTGAGTTCATAACCTATCGTAACTGTAATTTGTTGAGATAGGTCAATACATGTTTCATTATTGAATACAGTGTTGCTCATATTGAATTTTGAATTTTAAGTAAACATAGATTATAAAGTTGTACAGTGTTTAGTTTAATAATTTTAAAATCGTAAGGCATTACGGGAAATATGGTTTTAGTTATTTTATATTGATATTTATCAGCCATTTTGCTTTGTTAAATATACATATAAATACAGTTGTTTAGTGCTTATTCATATTACCTATTATGCTTTGAGATGCAACCTTTCTCAATTTTTGTTGTATTTTAATGATCTAGCGTATAAATTGAGTGGCGTCCCAACAATAAAACTAACGCTAATATTGATTACATCTATGGATAAATCTCTGCTTCCCTCACACCTGATTAATGAGTTCTCAATTACAGTAAGTTTCATAAGTTTGTACCTCACTGAGCTAGACCGTGGTGCAATTTACCTTTTAAAGACACCCAAACTTTTTATTTGTTATATAATAAATTTAAGATGAAACTACGTTATATTTGTCAATGTATTTGTTATTTAAATTGTTGCAACAGTTTCATAATTGCGATTTAATTTTAATTTTTTTTTTATATATTCCACCGTAGATGAACTGTTATCTTATGCGTATATGCTTATAGATAGGTTTGCAGAATGATATTCTTTCTTTATCTTTAGTGTTATACTGTTATGCTGATGTTAAATTATATGTACAGGGATGTTCAGTTTTTGAAAATTTTGGATTAATATTGTATAGAGATTAAGTTTACATTGTTTTTGTTTGTTGCTATGCAATTAGATTTAGTTATTTGGTAGTTCACATTTATTGCTTAAGTTTAAATGGAATATTCGTATTTCCTGTTGTAAATAAATCTGATTATTATTATTATTATACGACAATGTATTTATTTTCTTGTAATTTTTCCTATGCAGAGTTATTTTAACAAAGTCGCAATTTTCTGTCTGAAAAATCGCGTTTATTACCGCGGATGAGCTTTTGACTCAGTATATAACTTGCTGGTAATTTAGCTTTAGTTAATGTTCTTACAATGACTTACATCTGGTAACATATTGCTAAATACAGCTATTGACGGTCCTTGTCGGTAACGACAAAATTTACTAAACCAAAGATTTGACATTAGATCCTGGACAGAAGATGCAATAAGAAAAAGATTTAGTACCCCATTGTTACGTGCCACAAGTTGCGGTAGAAAACTGTTGTTAAAGATGCTTGAGTGTACGTGTGTGGATCTGGACGTGGGTGTGTGACTGTAAGTGTGCGAGTGCGTGTCCGTGAGCGTGTGCGTGTGCGTGTGCATGTGCGTGTGCGTGTGCGTGTGCGTGTGTGCGTATGCGTGTGCTAGGCGTGGCCGTGGGCATGCGGGTGTGTGCGTGTGTGCATGTGTCATCTGTGTCTGTTTCTATGTCTGTCTCTAAATGTGCGTCTCCGTCGTTGTTGGTACTTGTGTGCCTGTGGGTCTGTGTAACTATTGTGTGTGTGTGTGTGTGTGTGTGTGTGTGTGTGTGTGTACGTGTGTTGTGTGTGTGTGTGTGTGTGTGTGTGTGTGTGTGTCTGTGTGTGTGTGTGTGTGTGTGTGTGTGTGTGTGTGTGTGTGTGTAGAGTTGGTGTGCCTGGGGGTAGGTGCGTTCGTGCACAAGCGTGAGTACACGCCTACCTGTCTGTGTGTGTGTACCTGGATGCGTCTTTGTCTTTGTGTGTACCTGTCAATGTCTGTATCTGTGACTGTGTCTGTGTTGGTGTGCTCATGTGTCTGTGTGTGTGTGTGTGTGTGTGTGTGTGTGTGTGTGAGAGTTGGTGTGCCTGGGGTAGGTGCGTTCGTGCGCACAAGCGCGAGTACACGCCTACCTGTCCGTGTCTGCGTGCCTGGCTGCCTCTTTGTCTTTGTGTGTGTCTGCCAATGTCTTTGTCTGTGAATGTGTCTGTATTGGTGTGTCTATGTGTGTGTGTGCGTGTGTGTGTGCGTGTGTGTGTGTGATGTGTGTGTGTGTGTGTGTGTGATGTGCGTGTATGTGTGCGTGTGTGTGTGCGTGTGTGCGATATACGGTGTGTGTGTATACCTGTCTGTGATCGTCCGTGTTCGTCTACGCGTCCATGTTCGTGTTCGTGTCCGTGACCGTGTCGGTGTCTGTGTCCGTGTCGGTGTCAGAGTCCGAGTCCGTCTTCGTGTCCCTGTCCGTGCCCGTGTCGGTGTCCGTGCCCGTGTACTTGTCCGTGTCCGTGCATGTGTGCATATGTGGTCTGAGTCTGTTTCTGTGTCTGTCTCTAAATGTGCGTCTCCGTCATTTTGTCTGTGTGACTATTGTGTGTGTACGTGTGTTTGTGTGTGTGTGTGTGTGTTGGGGGGGTATATAAGTTGGTGTGTTTGTGGTGTGCGTTCGTGCGCACAAGCGAGCGTACGTGACTACAAGCCTGTGTATGTGTCTGGTCGTGTCTTTGTCTTTTGTGTGTACCTGCCCATGTCTGTACCTGTATTGGTGTGCCCATTTATCTGTGTGTGTATGTGTGTGTGTGTGTGTGATGTGCGTGTATGTGTGTGTGTGCGTATGTGTGTGATATAGGGTGTGTGTATACCTGTCTGTGATCGTCAGTGTTCGTCTCCGCATCCATGTCCGTGTTCGTGTCCGTGACCGTGTCCCTGTCTGTGTCCGTGTCGGTGTCAGGGTCCGAGTTCGTAGTCGTGTCCATGTCTGTGCCCATGTCGTGTCCGTGCCCGTGTACTTGTCCGTATCCGTGCCCGTGTCCTTGCATGTGTTCTAGTGCGCGTGTCATTGTGCGCGCGCTTGTCCGTGTGCGTGTGTGTATGTGGGTGCGTGTGTGTGTGCATATGTGATCTGTGTCAGTTTCTATATCTATCTTTAAATGTGCGTCTCCGTTTTTGTTGCTGCCTGTGTGTCTGTGTGACTATTTGTGTGTGTACGTGGGTTTGTGTGTGTGTGTGTGTGTGTGTGTGTGTGGGAAGGGAGTATACGAGTTGGTGTGTCTGTGGGTGGGCGCGTTTGTGCACAAACGAGCGTACACGACTTCATGTCTGTGTCTGTGTCTGGCTGTCTTTGTTTTTGTGTGTGTGCGTGCCCATGTCTGTACCTGTGTTGGTGTGCCCATGTGTATTTGTTCCTGTGTGTGTGAGTGGGCGTGTGGGTGCGCGCGTGTGCATTGTGATCTGTGTCTGTTTCTATGCCTGTCTCTCAATGTGTGTCTCCGCATTTGTTGGTACTTGCGTGCCTGTGAGTGACTATTTGTGTGTATACGTGTTTGTGTGTGTGTGTATGTGTAGTTGTGGATATGTGAGTTGGTGTGGCTGGGGTGGATGTGTTCGTGCGCACAAGCGTGCACACACGCCTACCTGTCTATGTCTGTGTCTGGCTGTGTGTTTGTCTTTGTGTGTTGGTTCTCCCATGTGCCTGTGTTTCTGTGTGTGTGTGTGTGTGTGTGTGTGTGTGTGTGTGTGTGTGTGTGTGTGTGTGTGTGTGTGTGAGTGTGTGTGTGTATGTGTGTCTATATGCGTGTGCGTGTATGTGTGTGGCATGTGTGAGCGATATAGGGTGTGTATGCCTGCCTGTGATCGTCCGTGTTCGTCTCTACGTCCAAGTCCATGTTGGTGTCCCTGCCCGTGTCGGTGTCCGTGTCGGTGTCCTAGTCCGGGTCCGTGCCCTTGCATGTGTTCTAGTGCGCGTGTCATTGTGCGCGCGTATTCGTGTGCGGTGCGTGTGCGTGTGTGGGTGCTTGAGTGGGTGCGTGTGTGTGCATATGTGGTCTGAGTCTGTTTCTATGCTTGTGTGTCTAAGGGTCTGTGTGACTGTTTGTGCGTGTACGTGTGTATGTGAGTTTTCATGTCTGAGGGTGGGTGCGTCAGTGCGCACAAGCGAGCGTACGTGACTACAAGCCTGTGTATGTGTCTGGTCGTGTCTTTGTCTTTTGTGTGTACCTGCCCATGTCTGCACCTGTGACTGTGTTTATGTTCCTGTGTGTGTGCGTGTGTATGTGTGTGTAGGTCTGTGTGCGTGTAACATACGGTATGTGTTTATGCCTGCCTGTGATTGTCAGCCGTGTTCGTGTCCGCGTCCATGTCCGTGTTGGTGTCCGTGCCCGTGTCGGTGTGCGTTTCCGTGTCTGTGTCCGGTTCCGAATCCATGTCTGTGTCCGTACATCCACATGTGCTTGTATGTGTGCTCGGGCGCGTGGCATTTTGCGCGCGTGTGCGGGTGATTATGTGTGCGTGTGCGTGATTGTTTGCGTGTGCGAGCGCGTGTGCATATTCGTGTGCGTTATCGTATTCGTGTACGTGTGGGTGTACGTCTTGTAACGCGACGATAATTTTCGTTACCAAAACAAATACCTTTTCTTATCGTTATCCGACCCCTTTCTCAAAATTTTCCGCGAACTCGCTGAATAGAGATTTATTTGACCGCCCGGTATTATTAATTTCAAAAATTGATTGATTGAATAAATTCTTACACAATAGACTGGACACAGTTTTATTAATATGTGAAAATATGTTAAACATATGTAATAATTTTACTTTAGGTGCTTGTAATTATAATTACATAAATTTAGATTTTGAAACATTAGTCTAATAACTTTCCATTTAATAGCAAAGATTCCATGGTCAAAGACGAATTCTTTTTGTCAAATAAGCCAAACGCGATATCTTTTACACTATTCAAAACTTGAATCAAATTATTATTGTTACGAGTTTGTGGGTGCGAGTGCGTGCCCTGATCTATTCGTGTAGGTTTGTTGATTAAGCATATTAATTTAATTTACCTGCTGTTGATGTGGTTATAAATTAACGTCCGCTATGCCGCTATATTTAAACAATACACAAGTAGTAAAGCTCATATTTGTAGCTATTTCATATATGGAAAACGTATTTAAGTAAATTTGTATTTATACGTGTGAAATATGTGATAAGCGTGTTATCAACGAGTTTCTTTCCAATTTAGCGACACCACCGTTACTGTCTTAATTAAGTCAGTATTTTTACTAATATTAAATGGCTATCTGTACGTTAATTATTTTTACAACTTTATAGGTAAACATTTTACCGTGGGTAACTTTTACAAATAAAATTGTTTTCAAAATACGAATCAATAAGTTTGACCTTGACATTTACACGTTATAATTAGAATTTCTTTTACACGAGGTAACTGCGTATAGATTAACTTTAAGTTCAGTACGAACATTTGCAGAAACATCTTTTATTGTATGTCATTGAGCCTGATAATCAGGATTTTATTCCTTGTATTTAGTATTTATCCTATATTTTCAACGCCGTCCTGATTAATTTTGTTGCCGCCGTTCAGAGTGTTTAGACAGCTAAGATCAGGATTTATTAGTGTATTGATTCAACGTTTCCGACACCTATTGCATCTTCATTTTAAAATGTAGTGTACGCATTTATAGACCGCGATTTCTTTTTGCAGCTCAAGTGACTAAATGTTGTAATTATGATTTTTTTATGTTAGTTTTAAAACAATGAATTGCTCGAAAATTTTGTTTTACATAGCCGCCTTTATTAGTGTCTAACAAACACTGTGTTTCTATTTTTTGGAATTTACTTGTAGTTTTCCACCACAACCGATACCCGTGTATATACGGAGTGATCTAAATATTTCACCTACTGCAGTAATTAATTCTATTTTCACTAAGATATTCTTTTATTAACGGCCAGTAGCCGATTATTAATCATCAATATTTTTTCTAATTTTTGTATTATAATTTTGGATCTCGTACATTCTGGTATTTAACTTGTCAGATCAGAACATTTATTTTGATTATACCGTTAGACCGTCAAATATATATATATATATATATATATATATATATATATATATATATATATATATATATATATATATATATATATATATATATTTATATATTTATATTTGTTCTGTTAATTATTTTAATCACTTATTATGTTTACTTCTTGCCGTCTTCTTGTTTGTTATTTTTTTCACGAAATTAGGTATTTTTTGTCACCGTTGGCGAAAAATTACTTTATTCATTGACATCGCAAGCACTATAGGGCTAGGGCGTATAGAGAGCTCAAAATAACCTAGTACTCATTTGAATTTTTTTCCTATCTGTCTTCGTTATGGAGTTATCGGCCTTCAAAGTCAGAAGTTAAAAATTGAATTTCAATGATAATTTTTAAACCGCTTCTTTCATTACCATGAAATTTAGACACCTTAACTACCTCATAGAAAGGCATTTTTTGATACTTAACTGGAATTCATTGTACCTTTATTGTACAGGTAAAGCCAAAATTAAAATTCTAAATTAACACTATATATATATATATATATATATATATATATATATATATCTTAGATGTTGATCCGCGTAGCTCTTCTGGTATCCAAAAGACCGTTTTTGCAAAAGACGTTTAGGCAAGGCCTCATTTGCCGTCCTCAGGTTCGTAATGCAGTTTTTATTTCTGATCATGTATTTTTAATACAAACTTTCGATATTGTCTGAGTAAAATTCATATTTTTGACAAACCGCGTATACAACTCAAAAAATTTGGTATCTGATGATGATATTTTACATTTTCGAACGTGCAGAACCTTTTATGACGAATAACTTTTTTTCCAAAAATTAATAATAAAAAAGTTTTCGATTTTAGAAAACCGAATAAATTAATGAAATAATATCCTAAATACCAGTTATCGATGGCGTCTGCGATTATCACTTCTGTGCCTAGTGCACTAATGATGTTAGTGAACTAATGATAATTTGCAATCGTTTTAAAATAGAGAACGGAAACTTAGGAAGTATCGAATATGACTTGTTTTAAAACTATATAAATCTTAGTTGAGTTAGTGAGTTATTTAGTTAATAAAAAATGGGTTATTGGATAATAACTGTGGACATCATCTAATCTAGCAATATTTTACGAGTTGATTTAGCTTATGAACCTAGTTACATTGAAAGATGGAGATAGGCGAATCTACATACTTGGAATCAGTAGTCTTTTATAATGTAATTCATTACATATTGTTTCTATAAGTTTTTGTTTTATTAATTCAAATACAACTAACTATAAATGTATTAATAGTTCCATAATTTAGATAGGTATTGCATTCACAATACGTATTAAGTAACCCATATTTAAGATTTTTTTAATTGTAAATTAGCAAGATATTCATTATATTTAGGTTATTTTAACTTGTGGTTATACTTTTACCACATTATAACTGACGCAGTTAATGATCTGCTGACATTTAAAGCACATTTGTGACAAACACATCTAGACGCGCATGTGCATCTATGCCATTTACTTTAGTGCTAAAAATCATAGTGTATTTTGTAACTTGCAAACATTATTCAATACGTTTCAATAGTTTGAAGCACATAATACGAACTTCCGTTTTGGTACTTTCACATTTAACATTACATTAGAACAATAACTCTTAACAAGATCAACCTTGATTATGATTAACTATAAATATAGTGGGGTTAACTTGTTTCATTTCAAGGTAACTAACATAACCAGTGTCTTTATTAGTTCTAATTTTTTTAGATTGAATCCTAGTTCTAACTTTATTGTGGGATTTGAAATAAACCATAAAATCTGCAATACATTTATACAGTAATTTCTTTTATAGGATCGTTTATTACAAAATTAGGTACGTATATAAAACGTTCAAAAGTAATAAAAAAAAACTTACGATGTGGTATGGAAATAATACTTAGTCGTCCCCACAAAGTTTATTGAATTAAAAATTAATTATGATTTATTAAAGACAATGCTGACATAACATGTTTCGAGATATGAGAATGGATGAAGTTTTTTAATTATATTACTACGTGGTAGTTCCGTACTACTAATCAATCACTCCTGTCACACCGTATAGGGGTAGAAAAATCATAGTACATAACTCGAATGGTAATGCGTATTTCGTACTCGTTTTTTTTACCACACAAACTGGTTTCGCTCGCTCGTGATCGTAATAATGTAGTCGTACGTAATAGGCTAGTTTGCATACTTATTACATAATATACTATTAATTCTAAAAATATTCGTTACAAGATGATGTAACAGATGACTATAGCATGTTCCGTATGATTCTCGTTTGATCTATACAAATACATTTTGCGTGCATTGAAAAAACTAGAACACAACACGATAGACTTTATATAAATAGGATAGATAACAGAACGATTCAATATCTAGTCGAATAGTTAAGGAATCGAAAACAACAGTGTTCAGCTTTTTTGGCAAATTTCTATTGATTCATGAATTTAATAGGTTTGTTTTCCAACTGGTAGCTGTATTTTCAGTTTCTCTGTAATCATTAAAGGTTATTGTGATATGTCTAAATTTAATAGTACTAAATTCTTGCAATGCCACTAGCGCCACATTTGAAATAACGCTGTCAACTTTACAGGTTATGATGTTGGTATCTTTTATATATTCTTTTGGATCATTTACATACACGAGAAAAAGAAGTGGTCCGAGTACAGAACCTTACTAAGGAATCCATTGCTTATTAATCTTAGAACGCCTAAAGTATTTTAGGTTACATGTAAGGCTGACATTCGACGAGCCCACTCAATTCCTATTCATTATGAATGATCAATTATTGATTAAAAAGCTTACGATTACTTAACATTTTTATATTAATAATTTAATATAATAAGTACAACCGTAACTTGTAATTTGGTCATTGTAATCTTCAAATCCTTACAAACTACTAGCCTGTCACTATGTTTACAACAAACATTGTTACGTGCACAAAGGTGTGATGTCCGAAATGTAAAAGGTGTGCCGTAACAGCTAATAAGAGAACCGTTACCTCAGTCAGTTTGGGTAAGCACTTGGATGCGTTATCATTAAGGTGAACAGTTACCAGGTAGAGGATGTTCAGTTTAGGCTACTTATCCTAGGAAGTCGAAGACAAAAAGCAAACGCTAGAGATAACACACATATTTATTGTTCAAAACAACAACTCCAAACAATGTAAAACTTTTGTTTTATCTTATAACATCAAGTAGTAGTCGTATAAAATTACTAATTATTATTAAGTACAGCCCGTATTAGCTAACAGTACCTGTTGCAAGCGCGACTAAGCTAAATCGTCTCAATACTACGCACCACTGACCTTTTTCAGTGTTAAATCGCGAAAGTGATGAAGAAAAAATGTATAATTAATTTATTAGAAACATCTCAAACTATTTCCGCACAGTTAGACATCCAGTAGTAGCTCAGGAGGCTGAAACATAACAGGTGAGCTTTAAAACTAGTGCACGTTCCTTTTGTTCAAAACGAAAGGTATTTGCAGTCAATACTCCATCACAAATTATTCAGATGTCTACCACTGAGATTAAATAATTTCAAGCACATGAAATAAATAGCAAATACAGCAATGCGATTGCTTTTTCCTTTCTTTTAAGCAGCAAAAAGTTACGTATTTCAACACTTATGACATGAACAATTGATTAAAGCATAACATAGAACCCCAAGAACTAAATAATAAAGCAAAACTTAATTTAAACATGAAAGTAGAAAGCACAAAATACATATTCCAGATATAATTACTTAAGTATTAACAGTTTAACAAAGTTCACCTGTATATAGCATGAACTTTTCAGTAGCAATGATAAGGTCACAGTAAGCAATAACTTCATAGCCATATGCGTTGAAATCAAACAGCTGTTTATTATGCATTCAGTATTTCTATTAATAATTAACACAAATAGAGTAACAAAGAATCAAATTGTAAAAAGAAGTTACTAAAACGTGCATCTGGATTTATTGTCGGTTCTATGAAAATAATAAACGTTTAGGCGCATAACCTTTCTTTTTAATGGAATCAACACATCATGCAGAAGATGAAAGGTTTTTTCAGCACTAGCAAGTGTTCGAAGTAAATTCACACCTTTAGTGTATAAGGTGTTAGGTCAGAAAAGCACGTAAAGCAGTTATATAAAATTCGTGTGTGAAATACAGTACAGTAATATAAAAACTGACTAGTAGGTTTGTCATATAAGGAAAACTCTAAGGTCTTAGTTAACCTAATCTCGCTGTTTTAGAATGGAGTCGAGACTAATAGCGAGACTAAACCCCTTGTTCTATCTTCGCGAAAGGCGTTCGTAATCCAAATGGGTAGTACTTCATGTTTCGGCAAAGGAATTACCCGTGCATTCACAACAGTAGTGCGAGAAGTCTTCAATACGGTGAAGAATCGATGTAAGCGTAAATCACTGGATAATCGCAGACAAGCCAGAACGAACAAAAAAAACCTAAAGAAAATCACGTTTTAGTTACCAGACAAATACTAATTGGAGAAAAGTTATATATAATTGCTTGGAAGAGGGTTTCTTCCTTAGAAAATAAAAATTTTGACGTGATTTGGTTTAAACATTCTGGTCCTAATTTTGTGAAATTCTACTGTTGCATTTATAGGTCTCCTAATGACAGCAACTTTCAAGACTTCTTCGATTACCTTAGTATGAAAGTTGACTATCTCCTGTCTCAGTCTCCATCTTGCGATATCTATTTGTAGGCGATTTCAATGTTCATAACTCTAATTGACTTCAGTTTTCATCTACTACAAATCCTGCTGGTCATAGTGCAGAAGCATTTGCGATTTCATGTGATCTCACACAAATGATTTCTGAACCCACTCCATACTCCACATCTTCTAGATCTCTTTCTTACATTAAACCCTCTTGTTTATAAAACTTCCGTTCTTTCGCCTTTAGGTCTTTCCGACCATTGTCTAATAGAAATCATTTCTACTGTACCTAGTTCCACTGTTGTTCGCAAAACCGATATAACCTTGTGGTGTTTTAAGTCAGCTCGATGGAGTAATTTACGGGATTTCTTTGCAACCTTTCTATGGCGTGAATATTGTTTTAAGTCGTCCTTTTCTTCGGACATCGCTCTTTCAGTATCTGAAGTCATCCTCATGGGAATGGAGTTATACATTCCGAAAAAACAGTACCGTGTAGGTCATTCACGTTCCCAACCCTGGTTTAATAAGGCTTGTTCTGATGTAATATCTTTAAAAAATAAATATTACATTAAATGGAAATCTAATAAATCGGTTTACAGTCATGGAGAATACGTTGGTGCTAGAAATATCTGCAAAAGTGTCATCACTAAAACTAAAAAGTTGTTCGAACAACGAAAATGCAATGAACTAGCTACATCTCCTTTAGGCAGTCGTAAATTTTGGTCTTTAGCAAAAGCCATTAGTAAAAACTTTCGAACATCTTCATTTCCCCCCCTGACATCTATTGACGGATCGGTAGTCACTGATTCTGTAGACAAAGCCAGCGTTTTTGTGGATTTGTTTGCATCAAACTCGTGTTTCAATGATTCTGGAAAAGATGTGCCCCTAGTCAACTCTTCTTCATACGTTATGAAACCAATTCATTTTCGGTACAAGCTCTTGGAATCGATCATCAGTAGGCTTGATCTCAATAAGGCGACTGGCCCAGACGGTATCCCAGCTATTGTCTTAAAGAAATGTTCCCCGAACTAGTACCAGTCCTATCTAAGCTCTATACGATCTCTATATCTTCTGGAATTCCTTCATCATGGAAGTTAGCAACTGTTCAACCTATTCCCAAAAAGGCGATAAGACCGATTCCCTCAAATTACCGACCAATTGCCATCACTTCCATTTTGTCTAAAATCATGGAAAAAGCCATCAATCAGCAACTGCTCACGTTCCTTGAAACTAACAAACTCCTTAGTGACCACCAATATGGGTTTAGGCAAAGTCGTTCAACAGGCGATCTTCTTTCATATGTGACCCAAGTTTGGAACAATACAGTACAAGCAGTCCGGTGAAACAGTTGTAGGCGCTTTAGATATCTCAAAGGCATTTGACCAAGTTTGGCATAAGTGTTTACTTGCCAAACTCACCTCGTTTGGGTTAAATGATACGCTCACAACTGGGTTTCTAGTTTCCTTGATAAAGACGAATACGTGTCGTAGTTGATGGCTTTTTTCAAAAGAAGTTAGCATTAACGCGGGCGTACCACAGGGATCCGTTATAGCGCCTACACTTTTTCTGCTGTATATAAACGACCTTATTTCTTCAACAACTAACCCCATCCATTGCTTTGCTGACGATAGCACACTGTAGTTCATCTCAGTCTACTCATAGTGATAATCCACCTTCTATGTCAAATCAAGAAATTAAAGCTGAAATGGCAAATTCAATCAACAAAGACATTCAACGTATTCTCGAATGGGAAGCAATAATCTAGTTAAATTTAATGCTAACAAAACTCAGTGTGCCTTATGTCCCAAAAAGGTCGATCATTTCCTGTAGTAGAACACCGGCACCATCCTCACTTTTTTACGTCAGCCCTTTCACTTTACACGGCCACGTGGCTGACCACTATTTGACCTTGAGAAAGTTGTTTACCTTGAGAAACAGGTTTGCCTTGAGAAAGTTGTTTACCTTGATAAAGTTGTTTACCTTGAAAATTTTGAAATAGGTATTAGGAAACAGGTTTAGCTTGAGAAACAGGTTTACTTTGAGACCAGGGCTGGGAAATATGAAATTGTGGTTTCTTGTAAGATAAACTATCTAGGACCTGGTGCAGCGCTTGGGTTATATAAATTCTTGTAAGATAAATGTACATCTAGGACCTGGTGCAGCTTGGGGTTTTATATAAAGATGTTCTTGTAAGATAAATGCTATCTCTAGGACCTGGTGTTTCGCTGGGTTGAAAATAAATGCTACCTCTAGGACCTGGTGCAGCACTGGGGTTGTTTTAAATTCTTGTAAGATAAATTACCTAGCTGGTGTTTCGCTGATTTTTTAATAATAAAGATGTAAGATAAAATTTCTCTAGGACCTGTCGCTGAAAATTTGAAAATTAAAGGGCCTATTGCTAACTTGTAAGACAGGGTCTTGTTAGGTCTGAACCTCTGGTGAAATAGTACGAGGACTCTAATGCTAACTTGAACAGAGCTTGTTTGTGGTGCCGCCTAGCAGGAGTATGGACTAGTATTTACTGTAATAAAGGTGGCGTTACCTAGTGGTATTTCAGTTAATCAGGGATTTGTTTGTGGTGCCATCTAGCAGGTATGGGCTAATGAGTATTTTCTGTAATAAAGGTAACACTATCTATCGGCATATTTCAGGGTTAAGCAGAAATTTGTTGCTGAGTCATCAGGAGGAGCAGCAGCGTTTTCTGTAATAGGTGGTATATTTAAATTTAGGATTTGTTTTTTTTGACTTATACATGTTCTCTATAAGCTTTACTAATCAAATGCATTGCCTGTAGAACATTCATAAAGGTTTTTTAAAGATGGGGTTTAAAATTATTTTTGGATGTGACACAGTATACGTTGTACAACACTACCTTATCTTATCATATCCTAATCAAAAATAATACATAAGACCTTAAACATACATAATACGTAAAAATGTTAAGGAATTCGAAATCGTAACTTGTATTAATAAATACAGAGATTGCATCTGGTCCTCTGGAAGATAATAATGATGGCCTTGAGGCAAACCGTCAGTCTCAACGGATTTGCTATGGTATAAAAAGACTTGTACACCTCAAATGTTGGGATCTCAAACCAAGCTGGCAGTCTCACCAAACCTGTTACTAATAGTACAGATTTACAATTGTGTGGAATTTACCCAACCCAATTTAAGATTGAATTAAAATTTAAATAAAGGTTTTAAATAAATTAACGCTTATTGACCTTTATATTTTATTTTGAAGGCCTTTAAAAGGAATTTTTTTATTCAAAATTTATACGGATTAAAAAAAACAAAACCAACCTTAATTTAAAGGTTAAAACCAATTTAATTCAATTTATTAACAGGTTAAACACAAAAAGGGAAACCCGAATGCAAATAAAAAACCACGCTCACAGACCATGAAAAAACCATTTTAAGAGACGATGGCCACACAAACAAAAATTAAAATACTTGTTACGTGGGACAGAACTTTTTAAAAGGGAAGTTAATTAAATAATTTAATTATAAACATTAAATTTAATATTAAAATTGTTACCAATTTAAAAATTCTTTTAAAAAATTTTTAAAATTTTTTTTTAAAGTTTTTAAACTTTAAAAAAAAAATTAACCCAAAATTTTATAAAATTAAAATTAAAAAATTTTTTTTTTCAAAGGGTTTAAAAAACAAAAAATTTTTATTAAAATATTTAATTTAAAAAATTTTATAAGAAAAATTTTTTCTTCAATTTTTTAAAACTTATTTTCCCAATTTTATTAAAAATTTTGTATTTTTGTTTGAAAATTTATTAAGATGACCAATTAATTAAGATGGCTTCATCATTCATGCATTATTTAAATTAAATTAACCATTTTCACCAAAAATTTTAATTAACTTTGTTAACCTATACAATAATTTACATAAAACATAATTAACTTTATATTAAAGATTAATTTTTGATCATAGCCTTAAAAATTGAAATCTCACAACCTTATATTCTTATACGCATTCCATTGTAACTAAATGTTTTTGTCATTATTAAATGGTAATATTAAAAAGATCCTGACTAAACGAACTTAAACTATTAAAACGAATTTAATTATACTAGAACAATTTTAGAAATAACGATAAACAAAAGGCACGCAGAGCACGAAACCTACCGACTACGCAACGAACTACACGTTCACGACGCGTTAAGCACGCTCCAACGAAGAACCAAACGTGACGACGCACCATCGCGCACACACACACACACACACACAAAACTCTTAACAAACATGCAAAAGCAAAAAATTTATAACAAAACCGAAAATTTTGAAAAATATATTAAAACAACAATACATCATTATTTAACAACATGCTTACTTTCTTCTCTTAAACCGGAGTCGTCCCATCACTCTAGATTTGAGTTGCTTCCCAAGACGCAAGACCAAAGGCTAGTGCGTTCTGGTCTAGGAGAAAATACCTACCATAAAAGAGGCTTTAGATTTATAAACACCCAGGGTATGTTAGAGTGTGGTTAGGTCAATACTTCAGACATCCCCGAAGATGCCCGATTCTACCCAACGTTGACGAGCACGCTTGCGCACAAGACCAAAGGCTAGCTGCGTTCTCGTTTCTCGTGTGTTTCTTTTAAAGTGTAACTGTCATCGAGTGAGCATTACTATAATGTATTCTCCTGTTTATGAGCCAACCATCAGCGGACATTAGAGATTTTACTGATTGTTAATAAACTATTCAACATAACCGTTCAAGATAATGATGAAAGCGATGACGTGGTTGAGCTGGGTTATCTCACATCCAAGATGATGTTCACAGAAGAGAAAGAAGAGCGATGATAGGGGAAGGGCAAATCTCAAAATCATGATGATGATGATGAAGACTCACGGTTAAGAAGAAGGAAAACCGATAAAGCATGTTATTAAATAATAATGATGTATTGTTGTTTATAATAATAATAATAATAATTTTTTCAAAACGTTAAGCTTTCCTTCGGTTTTGTTAATAAACCTGTTTTTTTTCTAGCGGTGCTCCACCGTCTTGATTCATGTTTGGTTACAAGTTTTTCGCTTTAGCGTATTTTCGCCTCTGTATGTGTGTGTGTGGTGTGTGTGTGTGGCGCAACGTGCGAGCGGGAGCTTGCGTACGTGGAGCGTGCGTACGTTCGTGCGCGTGAGCGGTGCGTCGTACGAGCGTTCGCACGTGCGTCGTGCGAGCGTACGTGCGAGCTTGCGTGCGTGCGTGCGTGCGTGTTTTTCGTTTGATCCTCGTGCTAAAGCAGTGCTAGTCGATTGTATGTAGTTGTAGGCCCTATTGTGTTGACTAAGAGCTATAATTGGAAGCGTTGCTTGCATACCTGGCCGTGGAGTTATGTTTAATCAGCTTTTTGACAGATGTATTTATTTATGATAAGATCAGACTTGCATGTAAAGTAATATAGAGGTGAAACTAACTAGCTAATGTGTTTTCTACGTATCACGTATTGAAGATTCTGTTTATGTATTAGAAAACGTATTACAGCTTCGAAACAGAGTGCAGATAAAATTGAAGAAAGTGAATACGGTACAACTTCGGCGAGCAGACTTAAAGGTTTTGTACAGCATTCCCAGAGCAGCGTTGAAACCATTTAATTTAGAGCTAACCTCGTGTCCATGTAATAATGTCTGATAAACTATTAGGGTTATTAGCTTTGCTTATAGGTTACAATATAATCGTTAAGGTGAAGTGATGAGAGATTGTATCTCAAAAATCTCGTTTGTCTCGTGAGATGTTATAGCTTTTCTTAAAAAATACCTGCGAGGCTGTCTCATTCAAAAAATCTCATGCAAAAAACATCAATAATCGTTAGCAATGTAGCTGTATCCGATATTATGCTTACTTAATGTATCACTAGTATAGCTTTTGATATCGAGAGAAGAAGCAAGATTTCGAACGGTTGTAGTATTTCCAGAGCCTATCGAAATCAAATTTAAGAATAATCTCATCTCTATGTAATAACAGACTTAGTATAAAGTTACATATTTTAAATGTATTTAATGTGTAATCACTGTTGAATAGTATTATTATGATGTAACATTAGTGGTATTAGATGTTTTACGGTTGTTAATCAACTATTATTATCAGTGTGAAAGACGATGAGAGAATGCATCTCAAATCTTGATGATGTACGTTTCTATGAAACTCGGATAAGCTAAATTATCTCATCCTTATTTCAAATTAGACAATTAAAGAATATAGTTCATACTAATTATTTTAAATGCATAATAAATTACTCATATTTTGATATATAGATGGTAGTTGTTGAAGAGAATCAGGTTTTAAAAATATTGTAACGATTTAAGGATAATTAATTTCATACAAAATAGTTTATCAATATGTAAATAACTTTACAACTTAATTCTAAAATGATGTATAATGTATGCTTTTGTTATTCTATTCTGATAAATAAAATATTTTTAGTACCTTAATTGTTTTAAGAATTGGTAATACCTACTGTTTTCTTTTAATTGGCATGTGTGTTTTTAAAATCGTATTATATAAAATTTATTATTTAATGTTTTTAAAAGAAATTATTTATATTACATTGGTAATCAATTTTAGACTATTAAATTTAACGTGTTATATAATTACAATTGATGTGGTAATTAACTTGCTAAAGCAAGCATAATTTAAAACGAATTAACTGTCACCAAAGTAAAAAAAGTAATTTTAAAATCATTTTATACATGAATGTAGCAAGCAACAATTACAGATCTTATCTTATTTTTAAAAATAGGGTTATTATTTTCACAAATGGTACATATGAGATTAAGCTACAGTTTATTTATATATTGCATTCGCTTTTTACAAAACAATTTTATCAATGAAACTCATTAAAACCATTGTATTAACTATTTGAATTTAAATAATGAGCAGTACATTATAAGCGTCTTTAAATATCAAGATGGCCTTATTGTATTTTCTTTTAATCCGACTATAAATTTTTGAATAGAAAAAATTTGTACTTTTAAAAGAGACCTTCAAAATAAAATATTCAAAGAGACAGTCAAAGTGAATGCGTGTTTTACATTCTAAATGAGGGTAAAACCCTATTAGCTATAACTTAGAGATGACGTCAGAGCTTCAATACTTGAATAGTGGATTCAGGTACGGTAAAATCAGACGATCTCAAATTGTAGAAGTCTTCATTACTATTAGTAACAGGTTTGGTGAGACTGCCAGCTTGGTTTGAGATCCCAACACTTCCTTGAGGTGTACAAGTCTTTTTATACCATAGCAAATCCGTTGAGACTGACGGTTTGCTCAAGGCCATCATTATTATCCGAGAGGACCAGATGCAATCTCTGTATTTATTAATACAAGTTAATTTCGTAATTCCTTAACATTTTTTTTTATGTATGTATGTTTAAGGTCTTATAGTATTATTTTTGATTAGGATATGATAAGATAAGGTAGTGTTGTACAACGTATACTGTGTCACATCCAAAAATAATTTTAAACCCCATCTTAAAAAACACCTTTATGAATGTTCTACAGGCAATGCATTTGATTAGTAAAGCTTATAGAGAACATGTATAAGTCATAAAGTACAAACAAATCCTAATTAGCTAAGCAATATACCATATTACAGAAAAACGCTGCTGCTCCTCCTGATGACTCAGCAACAAATCTCTGCTTAACCCTGAAATATGCCGATAGATAGTGTTACCTTTATTACAGAAAATACTCATTAGCCCATGCCCCTGCTAGATGGCACCACAAACAAATCCCTGATTAACTCTGAAATATACCACTAGGTAACGCCACCTTTATTACAGTAAATACTGTTAGTCCATACCCTGCTAGGCGGCACCACAAACAAGCTCTGTCTTACAAGTTAGCATTAGAGTCCTACTATTTCCCACCAGAGGTTCAGACCTAAACAAGACCCTGTCTTAAGTTAGCAATAGGGTCCCTTATTCAATTTTCAAATTTTCAGCGAAGCACCAGGTCCTAGAGATAACATTTTATCTTACATCTTTATTATTAAAACAATCCCCAGCGAAACACCAGGTCCTAGAGGTAGCATTTATCTTACAAGAATTTCCATAAAACAACCCCAGTGCTGCACCAGGTCCTAGAGGTAGCATTTATTTTCAACCCCAGAAACACCAGGTCCTAGAGATAGCATTTATCTTACAAGAACATCTTTATTATTAAAACAACCCCAAGCGCTACCAGGTCCTAGATGTAGCATTTATCTTACAAGAATTTCATAAAACAACCCCGGCTGCACCAGGTCCTAGATGTAACATTTATCTTACAAGAAACCACAATTTCATTTTCTTGGTCTCAAAGTAAACCTGTTTCTCAAGCTAAACCTGTTTCTCAAGGTAAACCTGTTTCTCAATGCAAACCTGTTTCTCAAGGTAAACAACTTTATCAAGGTAAACAACTTTCTCAAGGCAAACCTTTTCCAAGGTAAACAACTTTCTCAAGGTAAACAACTTTCTCAAGGTCAAATAGTTCAGCCAGTCTGTAAAAAGTGTTGACGAAAAAGGGAATGGTGCTGTTCTACCCTGTTGTATGAATGGCTCAGTTCTTAAGTTTTCAGACTTATTACTCTGTTGGGTTGACTGTATCTTCAAATTTCATGGGTTGACCATCTTCTGTCAGAAAAACAGCTGCTCGTAAAATATTTTGCAAGATCTAGTACTTTACCCCAAATTTCTTATAAGGAATTTCGGCCTCATCTGGAATATAATTTCATTTTTAGTCCCCAAACGCCTCTACTTGATCGTATTAAAAGAAGGATTAGTCTTATAAATGACGTCCTTAACTTCACATGCAGTCCCTTGAGCGAAAGGATGGTTTGTTCTTTTTTGTATTATCGTTATTACAACGTTTGGGGAAACATTTTTGATACCATCTCCGGCTATTTTGGAAACAGGTTTCATTCAATCATCAGTAATCAGTACAAATGTCCATTATCACCAAACGGGCGCAATCCAATTTTCAATTTAAATTGGAATGATCTCCTTTTGTTTTCCTCTTTTATGATAGAGAAAATTTAAGGTAGCTGTTCAACATCTATTGGCAATTCATTATCCCTCTATCCATCCTCCTATGTTATTTTACAATACTTTAATGTTCAAGTCCACAACTAAAAAAAAATAAAAAAATATTTAAGAAATTTGAAATAACAAATTGTAAAGATACCCGCCTGTCAAACCGAAGGAACTATATAGTTTTAAGAAACCATATCCGTAAAACTAAAAAATTCACTACCAGTTTGATTTGAAATATGTATTAGAAATTCAAATCACTGGAATATAACCTTATATACATTTTTCTTAAAACCACAAAAATGGCGTTCTTTTTAAAAGAAATCACCTTTTCCAACCTATCCAATAAAGATTTTTCTTTATCTAAATTTTTTTTTAAAAACATCAATTATTTTAATTTTCCTTTGACTCAACATGCGAAATTTTTACCAACATGAAACATTCCAATTTTAAAAATTTAAAATTAAACGTTTCAATCTCCCAAAACATATTTTTGTTCTTTTAAGCAGGATTAATTAAAATAAAAAATTTTACAACATCCAGAAGAGCACAGATATACATCTTTTTACAAACCTTAAGCTAAAGCCATTTGGTCGATAGTATATTTCTACATTTAAAAATTGTTGCCTGTATTCCTCTTTCAACAGTCATCAACAAATCCTGAATTAATGTTTTAAAAAATATCTAGTGAAATTTAATCCACAAAGTGTAGATAAAAAATTAAAAATTCTAGTTTTTGAGATAATTATAAATTTTTAATGAAAAAAACCAATTGTAAAAATAGCAATTTATGTAAGATAAATTTTAAAACTTTATTAATAATGAAAAAATAACCTAAAAAATATTTATTATGTTTCATTAAATACTACTAAAGCCACAGTGATGTGACCATTCACTTAATGTTGTAAAATTCACAACTAACAACGTCAAATTCATATTAAAACTTTGGGGAAAAATATTAGATTGGCCAACAAAAACCACAAAATTACTCTACTTTTGGCAAATCAGGACAATGTCTGAACGGTTGGGATACCTATAAAAGTACCTCCAATAAAAGTATTGGCGACTATTCCAAAACCCGGCACCAAACAAAACAACACGTTACTTTTAAAAAACTTTTTAAAATGACTGGTTTTAAAAATTGAAACTTTGACAGTAAAAAAGATGGAAATAACTTTACTTTATAACCAAGTAAGTTAAACAATCCGCTATCAAATGCTCAAATTAAGAAAAATACATTAAATTAAAATTACGTTAAAATTCAATGATCAATATTAACTTTAAAAGGTAATTACATTATTTCAAATAAGCAAAAAATATTGACGTTACTTCATGATCTAATTCTTTAAAGATAAATGTTTAAAAATTTTTTTGTGAGTGAAGATAATTACGAAAATATACACTTTAAAAAAAAATTAAGTTATAAAATTACACATCTATATTTCCAAAAGGAAAAGTAAACAGCGAAATATCAAGACACTTTGTCTAATCTAAATAATTCCCAGGATTCTAACAAAAATTTATTATTATATATATATATATATATATATATATATATATATATATATATATACAAAAAATATATATATATATATATATATATATATATATATATATATATATATATATATATATATATATATATATATATATATATATATAATTATTTTATATATTATTCTTTATATAAAATCAAAATAAAGAAACGTCGACCATCTAAATTTTACAAAACTGACGGTACCTAATTTTATATAACAAAAACAAATGAAACAATCGGTCCAAAATAGTTCATGAATGAAATTATACATTTAATTACTACCTAAACGTTCCTTAATTATACTTAAACCAAAAGCCCAATAAACACTTAATAGAATTACATATAAATTCAAAAAATATGACCCAAAACACACAGAATGTTCAGTGAAATTTTCATTTCTTACTCAAAGCCATCAACCCTTGTTATGAAAATGGGAACCAGCAGCGTTTAATTCATAAATTTATATTTGCATAAACTTGAGCAAATCGAACTAGATTCAATAAGGCAAACCATTAAAATACTTTTACTGCTATGTACACATCTACTAAACGAAACCACATTTAAACGAAACTTTAACATATTTCAGCAGTTTATGTTATTTGTTCGAAGTCAACAATATGCGATTATCTTTAACGCGAAACTCGTTAAATTAATCCACAACAATATGCGCCACAGCCCGTCCATAGAACAGGTGCTAAGCACTTGAAAACAGGAAAATAATTTTATGTCCAAACTTTTCATTACAGACAAATGATACAACAGAAAATAACTTGGTGATGTGGTGAATCAATATATTATCCCATTTAATGGAAACTGATATCACTTACTCCACAGTAACTTGATACACCTCGTATGTAACTCATTCCAACTTTCTTATTACTCCTTTCGAGGATTTTGTGATTCCGCAAACCAAACTTGAGCTCGCGTTACATCGTGTACACTAGACATCGTTCAGAACTCGCCATTTCAATCTAACCCTTTCCCAATAACATACATCTATATTATCCTATTACACGAAAACAATCGCTAAATTTTAAGCGCAGTAAAAACGATACCCAATACCTTTGCAATTGCAAAGTCAGCTTCCTGCAAACGTCTCAAAATGATATCGCTACATTATTTTCCTTTAGTACCTATTGTAGCTCAAAACATTCCATTGGTAAAAGTGATAGGTATACTATATTTGCACCACATACGCACCTATTACACGTAGACGTTACCAGGAACAAAATACATTTAGCTTCAAACCTTGGAAAATTTATACAATTACAATTTCAATTAACTGTAATTTTATCGAAAAATCTTAAATACATGCGACAATTTTTATTATTAAAGAAACGTAATTTCTCTTTCAACTAACTAGGTTCCTAAAACTGGAAATAACGAGAATACCTATGTAAGCACAACTTAATCTAATAGTAACAGTATCACCTGAGAGTGAAACGTAATTTTAAAAATAAATGACATTTATAATTGTCTCCAACACAAATGTGATCAAATAAAAGCACGCAAAATTTAAACTCTTCAAATTCGCATAAAGAGACAGACAAACAACCACGCACGTGCCTAATCTCAACACACACACACAGCACGAACACACACATACACACTCAAACACACACACAACACACACAAACACACACACACACACACACACACCACACGCACACTGCTTACACGTACACACGCGCACACGCACACACGCACACGTACACACGCACACACGCACATATGCACGCACTCACACACACAGACGCATACACGCACACACACACACACATGCACAGCACACGCACAAGCACACCACAAACGCACACGCGCACATACGCACACACACACAACGACACACGCACACACGCACACACACACACGCACATCAACGCACACGCACACATTCACACACACACACGCACACACAGCATGAACGGACACACGCACGCACACACACACACACGACAACTACACAGCACACACACGACACACCACTCACGCACATCACTATACAGCGCACACACACAATGCACACAGCATCACGCACACCACAACACACACGACACACGACACACGCATCACGCAACGCACATGACACATCACACGCACACATGCACCACACACAGCACACACGCACACACACACATGCACACGCACCATCACCACACGCAACGCACACACGCAATTGCACACGCACACTACGCACACGCGACACACGCACACCGCACGCACGCACACGCAACACACGCACACACGCCACACGCACGACGACACGATACATTCACACACACACGCGCACGACACAAGCGACCACACAGTACACATCGCACACGTACATACGTCAAATGCTCACGTACGCACACGAAACTCACACGCACACAAATACACGCACGCAAGCACGTACCATACACGCACGCACGAATAGTCAAACACACACAACACAACACACGCACGTTACACGTACACAGCGCACACGCGACACGACAGCAATATACCGCACACGCACACAGCACACAAGACACACGCACATACGCACAGCACACACACACACATACACACATACACATACGCACACTTCACACACACACCATGACACACACGCACACACACACACACACACACACATGCAAACACGCACATACACACATTACGCACACGCACACGCTAGCACACGCGCACACGCAACATTGACAGCACACGCACACGCGCACACGTACACACGCACGCACCACGAACACACGCACACACGCACACGCACAAACACGAACACGCATTCACACGCACAGCGTACACGCACACACACATTACAAGCACACACGTACGCACACGCACACACCATCACACACTACACACACAGACACACCACACACGCAAGACATACACGCACGCACATACAACTCGCACATTCACACACACACGACAGCACACAGCGCACACACATGCACACACGCACACGTCGACACGCACACACGTACACACGCCACACGCAGCGCACACAGCACACACACGCACCACACGACGCACGCACGCACACGCACACACGCACACACGCACACACGCGAACACGCATTCACGTACACACACACACGCACACACTACGCACACACACATGTGCACAGACTACGCACATCCAAAACGCACACACCCACGCACGCACAACACAGAACACATACACACAACCACACGCACACGACACACGCACAGACGCACACACGACACACGCACACATGCACACACGCACACACGCACACGCACACACACACGCACACGCGTACACACACATGCACACACGCACACACACACACGCACACACGCACACGCACGCACACACATCACACAAGCACACAGCACAACGACACAACCACATCACACATATACATGCACACACGCACACACGCACAAGACACACGCACGCACACGCACACACGCACACACATAGCACACGCGCACACTCGCACACATACACACACACTACGTAACACACACGCACACACACACACACACATGCACATACACACACATGCACTACGCAACACTACGCACACTATGCACACACACACACACACACTCAATACACAGCACACAGCACAGCACGCACACAAACATGTACACGAACACAGCAAGGCACTATACAGTCGCACACTCATTACACGCACTACGAACGCACAACGCCACATACAGCACTCACGTACACGTCAATGCACTACGCATCACAACTCACACGACACGCATACAACGCATCGCACACACGCACACGCACATGCACTGCAAACACACACACACACAATTCGCAACAGCACACGCACCGCACACGACAACACGCACATGACACACGTACACAAAACACACATATACATTAACACGCACACAATTGCATACACACACACTACATGCACAACCGTACACACACACATGCACAGCACAGACATCTAGTACAACACGACAGCACATACGACACACATCTATGTAATGTCACCATCACACATCACAGTACACAATGACACATATGCAACAGCACATACACAAGCACTACACGTACAAGCACATGCAAGCACACACGCACAGTCACACAGCACAGCATTCACATGCACACAGCAACACGCACACACGACACAAGCACGCACACAACGCACAGACATGCACACAGCACACGAGCATCACACGATACACACACGTACACACACAGCACAATGCACACACGCACACACGAATGCACAGAACGCACACAGCACACGACACACACACACACAGCACACACGCACACACGCACAAACAAGCGTACGAGACAACAGATAACGCAACGTTACATCTTACGGTACAAACAAGACGCACATAACGCACAACACACGCACACGGCACACGAAACACACACGCACACGCAACACACGCACACACGTACAACGCATACCGCACACACGCACACAAACACAGCACACAACATACATCAGCACACACGCACAGCGAATGTAAGCACAGACACACAGAAGCACATACCACACACGCACACAACGAAATGCACAAAAAAAAAAAAAAAAAAAAAAGCACTACCAATAAAACGACAAATTGACCAACAAACCCCAACCCCCAACAATGCATTTTAAAACCAATTTTAAAAAAATGACATAAATACCCAACACAAACCCAAACCAAGCGTACCGGCCCACACGCACATAAGCACATACGGAGGCCAAAAGCACCAAACGAACAAGCCAACGCATTTGTAAAAGCGCAGCGCACGCGAACTCACGCACAAGGACATAGCTGGTAAGGACAGGAAATAGCAACGTATAAACAATAGGAAAATAATAAGGACCCAAAAAAAAAAAAGGGAAACACACCAAAACACGACCGCGCAAACACGTAAATGCACACGCACAGGCGCACACACACGCACACGCGCACAACCAAACGACACACCCACAAGACACAAGCACACAGCAAATGGGGTACTCAAGGTCACGAGGATCTCGTAATTGCAAATGAGTTCATTGAAGGGAATACTCCACTAAGCTAAAAATAGAAATTGCAAAATCCCATTTTTACAAGGTCACTCTGCGGTTAAACTTTTGGTGGAAATTTTATGTCAAGGTCAGAAGCTAAAATAGAAAAATGTCACCATCACATTAAATTCTTAGAAGTCTAAAAATAGAGTGGTCAAGGTCAAAGTTTTGATCTGTATTTCGTATACATTTTAGTTTATAATAAAAGGCTTTCTTTGTGTGCATGATTCAGTAAACAATAGGAAAAATTTTTTAAGTTCAGTTTTAAACAAAAAAATCAATTTTTAAAAACACCAGAATTTGAAAAATAAATTAAAAACCCCCCCATTTTCAAGTTCTAACACATATATCAATTAGGAAACATCAATGTAAAAGCCAGTGGGATAGAAATATTTTTCATATTTTACTAAGTTCAGCCTTTTCAAACAAAAATCAATTTTTCTCGAAAACCAAAAAAAAAATTAAAAAACCCCTGTCGACTTTTCAACGTATCTAACACATATAACAAATTGAGGCCACTCTAGTAGAAAATATTTTAAGAAATTTTTCAAGTTCAGCCTTTTCAAACGAAAAATCTAAATTTAAAGCTAAAATAGAAATTGAATGTCATCATCATCATCATCATTAATCAATTTTAAATATAAAAAATTTTTCAAGGTAAGGACCTGCAGGTATCATTTAAGTTTCTTAAAATCTAAAAGTAGAATTATTCATGGAAATAAAGGGTAGGTTGTTATGTATGTTTAAAATGTAGATCAAGGTCAAATGGTACTTAGGTTGACTAAATGGTGTGAAGGTGAAATAGTTTTCAAACTAAAAGTAGGGTTTTAACAAGTGTAAACATGTAAGAGGTACTCAAATAAACATTTAGATCAAAATTTGCTAAAAATAGAAATTGCAGGCCATCATACTACAATTTTAGAAATCAAAATAGGTTATTCAAGGTCAAAAGTAATTAATGGCCATGTGTATCATATTACATTTCTTAGAAATATAAAATATAATCATTTATGGAAAAAAAGAATGAAAGCTTTTGTTTAAAAAAATGAAAGCAATATCATCACCGATATAAAAATGGGCATCTCCTGATGGGCAGTTATTCATCATCAGATGCAGATTTTTGATAAATTCTCAAAGCACACCCCCCTCTACCATAAAAATCGTGATGCAGTAATAATAGGACAGTTCCGGTGTCAACTCAAAATTCAAAAGCGTTCTCGAATCATAAAGATGGATTGCATTGAACAGTAGCACTTTCTGTAAATCCTTTACGAACGTAAAAACTTGGAGGTGGGTAAAAAAAATATTGATATGAATACCATCGACACAAAATTAAACATATTAATTGAAACCAGAACTTTAAGTGCATACTTCCTTACGATTTTATGAATACTTCAAAAAGAAGATCGCATTGAAAAGTTTAAACAATACTGGTTAGAAGACTTAATTTTAAAAACAATTTTTCTGTAAAAAATAATAATAACATATCTATGTATATTGTTTGGAAATAAATTATATATTTTTGTTGCAAAAAAATGTCTTCTATTTTTTTATTAAATGAAGGGGTACATCATTGAAGAGAGTTGCTATTGATGAGACTAAAAAATTGGTGTCTGCAGGTTTTATTTAGCTAAGCTTCAAGGTTAAAATTTTTGGTATATTTACAATTAACAAACCAATTTTCAAGGTTAAATTTATTGACAAGGTATTGAGAAGGTATCATATTCTTTTATGTTAACTCTTGGTTCTTAGGAATAGCAAAATAAGCATTCTTAACCAATGACAATGTAACTGGTTTGTGAGTATTTGACTTTTGCATGCTCATTGCTCGGGTATCCTCGGGTCTACCCTTCTATATAAGTTTAAATTTTATAATCACATATCATTCCTTCGACATCATGTTTTTCTAAAAAGTATATATGTTAAAGCACTGTTTTTAATTAAAATCGCTTACGTATTTACTATTGTAATAGTGTGTGTAAACCTAATCAGAAAATCAGTTCTATTTGTTTAAATGTAGCATGTAGAAATACTGCACGATTGCATTAGCGCATATACAACGCGCTAACCAAGACAACCAGACAAATATAGAAAAGTAATGATTGTTATAATTGATGTGCAAGGATTCAAAACAGCAAGAAATATATTTACACCTAAGGAACTAGCGATATATAATGGAGAGCAAATTGCTCATTATGTATTCAAGCCTCCATTTCCATGGCACACCTTGGATAGTGAATTTCAAAAACAAGCTAACTGGTTAATTCACAACCACTTTATCAAGTGGAATATGGATATACTTCTCCACATCTATTCCCTCGTATACTTAGTGATTTCATATCAACAACAGATGAGGTGTACGTTAAAGGACGAGAGAAAGCTGATTATATTCAAAAATTTTAAAACAACGTATTACGGTGTTTGAAGAACAACCTACTTTACCCAAACTTAATTCATGCTGTTTTTTTCATACACAAAACACTTGTCACTGCGCTTTGGCTCATGTATATCATTTATATGAAAAATTGTAATGAAATTCAATAAATAAAGATTTATTAACTGACATCTGTGTACATATCTTATTCGCATGTATTACCTCAACGCTTTTATGAGTATTTCAAAGAGAACTAGATAATTTTTCTCAAATACAGATAGCTGTAATTCTTAGAGACAGAAAAAATATTGGGTTGTTGAGAGATGATGTTATCATCACTTTGGGGAAAAACCCCACCAGGCGTGTATGTCATTTTACACAAATGGTTATTCTTAATTTTATTTGATTGTAACATCATACATCAATACAATATATTTTTCCTGAAACGTAAAATTGACATTACAATCTTGGAACGTCAAGTATAACTTCATTTTACGCAAACAATAAAACACCGCATAATGCGGTAAAATGGTCAGTAAATTGTGCTTTCAGAAACAAAAAAATATATGACGTATAAAATAATAAAATATGTTTTCATGAAATACATGTCCAAGACAACGTTATTTTTAATTTTGGTTAAATTTAAAGCCATTTTTGATAACTTAAACAGTGATGTCGATAATTGACAGGCTTGACAGGAGAAAAATTTGACATTTTAGCATTTATTAATGTTGGTTATGTTTAGCGATATCACCAGTTGTTGAATTTTCAAGAAAATAATTTGATATTGTTTTATTCGATACTATTAAACGGAACATTTAAGACAGTTCATTTTTGTTACAAGTGTTTTTTTTCTGTTTTATACAGTACCTATACTAATAAAAAGTTTCAATTTATGTGTTAATAGAAATATCCTTATTTTATTAATGAATTAAGATAAATTCAATTTTAGTATAGGAAAATTTGGAATGTTTATAGTGATTCTGAAGCCAACAAGAATTTGTAAATTGTTCGGCAGAACATTGTAAACACCGAAAATGTAAATAGTATAAACTTTGGTGCAGCCTCAAAACAGGTACCTGTTTTTCCAGCAACAGGAGAAACAGCTCAAACAGCTACCCGTTTCCAAACAGCTCAAAACAGACAAAAGGTTTCTCAAACAGGTAGATCCCAGAAGCGGTAATTGTTTACAGAAAAGCTCAACGCAGAACTAAAGCAGTTTAAGTTCTCATTATCCAAAAAATTTTACTACAGCTAAAAATGCGAGCGATAGTTCAATTTGTGCTAGAAAGAAATAATCTACGTTAAGGAAAAATTGAAAACATCTGGAAGTCTGACTTACTCATGTACTCATGTATAAATTTCTACATCACAGTAAAGCAGTAATTTTTGGAAAATTTTAAGTGCATGTTATGTTACAAATTGATTTATTGTAAAATATCATGATATAAAGAAAGTGTGAAAATATATGTTAAAAGTGAAAAAGCTTGTTTAAAAGTCAAAACAGCTGGAAAACTTGAATTAATCAAAATTCACCACAAACCATTACCAAGAATATAAACGCAGGATCCACAAACCATGAATTAAAATCAAAAGTGTTATGGTTGTACATTTTGAACATACATAGTCTCTGAAAGTGTCAAAAGTGCAACGTTTAACCAGTGAGTTAGCTGAAGCAAAAATGTAAATTGTTCAAAGTTTTCATTGTTTAAAGTAGTGTTTAGTTTTAGTTTTTGATAGGGAACTTATGTAATTGTAATTATTTTTTTTACATATACATTTACGGATTATAATAAACAAATAAATGTGTAATTGTTTTTTCTATTAAATATCTCTATCACATATATAAATAAAGAAACAGAAAACATGAAAATATTTAACAGTTGTTTTATTTAAAGATTAAAAGTGAAACAAATAAGTTAAAATTGAAATTATTATTAATTTTGTTAAATACTTAAATAAAAGTTTACCTAGCAATTGTAATAGTCGTATTTAATAAAATTAATAATAACTTTCAATTACATATTTACTTTGAACTTATTCATTCATAAAAACTTATAATATGTTAAGGAAATAATTGAATCCTTGAATAGTGTTTAATACAAATGTTAATTTCATAATTATGTCAAATGATAACTTAAAATACACTAAGAAGCTTATTATAAAATACCATGCATATAAAGAAAGTGTGAAAATACAGTACAGTTAAAAGTGAAAAAGAGCTTGTTAAAGAAAAGTCAAAACAGTTCCCAAAAGCATGTAAATCTGAAAACTTTCCATGTATTTATCAACACAAATGACATAACTGCATTCATACATTTGCAAATCCCATTTCAAAATTGTAGTGTAAATTGACTAAGATGAAAATAGAATGTTCTCATTCACACTGCATAAAATGCTTTCAAGCAAAATAACTGCGTTCATTATCCTACAGTTCTGATGCAGTAATATCCACGCTCCATGGAAATTGTAAATTTGGAGTCTAACAAAATAAATTAAAAAACAAGTCATGTTTTAAGTGCTGTTTGTTGTTCAAAATTGAATTGGTTAATTTAAAGAGCATTTCGATACATTTATATATGAAATGGATAAATTGCATGCATGTTTCTTCTGAGCTTGCGTAAGTAAAAAAAGTTGCGTTTTAAGTGCTATTTGTTGTTTCAAACGGAATTGGTTAATTTAAGAGTCATTTTTCATATTTTGATAAATTTATACGTGAAGTTGATAAATTGCCACTTATAAACATAACTGCGTTGAAAAAATTTCTTTTCTGAGAATTAGGTGCAAATTTAAATTTTCAGGAGCGCATCTTTCTAGGACTTTATTTTACCTACATTCCTACACCCTGACGAAAAGGACGTTCCCATCGAATCGTCTTTATCTCTTTCCATAGATATGCACATATACCTTACTTACATCACACACGCCTTAACATACATCACCTTCATAGTTCAAGTACACGTCTATCGTTTACACAACAATAATTGCAATATACATTCCATTCCAGTACAATACTTGTATTTCAAATTAAATATAATATTACAAATCATACTGATAATACTATATGGCATTTTGCAATTGCATACTTATTACTCATTACGAGTACAATCCATTTAAAATGAGTTGTAATTGCGTATGTAAATGTAAATATTTCTATCACCTACTAGAGGTAGCTTCAATTTGTTATATTGTTAGATACGTTGAAAAGCCAAGGATTGGTTTTTTAATTTATTTTTGGCAAATTCTGACAGTTTTCGAGAAAATTGGTTTTTTTGTTTGAATGGGCTGAACTTAGTAAACTGCTTCAAAAATATTGCTATCGCCTAATGGCTTTTACATTGATAGCTGCCCAATTTGATATATGTGTTAGATACGTTGAAAAGTTGACAGAGCGAGATAGGGGTTTTTAAATTTATTTTTGTCAATTCTGGCCAGTTTTCGAGAAAAATTGATTTTGTTTGAAAAGGCTGACCTTAGTAAAATCGGCTTAAAAATATTTCTATCACCTACAAGTGTGGCTTTTACATTGGTAGCTCAATTTGATATATGTGTTAGATACGTTGAAAAGTCGACAAGGCGTTGTTTTTAATTTATTTTTGCAAATTCTGGCCCGTTTTCGAGAAAAATTGATTTTTTGTTTGAAAAGCTGACTTAGAAAAATCTGCTTAAAAATATTTCTATCACCTACAAGTGGTTTTTACATTGGGGTAGCTACCAATTTGATATATGTGTTAGATACGTTGAAAAGTCGACAGCGAAGATGTGGTGTTTTTAATTTATTTTTGGCAAATTCTGGATCGTTCTCGAGAAAAATTATTTTTTGATGGAAAGGCTGAACTTGGTAAAATCTCCTAAAAAACATTTCTATCACCAACAATGGCTTTTACATTGGGTAGCACCAATTTGATATATGTGCTAGATACGTTGAAAAGTCGACAGAGAGATGCTTTTATATTTATTTTGCAAATTCTGGACCGTTTTCGAGGAAAATTGATTTTTTCTTTGAAAAGGCTGAACTTAGTAAAATCTGCTTAAAAAATATTTCTATCGGCTACATGCTTTTCCATTGGTAGCTGCAATTTGATATATGTTTAGATACGTTGAAAAGTCGACAGATGGAGATGCTTTTAAATTTATTTTTGCAAATTCTGACCGTTTTCGAGAAAATTGTTTTTTTGTTTGAAAAGGCTGAACTTAGAAAAATGTGCTTAAAAATAATTCTGTCACCTACAAGTGGCTTTTACATTGATTGCCCCAATTTGATATATGTTTAGATACGTCGAAAAGTCGACAGAAGATGCGTTTTAAATTTATTTTTGGCAAACTCTGGACCGTTTTCAGAAAAATTGGTTTTTGTTTGAAAAGGCTGAACTTAGTAAAATCTGCTTAAAAATATTTCTATACATGGCTTTTACATTAGGTAGCTACCCAATTTGATATATGTGTTAGATACGTTGAAAAGTCGACACGAGATATTTTTAATTTATTTTTGTCAAATTCTGGCCATTTTCGAGAAAATGGATTTTTTGTTTAAATGACCTTAGTAAATCTGCTTAAAACATATTTCTATCACCTACAGGTGTGGCTTTTACATTGTAGCTGCCCAATTTGATATATGTGTTAGATACGTTGAAAAGTCGACAGCAGATGTTTTAATTTATTTTGTCATATTCTGGTCCGTTTTCGAGAAACATTGATTTTTTGTTTGAACAGGCTGAACTTAGTAAAATCTGCTTAAAGGATATTTCTATCACCTACAATGGGTGGCTTTTACGTTGAGGTACTGCCAATTTGCTATATGTGCTAGATACGGCGAAAGTCGACGGGTGAGAAGGGGGTAATTTATTTTGTCAAATAATGGTCGTTTTCGAGAAAAATTGATTTTTTGTTTGAAAAGGCTGAGAAAATCTTTCTCATTAATAGTTTACCGAATCATGCACACGCACATGCCGTTTATTATAAACTCAGAAATGTCATACGATACCCTACTGGTCAATAAACTTTGACCTTGACCACTCTATTTTAGACTTCTAAGGATTTTAATATGATGATGACATTGTAATTTCTATTTTAGCTTCTGACCTTGACATACAAATTTCCCCAAAACGTTTGACCTCAGAGTGGCCTCGTAGTATGGTGAGGATGGAGACATTGAATTACTATCTTTAGCTTGAAGTGGAGTATTGACCTTCAACCAACTCATGACCTGCTTTTTATGCATAGCTTACGAGATTACGCACGCACCCACGCACGCACGCACGAACGCACGCACATACACACACCACACACACACAGCACACACACACACACACACACACACACATACACACACACACACACACAGCACACACAGCACACACACACACACACATGGACACACACACACGCACACACACACACACGCACACCACACATGCACACACGCACACACACACACACACACACACAACACACGCACACGCGCACACACGTACACGCGAACACCCACACTCCACGACATACGCACACGTACGCACACGGACACGAACGCGCACGCGACTCACGCACACACGCACATCGCTCGAACACTCCACGTACGCGCATCAAACGACACGCACACATACCCAAACAATGCAGGAAACACATCCACGCACACGAACCTTCATGCAAAAAACACCCACACGCACCACACCACACACCCAACCCCACACAAAACCCAACCCACACGCACATACCACGGCACGCAACACGCACCGCACACAAATTTATACCCAAACAAACCAAACACACAACCCACACCCAACACGGAACACAGCAAGCACCACGCAAAACGCACCACACACACACACAACACACACACACACACACACCACACACACCACACCCAAACCACAACACGCACACCATACCACGCACCACACGCAAACCCACACACACCGCACACGCACAGCACACCGCACACCAACCACAACGCACACACGCACGCACCGCACACCAAAGCACACACGCACACACGCACAACAAACCCGCACACACGCACACGCACAAGCGACAAGTCGAACCACGCGAACACCACAACTTCGTCAAACGTTACCGTAAGCACACAGCACACTTACACACAAGCAACCGACATACACGCAACACGCACCTAAATGCAATAACCACGCGCAAACTTTACACACCATTAACCACACAAATACGAGCATACATGAATCATTTAGCACGACCACATACAAACTCCCACAAACGACCAACCAGTAATAACATGCAATACACACAACGTACATGACCTCACACACTCACACCTGCACACGCACACGACAACACAGCACACGACACACGCACGCACACACACGCACACACACACACATACACCACACGCACACACGACACATACACACAGACACAGCATACACGCACAACACACGCACACACGCACACACGTACACAGCATACGCACCACACACACACGCACACACACCACACACACACATACGCACACGACACACAGCACACGAACGCACACACCACACGACACACGCACACGCACCACACACGCACACCACGAACATACACGCACACATCACAACACATCACGCACGCAAAGCACGATCCACATACACGCACAACCAAATAAACACACGCACACGCCACACGTCACACGCTACGCATACACACGACACGCACACGCCACACACGACACACGCACACGCACACGCACGCACACGAAACACGCACACGCGCACAACACGCACTACACGAACGCACGCAACTCACGCACACACGCACATACGCAAACCTTACACGTACGCACATCAGCACAGCAACCACACATACACAACACGCAAACGTCATACACGCATGCAACACTAATCGCAAATACACACCGCACGCCATCACACACACACACACACACACACTACACACACACACACACGCAAATCGCACACGACACACACGCACACGCATAACGCACACACGCAACTCGCACACGTACACACGCACACACGCACACGCACACACGCACACGCACACGCACAGACGCACACACGCACATGCAGCACACACGACACACGCACACGACACAACAACACACCACGCAAACACGCACACACGCACACGCACACGCACACAACCGCAGCGAACTCACGCACACACGCACTACGCTCAAACGTTTACACGTACGCGCACAACACACACACACACCCATACACACACATACGCAAGCACGTACCATACACGCATGCACACGCACCTAATCATGCAATACACACACACGCCACACACACACACACACACATACACGCACACACAATACCAAACACGCAACACAACACGCACACACACACACACACACACCAACGACACGACGCACGCACACACGCACAGCACACACACACACACACACACACACACGCACACACACACACACACGCACACACGCACACGCACGCACACACGCACAACACGACAACGCACACGCACACACACACACACACATGGAACAACGCACATACGCACACACGCACACACACATACGCACGCACGCACGCACACACACACGCACACGCACGCACGCACACGCACACACGCACACACGCACACACGTACACGCAACGCACACCGCACACACCACAAACTCCACATACGCACATACGTACACACGACGCACGACACGCGCACGACGCACTCACGCACACGCACAACGCTCAAGCACACCACGCGCACGAAATGACACACGCACATACCAAACACATCGCAGGCAAACACGATCCAACCACAATACATCAGCAATACACACGCACACGACACGCACACGCACACGCACACACGCACACACACACCACACAAGCACAACACAGCACACACGCACACTCGCAAACACGCACGCACACACGCACATACACACGACACGCAAACTCACGACACACGATCACATACGTACAGATCACATACACAGCACACGCATATCACCATACACAGCAAGCACTAATCATGAAATAACAACACCGCACACACACACACACGCATACACACACACAACCACACGCACACACACACGCAATACACGACTCACACGCACACATGCACACTCACAACGCAACGACGCACACACGACACACGACACACGCACACACGCACACGCCACACGTACACGCAAATGCGCACACACGACACACACGCAAGCACGCTAACGCACACGCACACACGCACATATGCAACGCGACGCAAATCACGCAGACACGCACTACGCTCACGTTTACACGTACGCGCATCAAGCACACACACACATCACATACACACACACCACATGTAAGCACGTATCACGATGCGCACGACGCACACATGCACACACACACGCACACCCACACACACACACACACACACACACGACACGCACACGCACACGCACACACGCACACGCACACGCAGCACGCACACACACACGCGCCACGACACACACACACATGCACACACACACACACATGGATACACGCACACGCACACACGCACACACACACACACACGCACACACGCACACACACGCACACACGCACACGACACACGCACACGCACACACGCACACACGACACACGCAACACACACACACACACATACACACATACGCACGACACGTCACACACGCACGCACGAACGCAGCACGCGCACACGCACACACGCACGCTACACGCTCACACTCACGCACGCACGAGACACGCACACATACGCGCACACACCGCACGCAAGCACACACACACACACACACACGCAAACGCACACACGACACACGCACACATACGCACACGACGCACATCACACACGCAACACACGCACACACTCTCACAAACGCACATACGCACACACGTACGCACACACGCACACGAACGCGCACGCGCACTCACGCACAACGCACAAACGCTCAAACGCTCACACTCACGCGCACGAAATACACACATACCAAACACGCACACATACACACAACACCGCAGACACAGCACGATCACCATACACGCACACAGACACACTACACATGCAATACACACACACGCACACGACACAACGTACACACGCTCACGCACAGCTCACACGCACACACGCACGCACACGTACACACATCACGCACACACCACAGCACGCACAGCACACACACGCACACACGCACAACACGCACACACCGCGCCACACGCACACCACACGTACACACATGCGCACGCACACACTCACGACACACACGCACAATACACACACGCACACGCACACATACACACACACATACACACACACACACATCACATACACACACGCACGCACGCACGCACGTACGCCATCACGCACGCAGCACCAATCACGCACAACGCACACGACACCACGCACGCACCAACACACGGCGACACAGCACACACACACGCGCGCGCACACACAACACACACACATGCACACACGCACACGACACATGGATACACACCCCACACGCACACATGCACACCAACACATACGCACACGTACACGACACACGCACACAGCACACGCACGCACACGCACGCACGCACACGACGCAACACAACGCAACATACCACACGTACACAACGCACACGACGACACACGCACAGCACTACGCAAACACGCTCACGCGCACAAACGCAGCACACACGCAAACATATGCGAACGCGCACATACACAAACGCACGCAGACACGCACACCAAACGCATCACGCGCACACACGCAACACACGCACACAAACGCATCGCACACACGACACAACGACGCACCTACTGCACACGCACAAACGCTCATACACGCATGCACGCGCACAAACATACGCAACATACACACACGCAGGAAACACATCCCATACAGCACAACAACACAATCACACACGCACGCACACGTCACACGCTACACGCTACACGCACACGCACACGCACACAGCACTACAGCACACGCACACCGTAAACACGCACACGCGACACACGCACATACACACGACACAAATACGCACACACGCAATACGCTGAAACATACTACGCACACACACACACACATCACACACACGCACACGTAATACACGCATGCAACGCACACACGCACACAACGCACGCACACACGCACACGCACACACGCACACACGCACACACACACACACACACACACTACACACATACACACCACACGCACATCGCACACGCACGTACACGCACGACATGCACGCACGCACGCACACACGCACGCACGCACACGCACGCACACGCAATGCGCACACACGTACACGCACGCGACAGCAAGCACGCACACGCACACGCACGCCACACGCACAATGGATACGCGCACAAATCACGCAGACACGCACTACACACAACACGTACAGTACGCGCACACACGCACACACATCACACACACACATTACACGCACACACGCATGCACGCACTGATCACAAGTACACCAACACACCCACACTACACACCACAACGCACACACGTACACGCACACGCACACGCAACGCCACGCGCACTCACGCACACGACACGCACATACGCTCACAACGTCACACTCACGCACATCACAAATACACACACTATACCCACAACACATACACAGCAGCACGACACAGCACATACGACACGCACAACGCACGCACGCACACGCACACACGCACACACACACACACACACACACACACACGACCACACGCACGCACGCACATACGCACCGTCGCACGCACGCACGCACGCACACGCCGAACGCACCACACCACACACACGCACATCACACGCACAGTCGCAATCACATACACACAGCACACGCATAACACATCACGCACACACGCACATCGCACAACGTACACACACACACTACAAACTCACGCACACACGTACACACACGCACACGCACGCAGACGCACATACGCACACACGCACACGCATCAAACGCATACACTCGCACATCACGCAATACACATCCGCAGGACACATACGCACAAACGCACGCACACACACACACACACACGCACACACACGTACACACGCTCACACGTACAACGCACACATGCGCACACACGCACACACGCAAACACACACACGTACACACGCATCATACAAGCACACACGCACACGCACACAGCACACACACACACATACACACGCACACACACACACGCACGCACGCACAGCACATCGCACCGCACGCACACGCATAGCACGCACGCACAGCACACGCACGCATACGCACACGCACACACACGACAAACGCACGCACGCACTACACACGCAATGCGCACAGCACACACGCAGACGACACGCACACACGCACACGCACACACACACACACACGCGCGCGCACACACACACACACCACACACACAGCATGCACACGCACGCACGCACATGCACGCACACACGACCACCACCACGCACGACGCACGCACGCACGCACACGCACGCCGACACACATACGCACACACGCACACACCACACACCACACACTGCACACACGCACACACGCAACAGACGCACACACGACACCGAACACACCACACTCACACACGCACACGCACACACGTACACGCCACGCACACGAACGCGCACGCGCATACGCACCGCACACACGCACATACGCCAACACGTCACACTCACGCGCATCGAAATGACACGCACACATACCCAAACACATCCGCAGGAAAGCAGCACACATACACACAAATCACGCACACACACACACACACACACACATACACACATACACACACACACACACACACACACACACACACACACACACCACATCACATACACATACACACGGCACACGTATTCACACGCACAACGCACACTCGCACACGTACACACATACACACGCACACAGCACGCACGCACGCACGCACAGACGCACATACGCTCACACGCACACGCACACACAGCACGCACACTGCACATCGCACACGCGACATACGCACACGCGCACACACGCACACACAACACACGCCCACACGTACACACGCTCACTCGTACACGCAAATGCGCACACACGCACACACGCACAGACGAACACACGCACACACGCAAACAAGCACACACGCACACGCGCACACGCACATATGCTCGAACGCGCACGCGAACTCACGAACACACCCACATACGCTCAAATGTTTACACGTACGCGCATCAAGCACACTAGCACACACACCATACACACACATACTCAAGCACGTACATACACGCATGCACGCACCTAATCATGCAAATACACACGCACGCACACACACACACAACACACACACACACACACACACACACACACACACACACACACACACACACACAATACATACTAAAACACGCACACATACACGTACACGCGTGCACACGCACACACGCACACACGCACGCACACGTACAAACGCACACACGCACACACGCATACAAGCACACACGTACACACGACACTGCGCACACGCACACACGCACACGCACACGCACAGCACCACCACGCACTATCACACGGACACTCGCATACACGTACACACGCGCAAACGCATACACACACACGCACACAAGCATACACGCACTCACGGACACGCACACTCACGCAAACACGCACACACGCACACACGCACACACACACACAGCAAACACGCGTTCACGCACACGCGCTCACGCACACACGCACACACGTACACGCACACGCACACACGCACACACGCACACACGCTCACGCACCACGCACATTCACGCACACGCACATTCAAACGCTACACGCGGACACGAACGAGCACGCGAACTCATGCACACGCACTCACGCACATACGCTCAAACGCTCACACGTACGCACATCGACACTTACACGCATACATATCCATACACACAACCACGCAAGCACGTACCCATACAAGCACGCACGAACCTAGTCATGCAACTGCACCCACACGGGCACACGCACACACGCACACACGCACACACGCACAAACGCATACACGCACACACGCATACACGCACACACGCACACACTACACGCACACACGCAAACAGGCACACATCACAAGCATACACGCAGACACGCAAATACGCACAGAATTCCAAGAATGTACACAACCTACCATGCGAACGTGGTAGAGCATACATTGGAAAGAACAATAGACAACTCGAAATGCGAACATGGAACAATGCAAGATAGTCGCAAAGGACGCGAATACAACTCGCCGGAAGCTAAAAGAAGCCACATTCGTCGCACTAACAGAAAATCCAATAAGCCAAGCTAGTGTCGAATTGAAAGCCGTATGAAATCCGGTAATATTCGAATTGCTTAAGCGCAGTACACCTGAACAGTAGATTACGGCGCAACATGCGTTATAAACTAAATATTCTAGAAAATATATATTGGACTACTCAATGGCTTAGCGGTAAAGGTGTCAGACTTGTAAGTGAAAGGTACCAAAGGTAGGTTCTGAGAGTAGTACAGCGTTTGGGAAGAAATCATAACTTATAAATTCGACTCAAGTGTGGAAACAGTCCTTCTGGGGCTAAGCCTGATGACGTCGCGCTGTAAAGAAAAACTATAGAAATAGGCCGATCAACTCCACTAATACAGACTAATTTCCTCTACGCAGTCAAATAAATGGTTTATACCATACAAAGCATGGCAGCTTCAACTCCACATCTACTCCCTATTTTGTCGTATGACCGTCCCTTCGTAGCTTTACATATCTTTAACAATCCCACCCAGGAACTGTTGGATACAGGCGCTTCCAATACTTATCCCAGAAGTAACTTAAAAATCTAATAGTCAAAATTTTTGTTTTTCCAGAAACGTTGGCCAGTGATGTTGTTAGTTTGGTATGCAATTCTTAAACCAGCCTAGTTGAGCCTACAGATTTTCAACTACTCTAGAAACATATTTACCAGATTTTGGGTGAATACCTATCTAACCTGTCCACTTATGTACTCTTGGCATTTGACTTCTTCCCACAAACTCAGACAATCTTCTGTGAAGATGATTAAAACATGAAGGCAAAAAATTGCAAACAGGATTTTCTTTAAATCGCTTCGTTTCAGAGATACAGAGTGTTGTATATAAAAGGAAAACGTAAAATGAGGTATCATAATCAAATACGTATAATAAAATTTATCTATGAAACCAAGCGATTCAAAAACAAGTCTTATTTGGAAGTTTTCTGCCTTGATATTTTTCCCTTTTTTACAGATTTACATCGAAATAGTGAACCAATGGCGTACGCTGTGAAGTACAAGCACAAAATTGCAAGTGACCTTATCCATGTCTATTGAATTAACAACATGAGAAACGAAAACAATAGTCGATTATGTCCAGCGGCGCTGAAGTTCTACCTGAAAGCTCTTCGGCCTGGCCGTATCTCCGCCACTGTATCCAACAAATGAGAGAATCAGTGTATGACTCGTGTATATGTGGATAATGTACATAATATCAGATTGTCTGTGCATAGTTCTTGAGAAATCAAAAGAAAACGTTCCTTTTTCGAAACTTCAACACCTTGCATCTCGATAATGCTGGACTTTGGACCATATGTTCATTTGAAAATTAACTTAATTTCACAAAGAGAATACTGCCTAAACATTTTGGAAGGCGTTTTTGAAACAACGTGTATAAATATTTATTTAATTACTTAATAATGATGTTTTGTGCAGTGTCAAAGAAATCACAGTCAGTACAATAGCATGGTCCTTTGGTTGTTGTTTTGCAAGATTGGGCACTAAATTGTGCATTAACTAAAAGCGAATAATAAAGACTAAAGTTCGCTATTTACCGTTCCTTTAATTCTATTGGTATCCTACTTAACTTCACAGCATCCACCAGAGTTCTCATGAGTTTCTAATACATCTCCTTAGTTAAAGGTAAAGAGTTGAATTTAAGATTCGTTAGACTAGCGGTTTAACAACACCTTTTGATCTTCTTTCTTTCTTCTTTACAGAGAACTTACCTTTCCTGTCTACATTCTATATTCAAGACGTATCCAAATTCGGCATTAAGATTTTGCAAATCAACATTCCGTATCTTCTCGGTTTACCATTCATGAAAACTTCTAAAGCACCGTTTGCTCTGAAGAGGCCCAACTGTACTGTGAGGACCTGGTCCCAATATTGCAAAAATGAGTTTTTATGATAAATAAATTCAAAACTCTGCAAATGTTTCAGTAGCTTTCTTTCATTACTGGTCGGTGGGTTTTCAAACGTTATACAATGAACTGCCTATTTAAACAGATTGAGGCTAAAGGCAACCATTTGGATTGGTTGATTGTTTAGTGCAGACCACAGCTCATCAAGAGCCATCTTGGCCCTCCATATAAATAAAACACCCACAAAGGTATATATTTCAAAATTCGAAAACGTTTAATCCTTCTTTACGACTGTATCCTGGTTTTGTATATTGCAACATAATTTTCACAATTACTTCAGTAAAAAATGTTGAATATACTTAGAGCCAAGCTAAAATGTCTTTCACTCCTATTTTGAGGACCCCAAACCATTTTGCAAAACCAGTTTTATGTTTAAGTGATATTTTTGCAAAGAGTCTCCACGTCCATTCCATCTACTTCCTGGTTACCGTCCTATTCATCAATAATTTCATTAGTTTCTCCTTCGTCGTCTAAAGAATTGAGCATTTCCGGATAACCCATGTGTCTGTTTCTTCTATAACTTCCTGCTCTTCTATCTCAAATATTTATGTATTCTCATTTTCTTGTTGGATTCTTACAGATAAGTTTTTGAGTATTTTAAAACTTGCCAAGGAAAAACTAGATAAAATTTCGATTGATCGTTGTTGTAAAGAGCTGGTGTATGTAGACATTGGATGTTACCAATGTATAAAGTGAACAGTCCTATGTAAGCTTCAATAGCGTACGATTTGTTTTTCTCCAAAATTGGTTGCAAGTAAACACACAACTCATAGTATTGAAGACTAGACCGTTCCACGTTATAAGGGACTATAAAAATTGTCTAGCTTGGAATACTATTCCAGCATTTTGACCTGTATACTATATAAAACGTTTCAAAAGAGATCAATTGAGCAAACCTTGCAGATAAGTTAAAATTCTTCAAAGAAATGAACCAAAGGTGTATGAAATAAGAGAAATGTTTTAGGGTCTTAACGCTATCAAGAAACATACGTCAAGTCCATTAAATATAACCGCATTAAAGTAGTGAAACGTGAGAGATTCATCACTTGAGCCAACGTTATTGGCGAAGTTTATGCGTCCCTGTTTAACAAATTAAATCTTCGCTACAGAAAGTGAAAACAAATAGTGATACCAAGTCGTTATGGTTCATTTGCTATGCTTTTGGAAATGATATGCTAATATAAAACAAGATTTAGTGTTTTGCAATTTAGATGTCAACAATGTAGATATTTATTACAGAAATGCATTGTATTATACAGGTATGGAAAAACGTTATGCGGGTCTGACTTATAATAAGCTAGAAAGAAACCCAATAAACATTATGAGTATGAGAGAGACTGATTTTACCGATGTTGCCACTTGTACATATTTGCATGTAGGTACATAATATGAACTACTTAAGTCTCCTTCAATCTAGCTTCAACATTTCTAACGAAACCAAAGCAATTAAGATGATGTTGAAAAGTCGCGTGTTCTTTGAAACTATTAAGTAAATACTTTACACTTAAACATTAAATGATAATACCTCAAACATCGAAGTTTATTGTAATTGCGAATTTATGACATGGTTCGATTACTACTCGTAAGAAGAACCAAGAAGAAACTTACGAGAGCTATAAACAAGAACATTAACATTTACATTGATAGTATAACTTAAGTTTAAGGTTTAACTTTAGCATTATAATTCTTACTGAAAACCAACTATTTTTAAAATGAACAGAATACTCTTTTTCAAAACTCTACTTTATAAAATTTTCGAAAAGACCTCCACCTTCGCATTTCTTGGGTGTTTCTGATTAAAAGTCTGTAATTTTGACAGTTCGTCCAAATTGTTAGCACGTTCATGCCTGTGCCCATAAATTTGCTGGGATACGTATCCCCAAACAAAAAGTCGTTCGGCGCGATATCAGGTGAGCGAGGAGGATATTTAATAGTACCTTTTCCACTAATAATACGGTTAGGGAACGTAGTTTCAAAACTGTTGAACTCTTACTGTATGAGCAGGGCAGCCATATTCTTGATACCAAATGTCATCAAAATTTATATTGAGGCATTGAACAGCTGGAACTATCTGGTTTCTCAACAGTTCTAAATATTTGTCCGCATTCAAGTTTCCGTTGATAACAAATGGACGAATTATGGAATTGACTAAAATTCCCGCACACACATTATCTCTTTGGGGTATTGTGTCCGGTAAGGAATACTAATGTGTTTGTTTTCTGGAGAGTAACCAACAGCGTCAGACTGGTTGTGATGGCCATGTAAGTTAAACGAACACTCGTCGGTAAACAAAATATTTCAATAAATTTTTCGTTTTCATTAGCCCGATTCATCATTATCTTCACAAAATTCCATACGTTTTTGATGATCTTCTGGAGAAAATTCTTGTGTAGTTTGCAACTTATAATAACGGTATTTTTATTCCTTTTGAAGATATTGAGAACTGTTCTTGGTTCAATATTCATTTCTTCAGGAATTTTTGTACTGTTGAACGGGAAATTGGTTTCTGCTAAACTACACGCTGCAATTTCTTGGATTTCGCGCTCTTCGTTTAAGTTACAACCAGGATGCTCACCATCATTACCATCAATGCTACTGCATTTTCTACAATTATTTAAACATCTACACCTTTCAAATTTACAAACAGTACGCATAATCGTACTTTCTGATGGAATTACACTGTTTTCAATGAAAAAAGCAAACCTGCCCATTGTGCAGTGCTTCCTGAATAACACCACTTAATAGTCTGTATTTTTTCTTTAGTGTAACACATGAGTATTGGACTTGCAAAACACTGATTTTCAATTATCCGTGACAGTAGCAATTAAATGCGTCATTGATACTAGCCTACTCAAAAGACTCATGTATGGCATCAGCGCTTTTAGTTCATTGTGTATTGTATCTCACTTAGTACGTGAACTGATTGTACTGTCTTTGTCTAACTATAGTCAGACCGCGATAATATTTTTCCATACCTGTATATATTTTTCTGTTTGAACTTTTATTTGCATCTGCAGATTTACCAATCGAAATGTGTTATTGCGGGAATGAATTAATTTCACGCTAGGTTTTATTTAAGGTCGAGGAAAGCTAAAAATTGGATCAATTTTGAAAACGTTCCAATAGGTTACATTTATTATTTAAAACATCAATTAACATACATTTCTAAAAATGTTCAGGGTGTAATTATGCGTCAAGAAAAAATATTATAACTTTATCCTACAAATTATGGTATTGAATTTATTCTATTTCTATTTGTTTTTGATTGTTAAAAGGGTCATCTTTCCTTTGGAGTAGTACCATGCAAGAGACTCAGACGCGTAACTATTTTGATAAAATTAAAAAAATTGCGCGCTTCAGTGGACTATTTTTGACAAAAGAAATTAATGTAAAAGAAAGATTTGTTATTGGATTGATGTTGGTGTATACCCACACCTACGCTATTATAATGGTCTCCAAGAAATGGAATGTAAATGACGAAGTTGAGGATTTTTTGTATTTAATGGCAATCATGATTCGTAAGCTTCTTTATGTCACTTTTCGTTTCTACACCTTTATCATAATGTGATTTACTCTAATAAACAGTCTAGATATCTTGCAAAAGAAGTAGCTAAAGGTAAAACTTCTTTTTTATTATTTAAATTGGAAATTTAGATTTAATATGTTGATATAGGGTTGGGTTGATAGGAAATAAAGTAATACTAGTACTACATGATACATTGCACAGAATAAAAAGTTGTATATTGCTACGGTCGGAACATGAAACTAAAACGGCAGGTAACAGATAATTAGAGAGCGCCGGACAGATGGGAACAGGGGGCGTGGGCGTGTTTTTGAATTTAAACTCACTGAAGGTGGTTAGTTGTATTGTTGAAAGTCGCAAATAAGGAAGCGCCATAATTAGAATAAAGTCATATAATGGACACCATACTGTTATTAAGACGATATCGGTAAGAATACACCTGGGCACACGTACAAAAATCATCCTTAAACAGTCAAAAGAACTCTGTTACCTTACGTTGGCTATCTCCAGGTGCCCGTCAGAGATGCTTCGAAACTAGCTCTAGGATAAATCTTAAAATATCCACACGCTCAAATACTAAAGTAGCGTGTGCGCAAATCAGCAGTTGGCGTTCAATAATTTCTTTAACTTTATATTTCGTTATGTTACCCCCAAAGCTTGTGAACAAAATACATTCAAACAAAATAAAAATAATCAACACTAAATGTTTCGCTTAAACATTGTTAACTCAAATTTAAGTACTATTCATCTCAAAGCTCTGTAATTAATTGAACTTCAAACTAAAATAATTAGACATAAACTGGATAAACGTCATTTAAAATACCTCTGATTGGTTACGTTAAACAACACAAAATATTTAATAAAACCCATAAAAAAACTGTATGACACTAATTGCTTTAATTGTAGGAAATTACTACACTGCTTATTTTTAAAATGAATCAATACAATTCTAATCAAAATTTAGTTCTCAATGAATTCTTTTTAGTTTGAATAATAAAATCACCACTTTTCGTAAATTATTGCTTTACTGGCCGGGAGGAGATCACAAATAACACCATAAAATTCAATTAATTGGTCATCTATTCTACTTGAATATTCGTATATCAGAAAACACACAATAAGATACACATGTTTATACTGGTTACGGTTAAATTTAAAATCTTAAAACCTAGAATACGGGAGCATAAGTAGGTCAAACTTGTAAGCTTACCATATTGCCTTAATTTTAAACTACTGAAATGAGATTACCTAAATATGGTTAAAATTCAAAACATTACGTAATCAACTGGTCACTAAAAATCAATTTTACCATGCGAAATGTTCATATACATAAATTGGCAGGACACCTAATTAAATAAAAGAAAGACAAAACACCAAAGGTAGCGCAAATAAAATCAGTTCGTCAACCTTTTAATTGAGACGGGCGTGAGATCATCAATTTACGAAAAATAACACCAACAAAAACTACTGCGTTTATTCGTCTATCAAAGAATAGTTAGCCAAATTTACAAACAAAGATATGATAAAGCAATCACAATAACGTCCAATATTGAGTTACCTTCTACACAGAACCCTTGAACACGTCTACAGGTGGCAACGAAAGCAATTCGAGCGTGAACGGCTCCAGGATACGTGCTGAGTTACTTCTCCAGCGGCAAACCAATGCGGAAATTTCCCAGTATTAATTTTGATAGCGATACGCTTAAGTTCATTGGTCAGGACGTTATATAGTTTGTGTGCACAAAACAGATAGCTTTTACGCAAGAGATATTTACACACTTCTGCTTAATGTTCACTTAATTCGGTAGTTCTATTTACAAGTCTGTTAATTTTAAAACGAAAAATGTCTATTTACAAATTATTTACAGTGAGGCTTTCGTCTGTTGCAGCTGATTCTTATTACGGGAAAAAAAAACGTTGTGCCTTAACAATTAATTTATTCGATAACATAAATCCGCGTTCAGGGCGTCTTCAAAAGAAATAACGAGGAGGGATGAATGTCTAGACAAGTTTGTTCCTCTAGGTATTCGAAAAAACAGGCACGCCCCCAATTCACGGATCACATCTTTTCCTCAAAGTCTGACAAGAATCCCCCACGCAATTAACCCCGCAACTGCTGCATCATATTTCTCAACCAAACCTTAACATAAAGAACTGCAACGCTGTAGCATGCACGACTCAACTGCAAATTGTCGTCCACAGATTTATTCCCTTAACGATAACGATAATTACTTAGCACGAATGGATTGAGTTACTATATTCCGGCAGGAAAACGGCGTCATTTGCTGAAACGCAATAAGTAAAACTAACATCAACAGCCCCTGTTTTAAACCAAAGAATGATCTCATCCTACAATTTAAATGCGAACTTTTCTTATCTTCCATTTTATTTTAATAAAACCTTTTATAAATTTTTTCCGGAGAATAATTTAGGTTCAACTTTAAAATTTCCTATTTCCAATTAATTCACGAAGGAAAGGTCAATGTGTTTCATTTCCATACCAGAGGGGAACCCGTTCTACTTTAGCGTTCCAAGATCAATCTTAGTGATAGCTTATCCTTATAGGTATATTAAGTATGTGCATGGTGAGTTAGGGCTCTCAAAAGGACGTTACTTCTTCGGCATTCGCCTAAATTGCCGCAAATGCTGATGAGCGACTGTATATTGGTCGTGTCATTATAGGTGTATGAAGAAAACCCCTTGGAAAAATCTGATACCACGTGGGGCATAAGGAAAATCGAAATCGTTAACTCCTGAATCCTAAGCCGATAACATTCGGGATGTAGCAACACTTATTTAACAATGTACAAAACTTATACTTGATAAGTAAAGTGGAACGTTAATTTACTTGCCAGTTACCATTCATTTTTTTTCCATGGCAAGCTATTAGATAGTGTATCTTAATTTTCCCAAGAAAGTATGGTAACGGTAGTTTTTTTTTACTCACCTTAGTTTGCGCTCCATGTCCAGCGTATTTTAACGCAGTAGAAGGGTGTATTAAAGAACAGATTATAAAAAATATCATTTAAATATTAAAATTTCTTGTAAATGTGTAATGATCCTGCAGATCCTTCCTGAAAATACCAATCCTTGTAAATAAATCCATCAAAACTTATTTCCTATTTTCTTCCACAACTGCATATGCACGATTTAAACCTGTTATCAGTTGTTCCCACTCTCCCCTCTCTCACAAATACCTATATAAACACCAGCTTCCCATCCAAAAACTTACTTCTTACTTGTTAGTTATTATTAGTTATCATTTATTTGTTACTATTAATACTCTTGTAATTCTTATTATCCAGTCCTGATTAATACCCTAATTCTATCCTGCCTGAAAACCTGCCTGATTTACTTCCCTACATTACCCTCATTCCGGAAATCATACTAGTCCAGCTAACTAACCTCACACCCCTTCCTGCTCATTTGTATTTATTAACCACCATTTCTCCTGTCCAGTTTGATATACGAACTTATTGTGGGTTCTAGCCCCGATTTGGGTATATCAACAGTAGTTGAGAGTGTGATAGCAGACGGAGGGCTCTTACACCCCGAATGCTAGTACATAATTAACTGACCAATTTATCCTCACTTGTTAACCAACCCAACAAGATTTCGAACCCTATCAACTTGTTGAAGGTACACGCCGCGACAAGGATAGGTCATAGAGATTGAAAAGACGATAGAGAAGTGACGGTGGTATATTGCCCGAAACAATCTCTATAGTCACGATAAAGGTTATTCCCTAATTCTACCTTTGACGGTTTCGGCTTGTCCCCGAAAAAGGCTTCCTTAACCATAATCATTCTTCCTATTTCTCCCTATTATAACACCTATATCATCTTCCTCCTTATAAATCACCACCTGTCCCTACCTTTAATAATACGATCCTACCTACTCGACCAATTACCTTTATTTATATTTAAATATTCAATAAACTTACTCCTAAAACAATCCTTATTTAACCCTATATATATATATATAAAACTTCCACTATCCAGTAAATAGAAATTTATCCTACACCTGAAAAACACCTGTTGTTTCTATTCTAATTCATACAGCATTCCTACCGTAAATTTATAATTAAACTAAAAGTACTTACTTACCCATTATATAACTCCATTCCTACACCGTTAAACACCACCATTTCACCCTAATTTAATTATTATCACATGTAATTAACAAAACAAATTGATTTATTCGTACACCACGTTTTGATCATCTGTTTTAGATTTAAAACATCCAACAATCGAAAGGTTGGAAACCACGATAAGCCAGCGGCGTAGAAGTTTTGTAAATAAAACCTTCCAGAATAATTACAGTAGTAGTTATTAGATTTCCGTTGAATTATAAAATCATTTAGTTTCAGTTATGTTTATTTCTTTATTTATGTTATTGTATTAGAATCAACATTATAATTTCAATTTTCGTTGTAAATAAACCATTTCTATATATACTATAAAATTTGTAATAGTAAAATAGGATAGGCAACCCAACCTACTTCCAGGTACCCAACAAAGTATAAACCCCCCTTTTGAGAAAGTTCACATGTTCAAGAAAAGAGTATACCAATTGTAAACAAAAGTAAATTTTACAACAGGTAAAAGCACGGTAGCAGCTACCAGAACCAGGAAGCATTACAGTGGCGCCCAACGTGGGGCATTTTGCAATTTTCCTTTAACATTTTGCATTTGCATTTCCCATTTTCCCGTTAACATTTACTTTCAGCAAGTTATACCAGAACGATTAGTTCCTGACACATAACATAATTATTTTCTTACAGCAATCAGAAAGACTGTCCGAGTACTTTCCAGGCACGAGAAAACAAATAATTCATATTTCTATTCCAGGTATAACTAAATACAATAATATTATTAATCATTCCTTTACAGAACTAATTAATAAATATTGTTTCACAGGATATATACATTACAAGTGTTATTTTCCAGAAACAACAAATTTACAATACATTAGTAATCACTCCTTTACAGAACTAATTAATAAATATTGTTTCACAGGATATATAAAAGTAACAGTGTTATTTTCCAGAAACAACAAATTTAAAATACCTTATTAATCACTCCTTTACAGGGCAAATTAATAAACATTGTTTCACAGGATATATAAAAGTAAAAGTGTTATTTTCCAGAAACAACAAATTTAAAATACATTATTAATCACTCCTTTACAGGGCAAATTAATTAATTATAACATTGTTCCACCTGACATATAAATTAAAAGTGTGCTCAATTATTTCACAGAAGAAACATTTAAAACTTAATTCTAATTACTTGCTAGGACAAGAATTAAAACATTTAAAAGTGTCAGTGAATTCCAACTTCCACAAATTCTACATTATTTAAAGTATAACCAGTGTAATTATAGTTTTCCAATTCTTCAACCCGGACCAAATCTAAAACATAACAATAATGAGTATCCAGGCTACAGAAGAAAAAGATATTCGTGTAGGTTGGGTATACACCCTTAAGAAGGAGAATTTGATTGAAGAGGCAGGAAAGTACAGACTGGATACAACAGGAACAAGTGAAGCTCTTCGAACCAGGATAATAAAATATTTAAGGACAGGAGAAGGTCAAGTTAACTTACCCAGCCCGATGGAACCTATCTCACAGTTTGAGACAAGCGAACTGAGTGGTACTACACCTGGTCCATCCACTTTTACTAACCGAATTTTCCAAATCGAACGGCTGATACCTGTGACAGAGTTCGAAAATGGGGACTCAAATACGATGGAATTAGTGACCCTCTGTCATTCTTGGAGAGATTACAGGAACTCCAGAATTGTTACCAACTCCTGATAATGAGATGTTGTCAGCACTACCTGAACTGTTTAAGGAAAATGTTTTACTGTGGTATAGGAATAACCGATGTAATTGGCATACCTGGTACGATTTCCTGAGAGATTTTCGATTGCAGTTCTTACCACCCCGATATCAACAGAAATTGGAAGAAGAAATAAGAAATCGAATACAGCGACCGAAAGAAAAGGCAGGAGAATATGTCACTTCTCTACTGACATTAATTAGACGTCATGGAGGGTTGAGCACCAACAATCAGCTCGAAAGGATCTACGATAATCTGAAAACGGAGTATAAATATTATATTAGACCACAAGATTTCTCTACATTACCTGAACTATTAGAAATGACCCGACAGTATGAAAGATTACCTTCACGAAGTTATAATCCAGCTCATCATCCTAGTGTACCTCGAGTCCAATTTAGAGACACCACCAGCCCTTCTTCATCACGTCTGTCCCCAATACAGACTGAAACAATACGGAAGCCTCCTCCAGAAGAAATTCCTAGCCTACTGTATAGAAGAGAAGAAGTGTGTTGGAAGTGTGGGGAAAAAGGCCATATCCGAAATAAGTGCAGAGGACCTGTCAAATTATTCTGTTCCAGGTGTGGGAAAAACGGCACCCTATCGAAAGATTGTCCATGTCCGAAGTCGGAAAACTGCTATCGCCGGTGAAGGAATTAAGGGAATCTTCACTACCTCAGGCTACCTTCCCCATTCCAGAAAAGCATGCCACCACTTCCAGAGAAGAATGGCAAGCATGGCTAAAGCAAGTAAAAGAATTTACGCAATCAGCTCCACCCACACCAGCCCTCTTACCAATAACAGCAGATGACCGATTATTTGTCACACTCCAAATTTGTAACCAGCCGATACAAGCTCTAGTGGATACCGGCGCTTCTAGAACTTATTTTGGCAGTAAGTTAAAGGGATACTAGTGAGAAACTCCATATTTCCCGAAACTCTACAACAGGAAACCATACGTTTGGCCGATAATACAATCACCCATTCTCTGGGCAGCTACAGATTTCCCGTCACACTTGGCAACTGTGAGTATTCATTGCTAGGACAATATCTACCAACGCTATCCACCGATATAGTTCTGGGACTTGATTTCCTGAGGCAAGCTCAAGTCACCATAAAACTCACCCCTCACCAAGTTGAAATACAAGGCGAAACTCCCCCTCCGGAAACGATCGCCACCTCCCGTTCTCACAGACTTCGGAGAGGGAAGAAGGATGATAAGGAACATATAAACGAAGTTTCTGCGCCGCAACTCCAGTCACTTACAATGGCACCTACTCGTAACACTCGCCCGAAGCATCGTCGTCCAACCATCCGGCCTTGGCAACCACATGCTTATCGGACACCAGGTACCAAGAATTTACCCCCTATATCCACATCCTATAATCCTATCGTATTAAGCTCATATAAACCCACTATCACACACTCACCTGTACAAACTCCCATTCTTGACATCCCGGTCTCAGATATTCCTTTGCCCACCAGTCCTCCAAACATATCTCTCTTATCCCTATCACCATTACCAGATTGGGAATTTTCTCCTATCCCCCTTAATCCTGTAGGTCTTCCAGTCACCCCTACTACTCCTTCTCCTTTAAGGCAAATGGTACGTGAGCTAGATGCCTTAGAACTACACACACCAGTCATCCACCCCAATCCTCCTCCTGACAATATGGGCATCACCCTTTTAAGCATCCCTGACCGACCTCGTCCTATACCTCCTCCCACTATTATTCGGACCGGCCGAGGAAAAGCCAGGAATAGAAGACGGGTGAAGATTCGTTTGGCCAATGGAGAATTTATGAGAATAAAACGAACGCTTGCAACCGAATTCGGACTAATCCATAAGCCAGGTGACGGACCATCTTCTCCCCAGGTAAGGGTGGTGTGTAATGATCCTGCAGATCCTTCCTAAAAATACCAATCCTTGTAAATAAATCCATCAAAACTTATTTCCTATTTTCTTCCACAACTGCATATGCACGATTTAAACCTGTTATCAGTTGTTCCCACTCTCCCCACTCTCTCCACAAATACCTATATAAACACCAGCTTCCCATCCAAAAACTTACTTCTTACTTGTTAGTTATTATTAGTTATCATTTATTTGTTACTATTAATACTCTTGTAATTCTTATTATTCAGTCCTGATTAATACCCTAATTCTATCCTGCCTGAAAACCTGCCTGATTTACTTCCGGAAATCATACTAGTCCAGCTAACTAACCTCACACCCCTTCCTGCTCATTTGTATTTATTAACCACCATTTCTCCTGTCCAGTTTGATATACGAACTTATTGAGGGTTCTAGCCCCGATTTGGGTATATCAACAGTAGTTGAGAGTGTGATAGCAGACGGAGGGCTCTTACACCCCGAATGCTAGTACATAATTAACTGACCAATTTATCCTCACTTGTTAACCAACCCAACAAGATTTCGAACCCTATCAACTTGTTGAAGGTACACGCCGCGACAAGGATAGGTCATAGAGATTGAAAAGACGATAGAGAAGTGACGGTGGTATATTGCCCCGAAACAATCTCTATAGTCACGATAAAGGTTATTCCCCTAATTCTACCTTTGACGGTTTCGGCTTGTCCCCGAAAAAGGCTTCCTTAACCATAATCATTCTTCCTATTTCTCCCCCTATTATAACACCTATATCATCTTCCTCCCTTATAAATCACCACCTGTCCCTACCTTTAATAATACGATCCTACCTACTCGACCAATTACCTTTATTTATATTTAAATATTCAATAAACTTACTCCTAAAAACAATCCTTATTTAACCCTATATATATATATATATATATATATATATATATATATATATATATATATATATATATATAAAACTTCCACTATCCAGTAAATAGAAATTTATCCTACACCTGAAAAACACCTGTTGTTTCTATTCTAATTCATACAGCATTCCTACCGTAAATTTATAATTAAACTAAAAGTACTTACTTACCCATTATATAACTCCATTCCTACACCGTTAACACACCACCATTTCACCCTAATTTAATTATTATCACATGTAATTAACAAAACAAATTGATTTATTCGTACACCACGTTTTGATCATCTGTTTTAGATTTAAAACATCCAACAATCGAAAGGTTGGAAACCACGATAAACCAGCGGCGTAGAAGTTTTGTAAATAAAACCTTCCAGAATAATTACAGTAGTAGTTATTAGATTTCCGTTGAATTATAAAATCATTTAGTTTCAGTTATGTTTATTTCTTTATTTATGTTATTGTATTAGAATCAATATTATAATTTCAATTTTCGTTGTAAATAAACCATTTCTATATATACTATAAAATTTGTAATAGTAAAATAGGATAGGCAACCCAACCTACTTCCAGGTACCCAACAAAGTATAAACCCCCCTTCTGAGAAAGTTCACATGTTCAAGAAAAGAGTATACCAATTGTAAACAAAAGTAAATTTTACAACAGGTAAAAGCACGGTAGCAGCTACCAGAACCAGGAAGCATTACAAATGGTATTATTAATAATATTAGGAATCTATGTTTAACAACAGCTTTTAAGGAATACCTCTGAAATTTTGAACGTATCAGTATAATCACAAACCTAAAGGTTTTTCCTTGTTTATGTGCGTAGTTGCGTAGTTTATTCCGCACCCAATAGGAAAAAAATCTATAGGTGTTCCCTTTAAAAGGTATAACTTTTACGCCTAGCTTTGATTCATAACGGGTAGTTTCGGATAAAGACGAATTTAATTTAAAAACGAGTAGGTTTGCGAATAGGGAATGCTTAACAAAATTGAGTGAGAAGCAAATAAGCTATCCCAAGCCGATAAATATAGGTTATTCTATTTGAAAATTTCCCGAAAATCTACGATTCTCGATTTAGACCATACTGAATACGACTTCTGATATTTCGTGTAGCCCCCTGTATGAAAATAAAATAAATTATATACATAAAATATCCTACTACAAATTATAATTACAGTCGTTTGTTCCTGAGAGGTACAGAGCTATCAACACATGTTCATTCAGACAAAGAATTGTCGTATATTCGAAATCACTTGGTATAGGATGCTGAAATTTTGTTGAGATAAATGTACGAAGCGGGTAGAATTCAAACCTTGAATAATATTTAGCGTGTTCCATTAAAAAAATACAAGTTCGTGTTGTCATGGACTTGTATTTTTAAATTGTGCTGTCTAGCAAGCACTTTATTGCTTAATTTTAGTATTTTTTGTAATATAAATTATTTAGGTGTAGTAGAAGTCCGGAGTTAAGATGCAGAACCCTGCACACACACACACACACACACACACACACACACACACACACACATCATATGGATATATATATATATATATATATATATATATATATATATATATATATATATATATATATATATATATATATATATATATATATATATACAGGGTTATTACAAATGATGTTCCTGATTTCGATTGCATATGTCACTGGAATATTATGTATTAAAACCATTTTGGTTGGTACCGCTGGAAAGAAAAACTCATAAAGTTTTGTTTACATTGATTTCGGTATGTATCAGTTGTTTCTTAAGACCATTGTTGACAGTTTAGTGCAATGGCTGAATTTGAAAACAAGAAAGCATTTTGTGTGCTAGATTATCACGTTAACCAATCAGTTATTAGTGTTCAACGTCACTTTAGAACCAGATTTAAGGTCCTCCTTGAAATCACTCTATTCGCAAGTGGTACTTGAAGTTTAAGAGAAATGGCTGCATTTGTAAAAAGAAATCAACTGGAAGGCCGTCAGTAAGCAATGAAGTTGTGGAGCAGGTAAGGGAAAGTTTTACCCCAGTCCACAGAAATCTACTGTTAAATGCAGCAGAGAGCTCAGTATACCACAGCGTAAACGTATTAAATTCAAATCTTACAAACTTCAACTGCTTCAAGCATTAAAACAAAATGACAAAGTTAAAAGACTCTCTTTTGTGAGAGCATGTAAGTCTTGATTGGGGATGAAAACTTTCAACAGCGTGTGGTCTTTAGTGATGAAGCAACGTTCCACTTATGTGGTAAAGTAAACAGACATAATGTAAGAATATGGGGCTCAGAGAACCCACACGCTTACATTGAGCACGTGCGTGATTCTCCTAAAGTTAATGTGTTTTGTGCTATTGCTTACAATAACGTGTACGGGCCTTTCTTCTTTATTGAACAAACAATAAATGGAATGGTTTTCTTGGACATGATGACGGAATGGCTTATACCACAATTAGAGCAAGATTCCCACATTTCATTCTGCAATTGGATGGCGCACATTACCACTTAGGTGTTAGGGCTGAACTTAACAATCTGCTACCTGAGAGATGGATCGGGCGCGTTGGTCCAAATGATGACGCACTCTTGAACTGGCCTCCAAGTTCTCCGGACATCACCCCTGTGATTTTTTCTTGTGGGGATACATCAAGGATAAAGTGTAGACACCACCATTACCACAGAGCATACTTGATGTCCAGCGACGGATTGCCAATGCCATCGAAACAATCAATCAAAAACTCTCGACAACGTATGGCGAGAGCTTGATTACAGGTTTGACATCTGTCGTGTCACAAGGGCTCCCATATTGAGCATTTGTAATTCTGAATACCTGTTATGAAACTTTTGGGTTTTCCTTCAAATGTAACTATTTTTATAATTGTAAAACGAATAAAACTCGATTTATGTATGTTTGAAATTATGAACATCATTTGTAATAACCCTGTATATATATATATATATATATATATATATATATATATATATATATATATATATATATATATATATTATATTCACTATTTAATTCTAGATATAATAAACGAAATAAAGCAGTCAAGGTTAATTAGCACTATCTATATTATGATAACGAAAGAAATAAATAACCAGAGTGTTTGCATAAGTGTTATAAAAACACAAACAAATAAATTCACTTCCGAAAGGAACTAAAGTGCGACCATTCTTTCGTAAAATTGTAAATACTAGATGTTAACTTCGGGATCAACCTTGCAAGGTTCAGAATTCTCAAGATCATCTAACTTTATACGTTAATTTTAATTACCACCTTATCGGTATAATGATATTGTATAAAACATGAATTTTACGAAATTTTTAGATGTAAATTTTAGTATATAGTAAAAAAATGAAAAAAACAATACACAATATGTAATATTACGACAACCGTTGAATATGCTTCGTTAAAATTATAGCAATAGTGAATGTCTTCTATATAGTGCTAAACACAAACAAAGCGTGTTCATCCGCGGAATCAAGTACATAAATACAACTTTATTAAAACCACCAAAAATAAACACAGAGGAATAATTATTTTGATTCGCATGAATCTTTCATCATAAACTTTTCATTCCGTCTCACAGTGGCCAAGGCAGTTCACGTACCATTGACCTTTCGATAATTGATTGGGAAAATACCCGTTAACCCACTTTGTCTCTACGAACACTACCCTGTAGGACTCGGAAACTTTTCTATCATCAATTTCAATCAACCGACGCGTTTAATTTATACTTGAGACTTTAATATCGAAAATATTTAAGCCAATACCAGGTAATTGAATAACTGCTTCTCCTGAGTTTACCCACACAAACGTTAATTTATTTATACAAGGTTCTTTGTCTTTTATATACAAATTTATTGTGGCGATACATTTACAGTAACCTGTTGTCTATCTGAAAAAGGTGTGGGTGCGTTGTGGTGAGCTCTCTTAATGCGAAACAAATTTACCAAAAAAACAAAATAGCACAATACGCTTAGGGCTATTTTACTCCAAAAATAGATAAGCACCGAAACAGCACTTTATATTTCTTCAAAGTTAAAAAATGAGAACAAATCAACGGAACACAACACAAAAATTTCCCCGGGGTGATAATAAACACACAATATACAGTTCATAAGTTGCGTAAAGTTGCACTTATCGCAATTCTACAATACGATATCCATTCCGAATCTTTAATGAAAACCATACCTTTTTATGGTGTCCTTCTCCTTGGGTTCAGCATAAATCGTTCAACTTACTTCAAACAAATCAGTCAGCCACATGTTTAATGGACACCGTGTCACCGTCGAATATATTTAAAGCACGTACTTTATTTTCCTCTACTTATTAGCACTTGTCACAAAATGAGGTCAAAGTAACACATTTGTGCCTAGACAAGGTTGTATCTGCGCAAAACATTTTGTAAGTTATACCAAGCAAAGTATTTATTTTTAATTAAGCCATAATCTAGCATTCTCAGACAGTAATTTACTAATTGCAGACATACTTGGTACTACTTATGGTTATGAAGTTAAATTAAGTCCTTGTCACAAACAATCCATGCACAACACATGTAAATTTGTTACAGTTATACCACGTTTTACAATAATGATATGGAAAAGGTTAAGTATGGCGAATTTAATTATTGAATTGGAAAATTTTAAAAACTATGGTGTGAAAAGCCAAAGTGCGCTTCACTCATCACTTGAGCATGTTACAGGAGTGGTACTTTTCATTATCACATATAAGTAATAATACAAATACTTTTTAGGGTTCTCTCTTATGTCCATTTGGGACCATAGCCGTGTTGTTTGTTGTTATCCTTAGGTACATTTCAAAAGGTTTTAGGTTGCCTTTTGGGTCATTCCCAGATTGGGCAATGAATTATAGCTTGGCTGGTTGTTTTATATTCCAAATTAGTATATACTTACTTACTGCCCAAAATTATGTAACAACAGATATATTTAAGTTATGCGTTTTACTGCAGTTAAAGACACATTTTACACACTTAAACATCGAAGTAAAAGACATTCTAAGAGACGTGAAAGAAAAATTATGTCAAGATGCAACATGCCAAAATGGAAATATTCCGTGGGTACACTTAAAAAGAAAATTGCAAGACGTCTCATGTTACTACAATGATATATCTTTGTGCGCTTCGCATTTGGAAGCAATATGTAACAAAGTTGTTTTAGTCAGTGTTATTAATTTTTCACTGTTTTTCTGCTTTCTCCTGCTAAGGATGTCTAGTGTAAGTAATAATTATGTTAATGAAGTTTTAATTTTTTGAAGCATAACAGTTATCTCTCCATTGTTGGGTAATTGCTTTGAATTTCACAAGCTGGTCTTAAATTAAACGCACTGTATGTACCCTATTCGTGTATCTCAATATGTGAATTGTTCTCCAGTTATTGAGCATGTGTACGAGATTATCTATGACTTATTTAACTAAAAAAAGCTGGATCAACAAGTTTTAGAGGTACTGCCAAAATACGATAAAACCAACAACTAATACCTTCTAATCATACTTCTTTAAAATTTATATCGGAAAGTGTTAAATAAGGGACGTTTCCATAACCTGTAATACAAAAACCTTCTCTATAACACCAACGCATTGCATTGGAGAGTTTTTATAAAGCTTTCTACCTAGTTATGAAAGAGAAACAAGATAGAAATGAAAAGAAATTTACCTACGTAATCACCTTCAAGACCAACACATTTAGTTTTTGTTCCGACAAAAAGAATTCGTTTGTTTGTGCTTCAAAAAGCGACGCTACGCGTATTTCATGTCATCATGTGAGAAGAGTTTGCTGTGCCTGAGGTTTACTTTCTTTAATTTCCGTACAAAAAGGAGTTGCATTGTGCATAATCAAGCCTGTAGGGTAGATGCGGTAATTCTGTAAAGCCACGGATTGCTTGAACATGGCTAACCTTGTAGACCCTACTGTTGCCGTACAATAGCGCAGCTTAAGTTCTCCAGAGATTCGGACCGTTTGCTACAAGAGCCTGATTCAGGCATTTTATCATGTTTCTATGAATCTTACCTTTGCCACGTAATCAATAACCGAAATTTCCGCACATTCCGAAAAAAATGGAGGATCCATCATCTAGGGCGAAGTTCAGTTTTTGCCTTTTTTCGGGGTGGAAAACCTTTATCGACACATTGTGGTACCTTTTGCCATGTTTTCAATAAGCAAAATTCCATTATATTCGAAAAAAACGGTCACCACCAGCCAGACGAAGATTGGGTTTTTGTATTTTTGGACGCGGAGAGCTCCACCCATTGCATTAATTTCTGTTGGTGGGAGGGACCGAATGAAAATCCTTGTCTAATCGTTTGCGATAAGTAAGTTTTCCAAAGCGTTCAAATGCTCTTGACACATTTATTTCCTCAGGAGTTCCTGCTAGAATGTAAGGAATCGGGGAATCCATCGATCAGATACAGTTTTCATGTCAAAATCTTGGTGTATAACGTTTAATATTGTGGTTTCAGACACTCAAGGTCGTTTACAAGCAGGGAAATTTTCATTCTTCGTTCAGCAGATATTCGTGTCATATGGTTTTCATAATTTTTGCACCAACAGGTTTTCCTGATTTTGGGTCGTACTGAATCGAGTCTCAACATCGTAAAAATTGTATCTGCAAGTAATTTAAATAAAATAAGCTGAACCATTATTTCTGTGGGCCTTCGTCTACTTCCTTATTTACCTACATACTTTACAACCGTTCGATGCTCAAGGTCATTGATTCTTTTTATCGAAAATGCTGCACAATATTACGGAGTTATGTGAAAGTATTTACTACACTTGAAGCTACTTTATGTGTGCCTTTATTTTCATGGTTAAGTAGATTATATAAAATACCTCGCGAATAGCACAATCTGATGGGTAAATAGTTAATACTTGCGCTTACTAGTAAAATGAAATTTGGTTTTGATTGGTGGAGTAATTTGGTTAGTTTTTGAAAAAAAGTTGGGACAATCATTGATTTACTGTGAAATCGGCTCATGCGGAATATTTTGGTTTCATTTACGAATTTTGGACAATTGAGTCAAAGTTCGATTAAAGCGCCCTTTCTGTATAGCGGTGTGTTAAACAAGAGGGTCGCAAGTGTTATCCACAGAAAATTTTATAATTACTCCGTATCCATCTTCTCGGATATCCTGAGTTTAGGAAAAACTTCTACTTAGTAAGATGGTTAATGGTTTAGTTACCTCCTACGGTATTTGGGTGGTTTAAAGCGGACATTTCGGTAAGCATGAGGCATCCAGCTTCATCCTTTCTTTTATCGTTTTCTTCATACTTTTAAGACATCATAGGTACTTTAATAGTTACATTGACTACAATTAAATAACAGTGATGGAAGGAAGAAATTTATAATTAGAAATTAGTATAGGTCACTAAATGACACTAAGACTAGCGCATCGTTTTTGTTCATCTCGCTATACCCCGATTAATAAATCGCCGTAATGTTTTCGCTATAGTTATATGTGAATATTCTAGTGGTTACATTTAGTAGCCTAAACTAATAATGATAATATTTCTTTTCTGTATATCCTCCAACTACTAGTAGGGTAGCAAATAAAACTCTACGATATTTTATAGTAACATACTTTATAGTTTAGGGGGCACTATCAGGGTTAACACAATATAGGTCTACGTACAAGTGTGGTACAACATTAGTGCTCAAAGTTATAATAGAAATCACCTTTATAGTGTATGAGTACAGTTCTTCCTTTTTGATCGTGACGTTTACGAAACAGACTCTGCTGCCGTCATCAGGCTTAGTCCTGAGAAGCACTGTTTTCCCACTTGAGTCGAATTCATATGCTATATATAATTTTTCTCAAGCACCTGACTACTCTCAGATTCGAGCTTGTACCTTTCACTTACTAGTCTGACACCTTTACCGCTGAGCCACTGAGTAATTCAATATATATTTTTAGAACTATATATATATATATATATATATATATATATATATATATATATATATATATATATATATATATATATATATATATATATATTATGTGTGGCTTCTTTGGGTTTCAGGCGAGTTGTGTTCTCATCCTTGCCACTATCTGTATGTTATCCCATTGGATGCGGTGTTCTTCGTTACAGGCATGTTCGGCGATTCTTGATCTTTCTATTTCGCCCTTGCGGAAGTTATTCTGTATTCCTTCGTTCTCGCTTTGAGTGGTCTACTGCTCTCTCCTATGCATGCTCTAGCGCATTCGCATGTTACGTTGTGTACACAATTCTTGGAATTCTGATCTTCATTCTATGGTTTGGTTTTGGTTAGTACTCCCTGAGCGTTCTGGTCGATTTGAAGGCTGTGCGTATCTTGTATTTGCTGCCTATCCTTCGTACTTTGTCTGAGGTAACCTGTATATATGGTATTATCGCTGTATACTTAGGTTCTTCTTTTCGGTACTTATATAGCGATAATGCCATATACAAGGTACCTCAGACAAAATACGAAGGATAGGCAGCAAATACAAGATACGCACGCCATACAATGAAGATCAGAATTCCAAGTATTTTTATACAACTTACCATGCGAATGCGGCTGGGCATACGTAGGAGAGAGATGTAGACCACTCAAAGTGAGAACGCAGTAACATAAGAACAACGCCCGCAAGGACGAAACAGAAAACCAAGAATCGCCGAACATGTCTGAAACGAAGACCAACGCATCCAATGGGATACACACAGATAGTGGCAAAGGACGAGAACACAACTCGTCGGAAACCCAAAGAAGCCACATACATCGCATTATCAGAAAATACAATAAGCCAAGCTAATGTCGAAATGAAACCCATATGTATACCAATAATGCGCGAAGAGCTTAAGCGCAATACACCTACGCAGGAAGTTACGGCACAACATGCGCAATAAACTACTGGGCAACCACAATAAGTTATATATATATATATATATATATATATATATATATATATATATATATATATATATATATATATATATATATATTGATAACTCAGTGGCTCAGCAGTAAAGGTGTCAGACGAGTAAGTGAAAGGTACCAAGTTCGAATCGGAGTGTAGTCAAGTGCTTGAGAAAAATATATATATAACATATGAATTGACTCAAGTGCTTCTCAGGACTAAGCCTGATGAAGGAAGCATAGTACGCTTCCGAAACTGTGGGAATAGGCCGATCAACTCCACTAATAGGAAACCACAGTTACAAAACACTTATAATACAGAAGTACAGTTCTGTTGAGATATTAATGCCAGAAACTAAAATTATGCTTTACGCTTTACTAATTTAAATTGTTTTCTCAAATAACTGGCAAACAGCTAATGTACTTTTAACTTAATTACAGTTATACAACCGGTTGCGCATATATATATATATATATATATATATATATATATATATATATATACAGGGTGATTGGTCGAAACCATTCATTAGAAGTATTAGGAGTTCCGCCATGGCTGATTTCTGAAAGTTTGTATCTGGACTAAGTGATTCATATTCTATTTAAGGAAAATATTTTCATGATGACTACACTTCCGGTTATACCGAAGTAGCCATCAACTTCGTTATTTTAACGGGAATCGTACCATTTTTATAGCATATTCGAATTGTACTCGCCATTTAAGTAAAATTTTATCAATGTTCCCTATACTTAAATTTAATAGTTTTTGAGATTAAAATTTTTTCGAAAATTATTGGTTGAACACTATGACATTTGACTGGCGGCATTTTTAGTACGAAGCAAGTAATATTGACGTTATGCCTTAAGCTTTACGCTGATGCTTCGGTACTGCCGAATTATCTACAGGGTGTTCAAAATGTGACTTCCATCTTTTGAAAATAAAACCATCAAAACTTAACTTTTTCAAATACAATGCCCAATATTTTCTTACTTTAGCGGATGCAGAATAAAATTCTGCATTGATTTGTATTAGCATTCCCTACCTATCTTCAACAGTTTTCTCATATTGAGGTATATGTTCATTTCTTCTGAAATTCAAAACGATTTACCTGATTTTTCCATGGATAGCCATGGAAACCACAGCTAAGATTGTTGTTAGTAACTGTCAATACATTTTGTTGTGTTTCTGTGTTCGGTTTATTAAAATGGAAAATGGGAAGTATTCAAACAGGGATATTTTGAACTTATTCTATATTCATGGAGAATGTGATAAGATTATTAGCAGAACTTGCCGTTTGTTTAATGACCGATATCCTCATTTAACACCAATGAACAAGCACAAATTTAAGCGAATAGAGTCAAACTTTTACGGTATGGAACAGAGAAAGCTGCCAGAACACGATCAATGCCTATTACTGGCGAAGAAGCTAATGAAGTTAATGTCCTAGCATATTTTAATAACTATCCCCACGGCACGATACGATCTGCTGCAGAAGATTTGGGCCTGTCTTACTAGTCCATACAATACATCTTAAAGAAGCATAAAATGCATGATTATTCGTTTACCTTGGTTCAAGCACTTCATCCAGGCGATAATTTCAAGCGAGTGGAATTTTGTGAGCAAATGTTAATCAGAATTTTTACGAAAAATAATTTGGACGAACGAAGCAAAATTTACAAGAGAAGGAATTGTTAATCGACGTAATTGGCACTATTGGGCGTCGGAAAACCCACATTTCAAGCGAGAATCAAATTTTCAAAACAAATTTAGTTTTAACGTGTTTTGTCTTGTAATGAATGGTCGTGTCTCTTTTCAAATTTATGATGAAAATTTGACAAGTATAAAATATTTGGAGATTCTGAGAACGGATGTCTGAATTTTTAGAAAATCTGCCTCTTAATATTTTACAATACTGCTGGTATCAAATGGACGGAGCTCCTGCACATTCATCGCGTGACGTTGATCAAGAGCTCACCACTATGTTTGGTGATCAGTGGATCGGTCGAAACGGACCATGGCGGTGGCCTCCCGATCTCCCGATCTAACTCCACTCGACTTCTACGTGTGGGGCGAAGTCAAGAATCAAGTATACGCCACTTCAGTCCACACAAGAGAAGACCTAGGCTTAAGAGTAACGACGGCATTTCGCCAGTTAAATCGTCATCACGTCAAAAAGCTTGCACGAAACAAGTTCAATCAAGACTTTTAGGTTGTCTTCAACAAAATGGAGGCCACATAGAACATTTATAAAATTTTGAATCGTTTTTCTTATTTTCAATAATATTAATAGTCATTATTTGCATATTACTTTTATTCACATCTTATTTGTTGACGAAATTTAACAGTTCTGTTTGCTTTGATAAATTACATTAATGTAATTGGTTTCTGCATCTGTAGTAGGATTTGGCCGTGGAGAAATCGAATTAATTTTTCTAAATTTCGGACGAGATTTTAGAAATACCTGAATAACTGAAAAACTGTTGAAGATAGGTATAGGGAATGCTAATAAATCAATGCAGAATTTTATTCTGCATCCTTTAAAGTAAGAAAATATTGATAATGTATTTGAAGAAGTTAAGTTTTGATGGTTTTAATTTTCAAAAGATGGAAGTCACATTTTGAACACCCTGTAGATAATTCGACAGTACCGGAAGCATCAGCGTAAAGATTAAGGATACCCCTATGCATAACGTCAATATTACTTGCTTCGTACTAAAATGACGCCAGTAGGCATTATCAAATGTCATAGTGTTCAACCAATAATTTTCGAAAAAATTTAAATCTCAAAAACCATTAAATTTAAGTATAGGAACATTGATAAAGTTTCTACTAAAATGGCGAGTACAATTCGAATATGCCATAAAAGGGTACGATTCAATTTAAAATAACAAAGTTGATGGCTACTTCCGGTATAACCGGAAGTGTAGTCATCAACAAAATATTTTCCTTAAATAGAATATGAATCACTTAGTCCAGATACAAACTTTCAGAAATCAGCCATGGCTGGAACTCCTAATACTTCTAATGAATGGTTTCGACCAATCACCTGTACATATATATATATATATATATATATATATATATATATATATATATATATATATATATATATATATATCATACAGGGACCGCCATAAAGTTGGACACATACGGGAAAAATTTTTATTATTGAAATTTCTGAAAAACACTATTGGCGGTTCGTTTCTGCATGTCTGACAACCAAGAAATCCATTGTGACATTTGTCACTTGACCATAGATTTGGTGGAATTTTAAAAACGTTACCTGTGATGCCGAAAATGGGTCAAATTGGCAAGATATCGAAAAATTTTATTAAAAAATGTATTTAGAACGCAAGAAAGACCCAATATACCAATTTTCAACCAAATCAGAAAAAAATTATATATACCATTTATTCCTCTGCTTTTTTACGAAACGTCATAATACTTGTTTTACCTGGAAATAGTTTTAGTAACATAAATTACATAATTTTACGTCAAAATTAATCAAATATTTGTAAAATAGTCAATTTGTGAGTGGAAAATTGAAAAATACGATTTAGCCTCATCACTGGTTGTGTTCATGCCCTGTATATTGAAGCGCATGAGCTGATCTAATATTTTTAACCGGTAAATGAAATGTAAACGAACTAACATTTATAATTAAAACTTAACAACACAGTATTTATCCTTATTAAATTTAATATTGGTTAGTACATTTCAAATTAGCGATATTTTGAATTTAATGAGTTGGCTTTGGTAAATCAAACATTTCGGTTTATAAGGATGAAAATTGTTGCTCTCTAAGGTGCACCTCATAGTGTAGGATACTTCTGTGTATTCTAATTTATGTAATTTTCACCGGAACTTTCGGTATTGGGCAATAAAACTGTTTGAATTAGAAATTTGGAGATCACATGAGAAATTTTATATCCTAATTATGTATTTCTACCGAACTATAATAGTTTCCTTAAAATTTTCAATATTCTCCAATTTATAGTTGTCATCAAAACTTAGAAATATAGTATTAGGGCTAATTAAATTTTGTAGGTGTCTTAAGTTTAAAATACAAAAGCTTATATTTTTGGATTTTATAAGGCGGCTTTGAAAAATCTGCTGTTGTAACAATAACAAATGTCACAATACCTTCTTGAAAATTTTGGTAGCGTCGTAATGGCTCCAACAAGAAAAATAGAAATAGTTCTGTTATATGATGAAAATTGCCATACCACTAGAGAAGTAGCTGAAATTTTCAATCAAAGGCATCCAAACAAAATCTGCAGTTATCTACGATGGCAAAGATATTACAAAAATTAAGGAAATTGGTTCGGTCGAAAACAAGTATAAAACTGTTCATGTCAATCATGTAGGAGATAATGAAAATAACGTAAGCAATGTTTTATTGACAGTCACTGAGACACCAGTAGTTGCAAAGAAAATGATAGCAGAAAATACAGAAGTATCTCAAACTTCTGTAAGACGAATTAAAAAAATTACTTTTACCCATACAAACTAAAATTTGAGCAAGTACTGCGAGAGAGGGATTATAACCTTCGATTTTATTTTTGTGCATAGTTTCAAGGAATGTTAGAGGACAACCGTAATAATGTGCTATTTTCTGAGGAAGCAACTGTTACCTCAAATGGTATTGTTAATTCACAAAATTGTGGATGGTGGGCAGACCACAATCTCAATTTTATTGTTGAAGCCAAGGACCAAAATAGTTTTAAAGTGAATGTATGGTGTGGAATTTTAAACGATAGAATTGTAGGTCCTTTCTTTTTTAAACAAAATTTAAATAGTGAACGATATTTAAACTTTTTACAAACGGTAATATCACCATTTATCGACAATCTACCATTACAAGAGCGTATCAATTTATTCCAACAAGATGGTGCTTCTATTTACTCTACAAATGTGGTGGTGGAATAGTTGAATAATGAGTTTGGTGAGCAGTGGATAGGTCGTTTTTCAGATAATCTTTGGCCTGCTAGATCTCCAGACCTAACACCGTGTGATTTTTGTTAAAGGGTTATATGAAAACAATGTCTATAAACAACGCCCATTTCGAAATATAGAATATTTAAAAATTGTATAAGATTTTGTGCAGCACAAATCAACAGAACCATATTGAAAACTGTTAGTAGCGAAATGTTTTGCAGAACAATTCTATGTATGGAGCAAGAAGCGGTTACGTAGAATTTTGAGAATTTATAAATTTCTTGAGTTTTTCTTTTCCATAGCCACCTAACTAATAATATATTAAATAATAGAATAAATACTGCATTATTAATGTTGAGTAACAATTAACTATCAGGTCGTAGAAATCGTATTGTAGATTTCTTTGCAAACTAAAAAATTGGTTTTGTTATTATATCATCAAATTTTATGATTTTTGAATTTTTTACATATTAATATTTGTTGATAAAGAACGTATTTTATTACTAAATAACTACGTTTCAAAGATTCTTTGAAGAATAAAATATATCATGTGATCCCTCAAAGTGTGGGTGTTTGATATACAGAATTCTCAACACTAACCCTCTCAAATCTAATAAAAATAATTTACACAACGTTTTGTTGACCAAAAATTAAATTATAAAACATATTGAACTATGAAGTGAACTTTAAAGAGCATTAATTTTCATCCTTATAAGCTGAAATATTTGATCTTTCCAAGGCCAACTTATTAAATTAAAAATATCGCAAATTTCAAATGTACTAACCAATATTAAATTTAATAAGGATAAATAATGTGTTGTTAAGTTTTAATTAGAAATATTAGGTCGTTTGCATTTACAGTGCATTTATAGGGCATGAACACAACCAGTGGCGAAGCTAAATCGTGTTTTTAAACTTTCCTCTCACAAATTGTTTATTTTTTAATATTTCATTAATTTTGACCTAAAATTATGTAATTTATGTTATTAAAAGTATTTCCAGGTAAAACAAGATTATATGATGTTTCGTAATAAAAGCAGAGGGAATAAATGGTGTTTTTAATTTTTTTCTGATTTGGTTGAAAATTGGTATATAGTGCCTTTGTATTGTATTATATTATAAATACATTTGCTTAATATAATTTTTCGATATCTTGTCAGTTTCGGCATCACAGTTAACATTTTTCTAAATTCGCCAAATATATGGTCAAGTGACAAATGTTCAATAATAAAACTTTTCGCATGTGTGTCAACTTTATGCGCTCCTATATATATATATATATATATATATATATATATATATATATATATATATATATATATATATATATATATATATATATATATATATATATATATATATATATATATATATATATATATATATATATATATATTGTGGTAGCTTTTATTATATATAAGTTAAAATATGGGATATTTATTTAATTTCCACGATACGTTCAAGTCTATTAATTAAATTATAAAAACGCAAATGCCAAATGAAAATACTATTTAATAGGCTCACGATGCCTAACCGTTCAGTAGACGTACCCATATATGGACACGAAAGGGCGCACCCGGTATGAGACACCGTCACTTTTAAAAATCATTGTTTTACAACAAAAATAAATGTTGCTTCATAATAATTGGTACAAACATACAACTAGTGAATATTTCAAGGATTTTAATTACAAAAATGAACAAAAAATTTACAAAAGTAAGAAACAAAGATTTCAAAACCAAACATAATATTTGAAAAATAATTTTCTGAACAACTGTCGCAAACTATCACTGAATGTTCTAGACAGGGACACTGTTTGCAGTAATACTTAGTTTTCCTGTTTTTCTTCCTGTTATATTTGGAGCAGTGTAATATTTGTGATTGATTCTAAACGGCAGGTTCTGGTTCTATGTCAATGTGACAAATTTCTTGAAATCTAGTTTTAATAACTGGCGGTATATATTTGGAGGCAGCACACACTTTCTGATAGTCGTACATCAATTTACCACTCAGCTTTTCTAAAAATTCACTATGTTTAGTAGGTGGATCTTGATTATTAGATACATATATAAGAGTTGAATTGATTGCTGCCACATTTACTAGACTATAAAAAACAACCATCGGACATCTTCTGCTATAACGGCGCAATTATATTGGGCACAAAGTTTATCCACACAATCAATAGCCCCTTTTTTTCATTGTAAGCTGGTTTACCAAACATGATCCATGTTTGGTAAACCAGTTTCCTCATCCACGTTATCATCAATATGCATTGTATTACGTTTGCTAATTGTACCAAGCAGTGATAATCCTCTTTCTCGTAGAGGCTTTGTGGATATGTTTACAAAGACGCCCTACAACAGCTTTTCCAGAATTATCTTGATCGTAGGGTTCATCGGGCCGAGTGTCAACGTATACTTCCACGTGACTTGTATAAGACATCATGGAATCCACCAGAGCAAAAGTTTTAATTCTGTACTTATTGCCCCTAAAAGATTCGAACTTCTCATCTACTGTTACAAAGTTTGAGTGACTATAGTGTTTTTTACAACTTTTATTGAATTTTTCCACCAAGAATCTTACTAGGGCCAGTTTAGCAATAGTTCTACGTACTTATCGGGTGTCAATATCGTCAAAAGTTAAATTCCTGAGTAAAAATCGAAATCTCTGAGAATCAATTGTGAAACTAAAAGGTTCGGTTCCTGTACCATTTGTCTTCCACTTAACGTTCAAATAATTTGCATGTCTCATTCCTGCTAAGTATAACAATCCGAAGAAGGCCTTTATCTCAACTAAATTGGTTGCTTTGGCGTCCCTCTCTAGTGCATACCTTTCAAACACAGAGTTAATTTTTTTATTAGTACATTATGCAATAGCCTGTAACCTTTCTTCGCCAAAAAAACGTGACAAAATTTCCAAAGGAGTCTTGAAACTTTTTGCTGTTCCTTCTACACCGGGTAGTTGAGTAATAAGGTTTTCTGCTCTTGGCGCATGTTTTGACCATTCGCACATATTGTCCTTACCAATGAAAGCCGGCTCTATTTGCACAGCCAGACCTGAACTTTCGATTTGCTCATCTTCATCAAATTCCATGTCGCTTGCATCATCATCAAATTCGATGTCGCTTTCGACCTCATCTAATAATTTTTGTAAGCGCATTTGCTCAGACGCCTAATTCATATTTACATTGAACTGCAAAATTAAAATTATAAAATACAAATAAATAAAAAAATAGTAATACTTTACCTTTTTTATGGAAAAGTGAACAAGTTTCAGTAGCTAAATCAATTAACCAAAGGTGTAGAACACGGGATTTACTAGTAAAAGCAATGCGAGTACACTTCAACTAAGTTTTATGCTAGGCTGATGTTTATAAGCCGATTTTAGGAAGCTACTGAGATTTTGAACGAGATCCAACGACTGCTCGCGATAATAAGAGTCACCCGGTCTCATAAACCGTGCGCCACCACTTGAAGGTTAAAATAGAAGTAATTAACCACTGTACATAGTATTTATAGAATAGAATTGCTAAAACACAGTAGGAAACTCTCCAAAAGTACCATCTTACAAAAATAAAAAATAAATATAACTATTACATAACTTAATACCTCGGAAATTAGTAAATCAAGAATGTTAGATACAGAAAAGTAGTAAGAATATATGTGGTCAAGCGTAAACTTTGACATAGTGTAGTATGACGCAAGTTTAAAAGAACATAAATGTGTTAGAAGTGAAATGGAAGTACAACGATGAACGATACATTATAGAGGTAGCGTAATAGGACAAGCAATATACCAAATGATTCCTAAAATTTACATTATAAAAATAATTTAATGAAACGTGTTAATCAACTAACATAAAATTAGAATAATAGTATATTAAAACATTAGTTTATAATGTAAGCGATTATGATAGGAGCGATTGTTATAACTTATAACACGAACGAAGTGACAAAACCGATTATCAGAATCGCACATTATAAGCGAATGTTTACGCTATTTTGTAGTCGAGTAGATGCAATGGAATATCAGTTCAATTTTACTTTTATCTTCATCTTAACAAAACTACGAAAAATACAAAATTGCAAAGTGTTATTGCTATGGCGTTTTTCAAACAATTCCCGAAAACTACAATAAAAATGGAAGCGTTGTCATTAAAAGACGAAATTAGTAAAAATCGGAAGAAGCAGAGCTTAGTTTGGTCCCCAGAAGATCCGAAACCGCTTATAACTAAGAATTTGAAAAATTGAAATTGAAAATTGAAGAATTGTGTTTGTGGCACGATAAATCGTACTGTAATGAAAATCGTGCCATAATATGACAGATTATGATCAATTTTAGTGTGTCAACGAGACAATTATAAGACTACTCGACTACAAAATTATTTTATGAAATTTCTAGGTTAGCTTATATTACTGTTGTACGCTACATCTATAATTTGCGAACGAAACTAGTAGAGTACGAGTGGGAGAGAAAACAGCCTATAATGCCATCTAGTGATGAATAGTAGAAAGACGTTTTAAAAGTGTAGATTATGTTGCATAACCTAGGGTAAGGTAATAGGAAAATAATTGTAATTTAGTCAGAGCTGCCAACATGATACTCAATCGATGAGATACTAAAGTTTCTCCTGCAAAAAAAAAAGTCAATGTTAATTATAATTAAAAAAATTAGTTATGTAGAGTATTCTTCTAAATATGTGGGTAGTCTTCTTGTCGAGGCGATAGCCGAACGTCACAATTTACATTTTGAACTGTCTCATTTATTGTAGATTATGTTGTGGCCTCGTCTAATGTATAATGTTGAGGATCTGAAAGGTCTGGATTGATTATCATTGAGTTCCAGGCAATGGAGTATTCTGATCCGAATATAAGTGCTTTCTTCGTCTGTTCGAAGATGGATGTATGCCTTGAATAAACCCAGTCTACAGAAATATTTTGAAACTCATGAACTGTGTAGCACCTTGTCAACTTTTATTGGATAATTGTCTATAAGTAGGTCACTATCACCAACCTTGTTATCGAACCATAAACGAACTGTTCCGTCACCTTTTGGAATAACGGCTCGCGGTGATCCTGAGTCACTAGTAGTTAATTTCGTTATTATTCCGGCTTCTAGATTGTCTAGTTCCAAGTCTACCTTTCCCGCAAGGCATAAGGTACTTTCAGGAGTATATCTCAGTTTTGCACCCTGTCTGAGTTGTAATTTGATGACTTAATCAGGAACACATCCTAGATTTCAAGAAACATTTTCTCAATGTCCGTTGTTTCGATAAGATTATCAATATTTCTGTTACCACTCATTCGATTGGGAAATCTGGATTCAAAATCGATGTCATGTAGGTTGTTTGTCAAATGACGTGTCCATATTCATAGTGGATCATGTCCATCAGATACGCTGTATAGATCATCATTTGAGGATTTAGCATTGTAGTCGTTTTTCATTCGTACTTTTCCGAGGGAGAACATACATCTTCTGTGTAGGGACGAAAGCAATGTTGATCGAAGCTTTCTGTTCATTGATAGCTTTTTAAATTGCTTTTCTGGTATTAGCGTATATACCTCGCCTGAATCGACCGCAAATCTTTGCGGTTTATTTTCTATATGTAAAGTATTGAAACATTTCTTGGAACCTGGATTAAGCTCGGTTGATTCCTGATCATAAATGTCAATAATTCTTTTTATGCCAAGCTATTCGTATCCACCAAGTCTGCTTGTTGTTGTTTTGCTTGAATCGCTCGAAGACAATAGACTTTTGATGCAAACCTTTGCAACATGCTCTATATTTTCAAGACAGTCTCTAGCTAAAATTTTAAAGAATATTTATGGGATATATAGAAATATGATTTGATCACAAGCACGGTTAGAACATGTGGCACTAATTTAAAATGTACAGGCTGTCCCAAATTCGAGGGCAAGCATGGGGATCTCGCTTATTATAAGAGATAGGATATAGGTTTAAATTCGGCACTTTTGCTAAATTCGATGCCGAGTAATAATCTGAAAAGAAATTTGAGCTAACTTGAATGGATTTGGTTTTATGCTCAAAAACTAAACATTTCGATTTTCGTTTTTCGCGTTTGGCCACCTTATTATTAGGAATTTTCAAAATTCGATTAAACATTATTAAGGCACCTTTTACGCACAATATACGGTATTAAAAATATTATGTGACGTTTCGTTTATTTTGAACCATCATCAGGTTTATTTTTTCTTATGGGGTTAAGATATATTTTTATGTCGTTGGATGGAGAATGTTATGCTGATTTTAGCAATATATAACATTTTATGGTTTGATCGACTGCGAACTAAAATAATGAGAAAAATACGAAGAACAAGATTCCGCCTTCTTGGATCCAGCAAGGAATAATTACAGTAGTTCTATTTATTTAATTTGTTAAACTCGTTAGAACATCCAAAAAATATAAAACATTTAAACAATTAAAAAAACATTAACAAACAACTCAAACAAGTATGTCTATGTAACACGGTCATAATAGCGACAACGCAAATTTATCGATAGGTAACAACAAAATAGTTACACAGACAAACAAACAAAAATTATTATAATAAATGTTCGAACAAGTTTCCTCCTTCTTAAATACAGTAACGAATTCTTCTTCTACAATTGTTTACGCTTCTTTGAATGGTTCGCCTGGGAATTTGACGAAGTTAATTAACAACCTATTCTGGAGTTCTTCTATATTTTACGGTGGCGTCTTATAAATCATATTTTTAAATAGTCCCAGAGGAAGTAATCTAAAGGGGTTAAATCTGGACTTCTTGCTGGCCACCTAAGTGGTCCCCTATTTCCCATCCATTTATCAGGAAATTCGCCGTTAAGATATTCACTTATTATCGCAGCATTATGAGGAGGAGCTCCGTCCATTTGCCACCAGAGAGTCCATTTTCGTTTAGCGGAACATCATCCAAAAGGTCTGATATTTCGTTTGTTAGAAATGCGAGGTAGCGTTGAGACGTTAGGATACCTTCGTAAATAATTGGCCAAGGAGCCTATCCTTCCAGATTCCAACCCACACATTAAAGGACCGGTGGCTTGTCCTCGCATTTGCCTGTTAATTCGTGGATTTTCAACGGACCAGTAGTGCTCGTTATTACGATTAAACATTCCATTAGTGGAAAAATTGCACTCATCCGTCCAAATTATTTGATTGAGAAAGTTGCGATTTTCCAGCATTTTGGTATTAAGTTGGTTACAAAATCCAACCGTCTCATATCGTCCCCAGGCCGAAGAGTTTGACTAACGTGTAACTTAAATGGTTTATAACGGTGTTGCTTTAACACTCGCCAAACTGTCGTTTTGGCACTTCAATAGTTTGCTCTATTTCTCTGGTAGATGTTGAAGGATTTTCTTGAACCTAAGATGGATAACATAAAGTCATAACTCTCCAAAAAAATGTCTGCTGAAATTAGCAGTGAAGTGAGTGGAAATTCTTATAATTAGTATAATACTAACAAATAGTACCTGATGTAATATTTCTTCTTTGGCATCTCTGTCTAGTCTGCCACCATATGCATTTCGAGGTTTCTGAAAACATCCAAATTCTCGCAAATTTTGGTCTAATTTTAAAAATATCTCTGGTTTGGTTGCTGCCTCTCCGGATATTCCTCTAAATATCTTTGTTCTGCTCTGACACTATTTCTATTGCAGCTATAAAATATCCTTATCATGTCTCATTTTTCTGAATTTGAAAACATTCTAAAGAAACTTGCAAATTTTAAAGCACTAACACGAAGGATCTTGCAGTTATTACCCTTTTACAATTAGAAAATGACATGACAAAAGCCAACTCCTGAGTTTTGTTTGATTCATGGGTATCGTGATAATGTAATATTTAGTTTTAACATTCTCCATCCAACGCCATAAAAACATGTCTTAACCCCGATAAGAACAAATAAACCTGATGATGGTTCAGAATAAACAAAACGTCGCATAATATTTTTAATACCGCATTAGTATTGTGGTAAAAAGTTGCCTTAATAATGTTTAATCGAATTTTGAAAATTCCTGATAATAAGGTAGTCAAACGCGAAAAACAAAATCGAAATTTTAGTTTTTGAGCATAAAACCAAATCCATTCGAGTTAGCTCAAATTTCTTTTCAGATTATTACTCGGCATCGAATCTAGCAAAAGTGTCAAATTTAAACCTACATCTTATCTCTGATAATAAGCGAGATCACCATGCTTGCCCTCGAATTTGGGACAGCCTGTACAGTAAATTTGAAATATATCCCGAATTCCAAATAAATCAGCTTTTTCCGTAAATGATATTTAAAATAATTAAAATTACTTTGAATTGTTAAATTGAAAATTGTCTTTGGTGACAATATGGAATGGTACTACAAAAGCAACTCACTAAAACACTCTGAGGTTTGCAATTCAACATTAAATCTCGAGTGATTATGAAATTTACATACCGCACTTAACCGTTCCAAATTGTAACAAATTACGGCGAAAACTACAGCAATCTCTACTACTAGAAAAATGACCGTTCTTCTAAATTTTCGAATAGTTGCTATTGATAGGTAAACAAAAATTGCGTTTTCTTGTTACTTATTTTGCTCAATATTTAGAGAACAGGGCACATATCATTTTGTAATAGTTTAGCGTTACCGAAATGATAGTGTAGTAGTAATATATCTCTTTTTTTTACAGACTACGTTATTTAATGTGGAATTTTGGATTCTCATCTTTCATTTTATTGCTTCATACTATCTATTCTTTAGTGACTGTTATCTCTCACAGCAGCTTATAACCGAAAGCGAGAAATTAGCTACCGCTATTTACGAAATTGAATTTATTGGAACTGATTTAAAGTTTCAGAAAGCTTTGGTGTTGTTTTTGAGGAGATCTCAAAAACCTGTCAAGTTTACAGTTGGTAATTTCTCACCATATTCCATTGCTACCGCTGGAAATGTAAGTCATTTAATTAGAGTATATTTATAGCTTTTAACATTATTCATTTTAGCTGGTCCGTACTGCATTATCTTATTACATGCTCCTGCGAAATTTGAAAAACGATTGAATTACACAGATCACAACTATGCATGAAACTCACAGTAAATAAGCATTATCTAGAAACTTTCATGCTTGAAAATAATTTTCTGTGTATATTTGTAATTAATGTTTAAAGAATATAAACATGTCACACTTAAACTTAAACTCTACAAAGAAGTTGTGACTAGGTTCATCACGATTTTATGATTATTAGAAGGGTTATCTAAAAATAAAAACTATACACGTGTTCCTTTTATTCTTTGTTTTGATGTAGTAATTAATAAGACACACAAAACACATATTCGTACACGTTAGGTGAGTTTATCCTTATGGTGTCGCTAGTATGAATGAAGTTAGATGTGCGTAAGCCCACTAAAATGCACTGGATTAGGAGGTGACGTGGACAAACGGTCCGAGATTTTGCGAGCGGCATCTCGAGTTGATCCAACATTTCAACCAGCATTGGTAATGTAGCCTCTCTGATGTGTCTCTTTGCATTTTTCAATAAATTGGTACGCCAATTACATATTCTTCTGATTTCCCTTTTAGACGCTGAAGGTATTACTCTGCTTTCTCTTAAAGTTTGCTTTCATAATAATGACAGGTAATAATATCCAAAACCATACAGCAACTCTTTCCGCGAAATGAAAGGTTAACTGTTGCTATGCCAAACTAACATTAATTTCTTTAATAACTCTAGAATTACTACCAAAAATTTTGCTACAGCTATATTTTATCAGATCTGCAGCACTTAAGGACGTTCGAGAACTGATATCACAATTTGTAATCCAATTTACTGCACGTGCCCGGCTCCTCACTACCACACTTTATTCGGGAGAGAATGTGTAGTAGTTTCATACAAACTAACTCTCGAGCACGTATCTTCAGTTGATTGGTACGAGAAAATACCGCAAACAAGCTCTCCTGCACCTTTCATGTATCGTATACTTTTCTGTATTTTTGGAAGTAATAGTATCATTTTTGATGACTTGTTACGTGTTTAAAAGGGGAGCTGGAGAAAAAGGATGAAGGAAAAGTATCTCTGCTCCTTCACAGATAGTAAGCACACCGAACTAGCTCAAAAGTGTCGGATAGAGCGGGGTGAGAGAAGAAGGATGTTAAATATACCGCCGCCAAGAGCCGCTCCCCTAAATAGAGGCAAAAGTCACCGCTGTCCCGACTCTTGGACAGTGGTGCAGAATGGAATGAGCAAGGATATTGTAGAAAAAGGAAATTACTCCAGGAAATAGAAATAATAACACTGCTTAGAAGGAAAGAAACAACTGTACAATATTTTATTTTAAAACCAAAACCAAATCGTTGAGGTGTGGATCGAATTAATCACAACAAAAACAATAGATCTAAATACCCCAAATGTACAAAAAAAATTCAATACCGTTCGCAAGCAAAATAATTTTATTCTGGGTTCGTCCTGCGAACCAGCAATGTGTTTTTAAAACAAAACTTAAACATTTCTTTTCAAGGAAGGCCTTCCTTTCTATACCTAAAGAGAACATATATCGATGCTTATACAAAACGTAAATTATTACCAAAAATAAAAAAAAAACTTGCAGTAGTTTACACAAAACAGCTAATAAAAAAATAATTTTTATATTGAGCAAAAAAATTTTATAGCTCAGCAAATGCAATAAAAATATGTTTATATAACGGTTAGTTAGGCTACTTTGTAATTACTTTTACTCATCCCAATTAAAGTGATGGTGCGCACAACACAAAATGGTAGCCAAACTATGTACAATTAGATGTTACTATTATAATCACAAAACAAAATGAGGGAAGAAAATAATGGTAAAAGGACAGATAATGAAGGTCACGTGGTTGAAGTGAAAGATTAATGATACAGCAATAAGGATATATTGATAACAGGTATACAAATATAGGTTAAGATATTATTGTAACTGACTAATTGGTTTACATTATTTTTAGCAGGTGTACTTCATCATTACTTGTCTAAAGGTTTAACAATAGTTATTCAATTAAAGCTCATGTGAAAATAGAAATACAACGATCTAACCTTTGTATAAGCAGGTAGTAATTACGTACAGTCAGTGCCCTCGCATCACGAACATATACAGAAATTGTCACGATCCTGTTTTATTTTAGTTACGATTCAGAAGTTAAACTAGGATAGTACTTCAATCTAGATAATATGGAGGTATTAGTTGAAGTTAAATCGCTGAGACTAAAGGAGAAGGTAATTCGTTGAAGCCAAAAGGAGAAGGTAATTCGTTGAAGCTAAAGGAGAAGGTAATTAGCATTATGTAAGTAAATAATGTTTATTCGTTACCCTTAGATGGAACAGGCCAAACGAAAATCTATCGAAGTGCTTTCCTTGCTTTACCAAAGCATTAATAATTCATGACTTGATTAAAACGCCTTCAAACGCTAGGAAAGAAGTCAGGTATTACTAACAAATCAGAGAAACTCACTGGTAACTTACTCGATCTTGCCGAAGAAATTTTTTCTAAAACCGCATGTAAACGAGCAACAAAACTTGTAGATAATGATTAGAAAAGCACCAATTGTTTTATTGCAAATTATGCTTCTTGGACATATATCCGATTATATAAATCGTATAGTAATATAAAGTAATTTTTCAAGAAGACATCAAAAATTTAAAATGGATGCCACAGGACAGAAAGAAGACGTAATTTTTATGTTAAAGTTGTACTATCAAAATCTATTATATTGACCTTTATATACCAATAAAAACAAAATTCTAAATTGTGATTTCTCCACTAACGCCATCTAGAGAGGACTTCTAAAAGCTTGTAATATAGTTCACCTTAATTATCTATATTTTAGGATACGTCACTAGAGAGCAACTATGCAGATTTTAAATGAAATATATAAATGTGAATTTATAACGTTTGAATAACCAAAGGTACGAAAATTTATATTAGGGTAATAGTAAAATTATTTAGAAATATTATGTGGTTCAAGTAATGAATTGAAACAACGTAAGCATTCAAGAAAGACGGTTTGAAAATCTTAAGCATTAGTTTCAAACATGTGACTGAAGGCCGTAATAAAACCGTTGAATAGCATCCTTATTAAGATAGCGTTTGTGGCTTAAACAATTTTAACCAATGAAACACCACGCATGCGTTAACCTAAATAAGCATAACATTTATGAAATTATTATAAGAGCAATCCCCTAAACAAGAAATTTAAATTTATATAACCCAAACGTTACTATAGCTTAGGACACACTCTGTACAATGGCAACCCAATATGCTAAGTCCAAAGTACATATCAGAACAGCTGAGGATTGAAGTACAAGTACACAGACATAAAACTATCAAAACAAATTGTGAATTTTATGTAACTGTAAGACTAAATACATACAAAAACAGTCAAAATTTCAGTTAAATGTTAACAGTTCATCACCCGGTTACAGATGTAGGTAGGCTAACTAGAATTTCCACTTAAACTTAACTAACGTTTGCAGTTAGAAGTACATAACCTCGTTCCATTTGATGATAAGAGGTTCACCAAAGCGGTTACAGGCAATAAATTTTCCAAAAAGGATAAACATAGAAGTACAGTGGTAATTCGTGATAATAGGGAGTTCTCCTTAGAGTAACCCCAGCGATTGTATAAGTAACAAGAGCCTCGTCAAGCAGAATTAGTCATTAAAATGCACTTACCGGGTGATGTACGTGGGTATATTACTTATCCGAATGTATTACCAGATATAATTTATGTGTTTTAGTCAAGTGGATGGTACCATGTGAAGGAGTATCCATAAAATGTCCTATGCTTGGTTTCAGAGAGCAGTTTTACGTTATTTCGTAACTCGGAAACAAGTTGGCCGACTATATCCAGAAAAAAAATTTAAAATTTTTAAAGCTATTCTTCAATGTACTCTGTTGCCAAACGTACTAATATGGAAATTAAAGTATGGAATGTGGCGAAATCAATAAACATAAAAATTTCAACTCGTTCGAAAGTTTCCTTACACAAAAGTTACCCGTATCTTTTTCCTTTCAATAATAAAATTATTGGTATATGTCCAGAACTTCTTAACTTCTTTTTAATGTACATAATTTCCAATCCCTGTATATATATTTTGATCGTTTGTAAGTGCTATTTTAGCAACATTAATTTTGTTTGGCGCGCAACTCAACGCAAACGGAGCACGCTTTGACGCTTAATTCATTTCCGTTTCGACTACCGTTCCGTTTGGTACGTTGTGTTTTTAGATTTTGCTTGTATAAGGTATGTAGGGCTTTTACTTACATTTTTGTATATACTATATGTTTAATAGGGAACAAGCATGGAACAGAGATACGCCTCTACATTAAGGGAACCGATGGTGTTAAGAAAAAGCTCTTATGTTAATGAAATTCGCATCGTTGCAAAAGCGTGATTGATGACGTTCCGAATTGAATATGTGTGAAATGGCGCGCATGATAGAGCATCTTTTTGTCTTGAATAGTTAAAAATGAGGATACCGTTGTATCATTACCCCTTGCTGTTGGTTTGCCTGCTTTTGAAGTCTGATCTACATTTCGCTTATGTTATTTGTACTTTAATGGTAATTAAGATTGCCTTAACTTAATAAAGCAGTATAGTGTTGTTTTGATACGGTTATAATGAATATAAGCAGCTGAGTTAGGTTTTTAAGATAACACGTTTTATTATTAAATACAGTGTTGAGAATATTGCATTTTGAATTTTAAGTAAAAGTAGATATACTGGACCGATCCTGAGCCACTTTGTCACTGACATTAGGGTATCTAAATTTTCAAGGTCATAGATATACTAGAAGGTTCTGGACCAATCTGAAGTTAGTCAAGGCCAAATATCGTACACATTCCCCGCGTCAAATAATTTTTCAAGGTCAAGGTCATTGAAGCGCACGTACAAACTGCCTATATCAAAGTATATTCTTCAAATAACTAGGCGGATCCTAGCTAATGAATGAATACTTCAACGATTGTGCTTATTATAAACTATTGAACAGTACTCATATTGAAGTTGGATATAGTACACACTTCAACCTTGCACCAGTAGTGCGTATGGTGTGTGACAACTGTGATAATGTGGTATTAGGAATGAAGGAGTAGAATGAACTTCTACGATGGCATTTATATATAGAATTACAATTTTTACGATCCCAAGAAATTGAAAACAAAATAGATTGGCCAAGTGTAAACGTAGAAGAAGGTATAATCTATGATCAAAATTATGAATCTATCTAGCAATCTTGGTAATTATTACAATTGGGAATTGATTAAAGAATATGACAGAATTTTGAAAACTGTTATGATAGAAAGCTTACAACTGCAGTTTGTGCACATTCAATGTCCATAATGTAGCAGAACTATTCAATTTACAGATATAATAATCTATAGATTGGTATTTATTGAATCGGATGTGTTTCAATAAAAAGTTCATACAAGTTGTTGACTACCGTCGTTTTCGCGAGAAAGAACTCTATGGCAGTAATGATGTCATTTATAAAGACACTGAAGATGTTATAAATTCTAAGTATAATATTAATTCACATAACACTGTATGCCTAATGGAAATATTGTATTATAGTCCTGCTTATCTAATGTACACATTTACTAAAAATAAAGCTTTTGTGCTCTCGATTTTAGGTATAGATACTGCCCTATCCCTCAAGGTGAACAATGATAGATAAGAAGCCGAAGAGTGTAGGTGGTTTAGTGAATCCGCTAATCAATAAATTTCCGGTAGAATTGCATTTACCCGGTTACCAGCATTGTGGTCCCGGTACAAAATGAGAGAAACGACTCGCACGCGGTGACCCCGGTATTAATCAATTAGATGCTCGTACAAACTGCATGATATCAGTTATACAGAACACCGAGATTTAGAAAGTAGACATAGAGCAGATACAATTTTAGAAAAAAAAAAAAGGTTGGGAACGCTTTAAATTGACAGACGCAACATTAGGTGAGAGAGCTGGCAGCTTTAGCAGTCGGTTCCACCATGAAAGCCAAGAAAAAATTTGCAGTGGGGTGTAAACGTCGATCCATGAAGAAGAATCAATATCTAAAAAATTAAAGCTAATGGAGATTACACAGACACACTAAAGTCAGCGCTTTCAACAGCAAAACGTGTCGTAAAAGTTTGGGAGTGAAGAAAACATTAAAGTTCCTAGAGTAATTCTGCCTAAACAAGTAGGGTTTTACCATTTCTTATTCCATTATTCGCAGGATTATCGGCAATCAGTGCTTTAGCTGGCGGTGCATTCGAATTGCTAAAGCGGTCAATGACCAAAAAAATGCAAGAAGAGACGAGACATCGCGTCATAATCGCATGATGGAATCAATCGCTGGCGGTGCATTTTATCTAAAACCATACAAATCTGGCGGTGTTACATAATACTTAAAACCGTTTCCAAAAGCGGAATAGATTACCCGAAAGACCATTAACAGATACTGATTTAAAGAAATACAGAAAAATGTACCTACTTTAGCGCCATTTCTATGACAGATATTATGCCTAAATTACCATGGCTTGTCGTCAACTTAGATAGTCAAAGCCGACCGGTACTCATTGGGTTTGTACAAAAAGCGTGGTAAATAGGTTTGGTACTACGATAGTTTTGGTAATCTTCGACCAACAACCTCAGTGATTAACTACTTTCGGGGATATAAATTTTATTATAAATATAATCAAGATCAGGAATTTAATACCTCTAACTAAAATAGTGGATAAAATCGATCCTGATAAAAAACACCCAAAAAAGAGTCCATTGACGTTAAACCCAAAAACCCACCTTTGCTCATATTTCGAAGAAAGCATGCTACTGCTCCCAGTAGCCTGCTAGCTCCAGGCTTCATTTCACCCTCATTAGCAAGAAATAGTGCTACTAGCTTCCTAGCTCAGCTTCCGTTTTTAAATAAATTTCAGGTCCTCGTAATATCTTTCCTAAATACATCTGTGGCAGGAATCAACTCAGTGGAGCTATGTTTTTAAGGAATTAACAAATAGACCCATTGAATATTGAATGACGTACACGAACTAATTCGTGATCTAGAAATATTTGGGCAGAAAATTGGCTGGAAACACAGGTGTCGTAAATGATATATCAATTGTAGATGATGGATACATTGAAAGACCAAACACTTGTTTTCTGAATAATATAAATCAGAATGCATTGATGTCGACATATAATAAATAAATGCCCTTGACAAATTTGGACGTTCACATACCCAGCATCAATCCAATAAATTAACCCTCAGTTTGAAGTGATTGATGATAATCAATTGAATAGGAGACTCAGCAATGTTGCAAACCCCATAGATCCTCGAGATGTCATCACAAGCAATACTATTTATCGACAAGGTTAAATTTGGATGGAAACCGTTTGACACAGTTGCGGACCCAGAAGATGGTGATGCTATAAATAAAACATACCTTGAATTTTTATGAAAACGGTTTAGAAAGCTGTTAAATGAAAGCTTATTTAGTGTTGGAGCAAAAACTACATAAACTGAAAGAAATTGTGGAGATATTAGTGCCATGTCCAAATTACAAATCGTCAACGAATTGCACAAACCTGCAAGAAAATATTTTGAACGAAGTGGCACAATCATTAAGGGATGTGTTAACCTTTGGCAGCAGGTTTGTCAGAATTTCACACATACGGCAAGCAAAAGAAGGGCTATAAGTATATAGTAGTGGTTATCAACTGTTTCTCGAAATACTTGTGGACTAAAGGACTAAAAACAAAAACGGCCATGGAAGTTACCAAGGCCATGAAAAAAATCTTCAAAACGGGGCGGAAACCTTCCGATTTGCAGACAGATGACGGAAAAGAATTCTATAACAAGCATTTTACTAAACTAATGAGCGTTATGGAGTCAACCATTACTCCACCTATAGCACAAAGAAGGCAGAAAATGCGGAACGTGTTGTCAGGACCATTGAGTCTGCTTTATGTAAGTCCTCTAGCCTACAGGGTAAATACAAATGGATTGTTTAGAAAAAATCCATTTCTCAAATTTGGGAATGAATTAAGATTCTCAAGCAGTTCATATTTCATTGTGACCATGATGTTAAAGTAGAATAGTTTTAAATATTTTTACGCATATTTTAATAAAATTTGACCATAATTTTTCCTCCTTGAAGATGATATTTAATTAATTTATATCGAAACTTGGGAAACAAATGGATTGATACAATTGATACCTAATTATAACGATCGTAAGCATAGAACTACAGGAATGAAGCCCAAAGATTAGATAATCATACAAAGCTGGAGGCTTACTCACATAAAAATATTCGATAGGAATCGCTATTATGTGGGTGACATAGTACGAATCAGTAAATTTAAAAGTATTTTCGGAAAGAATACACCTCAATTGGTCAAGTGAACTAGTTAGGATTGCGAAAGTTCGCATTATTAAAACCACCTACATGTTGGAAAACATGTGAATAGTTTTAGATTTTAGATAAAATAAAACACATAAAAACTAGGTGAATGCAAGAGCTAGGACTTTCTTGCAAAATACTAAAAACATATGTATTTTATGTCTTTCAAATATTCAGCTGTTTTAGAAATATTTTATAAAAATCAAACACTGACCCTAATAACCTCTCTGAGACATCCAGACACTATGGTCGAATTAGACCGATCTTGACGAAACTTGGACAAAAGTTGTAAAATGAGCTAATCAGTCGTTTTAGCGATAGTGAAAAAGTTAATTGCATAACCTTCTGTACCTATACATGTATGTAGGTTGAAAGTTAAAAATAGGTATCTCGTTATATTTCAAGATAATTATGGACTGTTTGATATCATTTTAAAGTAAATTTCGCTCCTTCCAAATAAAGTCATAATATGTGTATGTTACACCAGCAATTCGAGGAATATTTTCAATTCGGAAAAACGCAAGTAGTGTTTTCATCAGTATAATATTATTTCATTAGCGTAAATGAACAAAGTTTATTTCCAAAATCAAGCTTGTAACCAAAATAGTTAGAAAGTTATAACAATATCAATATTAAATATTTGAAAATTCATATCTACTATACCAGTAGCTTTAGAAGAAGCAGGTTAGTTGCATTCATAAGATATAAATTTGGTATTTAAACAAGTTGCGCCATCTCGAAGATTTAGGGTCATTTAATAAAGTTTGAAAAGGAATCTTGTTTTAAAAGACAATAATTAGATATCTGTAAAATTTATTTATCAACATTTGGTTTTAACATTCTTATCTAGTTTGAATAGTTTTGACAGGTTTGCAATATTGATTTTGTTAGGGCGTTGTTCCTAATCTTTCTTTTACTCAACACGCCATTTTCCGATGGGAGATTGATCTTCAAGAAAAATTTTTCCTTCCGTTTATAAGATGTTTAAGCATCGTTTATTTGGAAAATTTTTCATATAATGTAATGGTTTTTGGTATAAAACTTTACTGACGCTTTACAAGCGGATCTTATTGAAATTCTCAATCTTCATATCCTCGGGTAAGTTTAACACATGTTCGACAACTTTTAGTAAATCGATTCTTTCATTTAGGCACTTTCGCACGATTAATTAAATTTATAACATAGGTCTGTTGAAACGAAATCATCGCTATCGGCTCTAAACATCTAAAAGAGGTATGCTTGTATAAGGTAATTAGTAACGTACTTACTTGTATCACTTTCAGCGCCTTGATACCGGCGAAATAAACAGTTATTCTTTATTTATATACGTAACTAGCAAATTGGAATCCACTACCGATCACCTCCGTACCTATTCCTACTGGAATGCTGGCTCTTAGCTACTGATTAGCTGTCTTGGTTCCACAAAGTAACTACCACCTTTGAAACACGAAGGGCATTTACAATTTGGTAATTCTTCATCAAAGGTCAGAATTCTTTATTATTCAATATACACAGGACTTGTGTAATGAACAGTGTATTGCTAAAATCAGTACAACAGAGTTAGGTTACATTCGGTGTTTAACCTTATGTACTTACGTGTAACAAAATTTATCATTTATAATAACATGCTTTTACTGGAGGCTAAAGTGGTTGAATAATTTAGAGTTTGATTTGTTCAATTTGTAATTTCTTTCTGCATACAAAAAGAAGAAAAAACCACACCTATTATTCACTGGGACGTTGACCTACTTAGTTCACTACCTTCACACGGTAGTTGCGCGTTGAAGCTCCTGTTTTAAAATACATTATATACATGGTGGAACAGATATCGAGATCGTATGAATTACAGTCATTGTTTGAAACTGTATAGATATTTATATTCAAATTTAGAATTTCTGTAACTTTCTGTACTTTGTCTTTCATTAATATTAATTAATTGTCATTACGGATAATTTTGTTCAGAGCAGGTTTTGCTGTAATAAAATTTCTGTACTATTGAATGTATTGCTGCAATTCTATGCCTTGCACTGAACAGACTATCCCGATATTTCTATTTAATACCATTTCTTAAGGGTTTTAATAAAATTCAAGAAACCGAAATCAAAATCATTGGGGATTTAAATTCTATTTTGTGAAACGTAGGCAAGCCGTTTCAAAAATTAAGTACTACTATTTTCATTGTGGATCTATTTTAGATCGCACTTTATGGGTTACTTTTGCCCTTTCGGCTGCGATTTGTAGTACTTACAACCGTCGGGAGCGGCACAATTAACGAAACTTTCTTTTACGTTTAGGGTTCGATTAACGAACTAAATACATTTCGTTTTTTTCTTTGTGGGCATCTGCGACGGCTCACCACTTGCCATAGTCAGGGCTGAATATAATTATTTTGTCAGTTAAGATTGTTATGAATACTTTGGGGAAAACTAGCATAGTATCATATTGTTTACGTTCGATATTTATTCGACAAGTATTAATGTGAGTTTAAATTAAATTAAATAAACGGTTACTGTTTGGTTGTTCGGGTAAAAGTTTGTCTCTCTTATAAATTGTTCCTCCTTTTTTTTTTTGGAGCACTACCTGTTTCAGGTTTTACAGGGCCTACCCTACTCTACTCCTCTTTTCCTTTTTCTTTCCTTTTCTCCCTTTCCTGACTAAAACCTGTGGCGCCTATCCTTTAGTGGCTATCTAACCACGTCAACAACCTTGTAGCAACCTCAAAACCCCACGCATCCAAGTGCTCTGCGGTCAAACGACCGTACGCAGGAGTTTAGTCGAGTGCACTTTCAAAAAATGTTTACATGCTGGTTAGACATGTCGCAAGTTATTGATGACCAGAGTTTCAATCTTCTATGATAAAATTTGATAGTTTTCAAACTATCACCCTTATTTTCATGTATACCTATTCCGTTTATAAGCTTGTTTTGTCGAAAAGATTCTCTCCTAGGCCTTTATTCCAAATTTCATTAAAATCATCCCGTAGTTTCGTCTGGTGAGTTACCACAAAGACACACACACACATACACACACACGCACACCGCACACGCACACGACAACGCACACACGCACACACGACACACGCACACACACACACGCACACACGCACACACGCACACAACACACACACGCACACACGCACACACACACGCACACACGACACTGGCACCACACACGACACACACACACGACACATATCCAAACACGCACAACACACACACACACACACACACACACACACACACACACACACACACACACACACACAGTCTACATATGTATATACGTTGTCATTAAATTTTGAACCTCGTGTATTGAAAAATTCGTTATTTTTATTATAAGGCGATTGTGCTTAGGAGTCGCGATAGATTACGGTGGTTTTATACACGTGGAGTTCCCAATGGTGAGATTAATTTCAGTAAATAACAAATGTGACTAATATAATCATGTGGAATGCAATCGAATGACGGTGGAGGCAAGGTAATATAATGAGGATGGCGGTGTTAGTGGTATAGTTGGTGGAATTCGTCATCTAAGTGTATGAGGAGGGTCAGGGTGAAACGCACAACAAAAATGTTGATAACGCAAAAGTATGAAATAAGTCAGTGCATGGAAGAATATTAGTAAGAATAAGAGTGTTTCGGAAAGCGGATGGTTGGATATCGATAGAGAAATGTTCAACGGGCATGCCTAAATCTGTTATCGCTTTTGAAAAATGGAGATCGAATACGACGGAGTTAGCAACCTGGTGTCATTTTTAAAACCCATAATGTACCGGTGTCATACGTATAGAACAGCAAAAATAGCAATTTTTATTTCTTGGTTATAATTCAAAAATGTATTTTTTTTAAATTTCATGTTACTTTGTCATCTTTTAGAGCAAGATTGTACCTTTACTTTTATAAGAATTTATTAAAAAAAATAATTTGCAAGAAAGGTTGTTCTTTCTTCGCTTGTCACAATTTAGTTGTCCTTAGTTAAATATGATGTCATATTTATAGGACACTGATCAATTATACGTCTATACCTAGAATTTGCACGTCCAGACTAGATGATTCTTAGAGATTGTTGGTATATAAATTAGAGGCGATGCTTATTCATTTAGTGCATTTATTGAGTGTAAAACATGTTAAATAACGGTTTTAAGTGTAAAGATATTGAAGCGTTATTCGAAGGTGAGAGATTTTATAAACATTAGGAAAATGCGGATAGTGTAGATGTAGCTGTTTTGCCACAAAATCGAGCGTGTTAAGTGATTGTGATGAAGGCGACGAAGACATAACAGTTGAAAATGAAACGATGATATTTCTGGAAATATAAGTTCAATTACAAGCAGCTAATGAGTCTAATCGATGATAGTCCTGATTCGCAATCTACTCGTAAGAAGCCGAGAAAAGTCTTCAACAGGTACAGGTAAAAGAAATTAACTAGTATTACTTGCATTGACATAAATCTTAGCCATCCTATACAAACACAATAAAAGAGTCACAGTCTGAAATGAGAAAATTAAGATTATTAGTGCTGATATACATTTATCTCTTGTACAATTGTTTGAAAAATTTTACTCCGACGATGTTTATAATTTATTGCAAGAAGAAACGGAAAGATATGCTAAATCTATAAAATTTTTACTGATTTTACTGTGACTGTTCAGGATTTAAAAACGTTTATTGTGTTTTCAATATTTTCTGATTACCATATTTTACCTTCTGAAAAGTTGTATTGTAGTACAGATGAAGACACCAGAATACAACTTGTAGCGGATGCAATCTCTGAAATAGATACTTGAAATTGATTTGACTGACAGATAAATAAAATAACGTACAATAATAATAATGTCAGAATTCTAACATTATATAATTGTTGAAAATCTAATTACCATTTGGTATATCTTGATAACTTTTTTGCAAACCGCTACATACTGATTCATCTAAAATCAATTGGATTTTGTGCAACAGGTATATACTGCAATAATCTATACTCTTCTTGTTACAGGAGCAATGCGTGAAAGCAAAACAGAGAAATACCCACTTTAAAATCAAAGAACTTTCAAAGAAAGAGCGTAGTACATTTGATTATCGATTTGACAAAATGGTGAAATTTTAATGTGCCAATTGGTAAATCTTGACACCATTGAATCACTATTAATGCTTCAATGGTGTAAACTTAAAAACAAAAATTCATGTCCCCAAACTAATGTTATCAAAATTTAAAATATATGGAAGGTGTTGATTGATCATCATGACTGGATAGTTGTTTTCAATAAAACCTATTACTGAAATAAATACTGTATACGCTTCCCATTAATAACTCCAAATGAACCGGTCAACTACAAGATATCAATAATTACTCAATGCATTGCGACATAACCACGATAAGCAAAATAAATTTCAACGGCGAAAATACGTATATTTCATTAACCTCCTTATGATCTTTCAACGTAATAAACACACATTCAGTTCATAATTTGCGTAAAATTGCATTTATCGATACACGATATCCAAACACATGAATAAAAAAAAATTCTACGTCGAATTCATACATACGTGACAACACCGTGTTGCAATCACACAAAATCAGTTTTCGAGTAAATTGCAGTATGTACTTTACTGCCTTATTCAAATGTTCTATTTACATACACCGAGGGCCACCAACACTGTTTGTGTCTACTATTACTGTATAAAGGATAAAACCTTTTTAATCTACTTTTAGTCCAATGGTATAGCTATGTACTCCCCATTTGGATTTAGAGCAGAACCTTCACTCAAGTTACAGAATCTTTAATGCAAACCATACATTTTATGGTGTCCTTGTTCTTGAGTTGAGTATAAAGCGTTCACTTTATTTCAACTAAATCAGTCAAACATCGAGGTCAACACATCTTTAATGGACGTATAGCAGTACGAGCAGAACCTTACGTCGAATATATCCAAAGCACTATTCTATTTTCCTCTACTTATTAGCACTCGTCACAAAATGAGGTCAAAGTAATAGATTCGTGCCTAGCATTGTATCTCGGCAAAATTTTGCAAATCATACCAACCAAAATTATTTTGAACTAAGCCATAATCTTGAATTCTTAGACAGTAATTTACTAATTGCATGTCATTGGTACTATTTATGGTTATGAAGTTAAATGAATGACAAGCAATCCATTCATAACACATATTGTTACAGTTATACCACGTTTTACAATAATGGTATGGAAAAGGTTAAGTATGCGAATTTAATTGATGAATTGGAAAATTTTAGAACTATGGTATGAAAAGCCAAAGTGCGCTTCACTCATCACTTCAGTATGTTACAGGGTGGTACGTTTCATTATCACATATAAGTAATAATACAAAAGAAAGGGTTCCTTTGTCCATCTGGAACCATATCCATATTGTTTGTTGTTATGCTTGTACTTTTCAAAGGTTTTAGCTTACCTTTTGGGTCATTCCCAGATTGGGCTATGAATTATAGCTTGGTTGGTTGTATTCTATTCCAAATTAGTATATACGTACTTACAGGTCAAAGTTATGTTACAACAGATATATTTAAATTTTGCGTTTACTGCAGTTAAAGACACATTTTACATACCTATGCTTTGAAGTAAAGATATTCTAAGAAACACGAAAGAAAAGTTAAGTGAAGAGAATAAAACATGTCAAATGGAACTATTCCGTGGGAATACTTAAAACGAAATTAGACGTCTCATGTTACTACAATGATATATCTTTGTGCGCTTCGCATTTGGAAGCAATATATAACAAAGTTGTTTTAGTCAGTGTTATTAATTTTCACTGCTTTTCTGCTTTCTCCTGCTAAGGATATCTAGTGTAAGTAATAATTATGTTAATACTAACATAACAATTATCTCTCCATTGTCGAGTAATTGTTTGAATTTCACAAGCTCATCTTGAATTAAACGCACCGTTTGTACCTTATTCGTGTATCCCAATATGTGAATTGTTTTCTAGTTATTGAGCATGTGTGCGAGAACTGTTTGAAATGCTAATAAAGTAATATTATCTGACTTATTTAACTTAAAAAGCTAGATCAACAAAAACAAACCATTTTAGAGGTACTGCCAAAAAACCATAAAACCAACAACTAACACTTTCAAATTATACTTGTTTAACATTTATGTCGGGAAGTATTAAGACGTTTCCATAACCTGTAACACGAGAACATCTTTATAGCACCAACACATTGCATTGGAGGGTTTTATAAAGCTTTCTACCTAGTTATGATTGAGTTATCATTGGATAGCAATGAAAAAATTACCTACGCAACCACCTTTTGGACCAACGCATTTGGTCTATGGTTTGTTCCATTAAAAGAATTCGTTTGTTTGCGCTTCAACATACGATGCTACGTATTTCAGGTCATCGTTTGAGAGGAGTTTGCTACGCCTACGTTTTTTTAGTTTATGAACAAAAAGAGTCGCATAGTGCATAATCAACCCTTTAAATTTAATTCCGTAAAGCCACGGATTGGTTGAACCTGGCTAACCTTAGACCCTGCAGTTGGCGTGCAACAGCGGAGTTTAACAGAAATTTAGTCCCTTTACTGTAAGAGCCTGATTCAAGCGTTTAATCACGCTTCTATAAATCTTACCTTTGCCACGTAGCCAATCAGCAAAATTCCCACATACCGAAAAAAGTATCCCCATCTACTAGGGTAAAGTTTGGTTTTGTTTTGGGGTGAAAACCTTTATCGACACAATGTGATCCCTTTTGCCATGTTTCAAAATTTCCTTACATTCCAAAAGAACGGTCACTACCAACCAGACGAAGATTGGGTTTTGCATTTTGGACGCAGCTCTTAATTGTAATTTCTGTTAGTAGGAGAGACCGAATGGAAAATCCTTGTTTCGTCGTTTGCGATAAATAACCAAAGCGTTCAAATGCTCTTGAGACATTTGTTTGCTCAGCAGTTTCTGCTGGCATGTAAGAATCAGGTAATCCATCAATTCGATACTGATTTCATACCAAAATATCGGTGTATAACTTTGAAATACTTTCAGATGCTACAGGTTGTTTACAAGTAGTGAGATTTTGATTCTTCGATCAGCAGTAGATTTTCGTGTCATATGGTTTTCTTAATTTTTGGACCAACTGGTTTTCATTTTGGGCCATACTGGTTCAAGTCTCAACTTCGTAAAAGTTGTGTCTACTAGTAATCAGATAAAAATAAGTTGGTCCGTCATTTCTGTGGGCCTGCGTCTACTTTCCTCTTTACTAACATACTTATAACCGCTCGATTCTCAAGGTTAAGGTCACTGATTCTTTGAAACGAAAATACTGTACAATATTACGGAACCATGCAGAGTATTAGTAAACTTGAAACTATTGGTTTGAGTGCCTTTATTTTTATGGTTAAGCAGGTTATATAAAAATACGCCCTCGCGCATAGCACAATCTGATGGTTAAATAGTTAATACTTGCCGTTGCTAGCAAAATGAGATTTGGTTTTGCTTGATGAAGTAATTTGGTTAGTGTCTGTGAAAAAAAATTTTGACAATGATTGATTTACTGTAAAAGCGCCTCATTTGGAATATTTTGGTTTCATTTACGAATTTAGAGAATTGGGTCTGAAGTTCGATTAAAGCGCCCTTTCTGTATAGCGGTGTGTTAAACAACAGGGTCGCAAGTATTTTCCGCTAGGAATGTTATAATTACTCCGTATTAATCTTCCCAAGATATCCTGGGTTTAGGAAAAGTTCCAATTAGTAATATGATTAATGTTTTAGGTACCTCATACGTTATTTGAGTGGTTTAAAGAGGACATTTCGGTAAACATGAGGCACCCTACTTCATCCTCTCTCATAACGTTTTCCTCATACGTTTAAGACTTCAAAGGTACTTAGTAGCTACAGTGACTACCAATGAATAATTCTGATGGAAGGAAGAAGTTACTAATTAGAAATTAGTATAGGTTACCGTTCCTAGTAGGGAACCTGTTCTATACGACTGATCCCTAAAATGACACGGAGACTAGATGATCGTTTTTGTTATCTCGCCATACCCCGATTAATCAATCGTCGTAATGTTTTCGCTACAGTTATATGTAAATATTCTAGTGGTTACATTTAGTAGCCTGAACTAATAATATCAATATTTCTTTTTTGTATATTTCTCCAACTACTAATTAGGGTAGCAAATAAAACTCTACGATATTCTACTTTGAGGTGGCATTGTTAGGTCAAAACAATACAGGTCTATGGGCGTGTGTGTGGATGAAATTAGTGCTTCTAGGAAACTTTGTCCACAGCCGATTAAATACTGCAGGCTAGTTAAAGCTAAGCGTGTTTTGCAGACTAATATGACCTATAGTTAATGCTTTGGATACGATACTTAACTTTATACTAGAAATCACTTTTATAATGTATGAGTACAGTTCTGTTGTGATATTAATGCCAAGAAACTAGAATTATGCTTTACGCTTCACTCATTTAAATTGTTTTCTCAAACAACTAGCATACAGCTAGTGCGCTCTAACTTAATTACAGTTATACAACCGAATAAGTTAGTAGACACTCTGACCCAAATCTTATTAAATCTTTTTGTTCTTGTTTTACCTTATGCGACCATGCAGTGTAAGCTTTCAGCATGTCAGCTCTGTCTGAAAGGTTCATTTCTAAATATTTTCGACTTGTTATTCTTTACTCACTTTTGAAACCAAATGCCCAACTTTTTAAATCGGATCGGTATACAATTGACCTCAATTCATTGCATTTTGTTGTGGGCTTAAACGTTATATGTGTTACCTAGAACAGTAGTAGACTTCTTTGGACTTGGCTTATATATCATTTGATTAACTCGGACAGTCATGTCATATTGCTCAAGTGATTATCAATTTCGTTAATGATAGTTTTAATTCAGCTGGCACAGCTAATCTTCACAGGATGTGTATCTAAAACACTTACAGTCCGCGCGGACAAAGAATGCCTCGTGTCGCGCATGGATGTTCGTGCATTCGGCCGCACTCGTTAAGCGACTGAAAATTACCAGTGGCGTCGGTGTCGCGTTTTCAATTATTCGTCACCACAAGAAATTTTAAAATATTTTATTTATTTGAATTACATATGAACAGTAATAGTTTAAACATTTATAAAATAAAAAAATAACCATGTTGACAAGTAATAAATTTTATATTTGAATTACAAATGAACACAACAGTTTAATCGTTTATGAAAATCAAAAAAGTATAAGTTCGATTTTTAATTATAGAAACAGAATAGGCTGTATTTTAAGAGTATTATTCAGGATTTAAAAAAATTATGATATTTCTTAGGTAATCAATTTTATATTTCCACACTTTGGGGAAAAGTTACTCAAACGGCGATAATTACCTACTATAATAATATTAAATACTTTAAGTAAATGCCATTAGCATTACATGCGCAAAACTACTTATTTATTTTACTATGTATTGTGAAAGTATTTGTTGTTTATACATATTTGTCTAATAAACTTGAGTATTATGAGCTTTAAAATTCACATAGGACACAAAATGGTTCACTGTCGTTTTATTGAAATAATTGTAATAAAATTAAATTAATAAGTGCGTATGTAAATTAATAACAGAAATACATAATTAATTAGTGTAATACATGATAATAAACGGAACGCGCTTTTGGTGGCGACGCCACTGACATGCCGCTCTTGAGAGACTTGAAGTTGGACGAATGCACATCCAACGTTCAGGCATTCTTTGGCCGCGCGTACTGTATCTATCTAACGCTACTGATTTAGTGGTTTCTACAAAATCAATTTCAAATTAACATCTTGCATTGGTGTATCGTGAGCATAACCTTATAGTGCAATTTGTTTGAATATGAAAAAATTGGTGTTGGTGTGTTTCGGATTCGGAAGGGGTACAAATGTACCCCATATGCTATTGTTCTGCATATTTTTGGCATTTTGTTTAGAACTTTTGATGCTGCTTCAGTCGGACCCTCATTAATAAGTAAATATACTAAACAATGTTTTTCTTAATTTTTATCTAAATTTAAAATAATTAACTGGGGTACAATGTACATTCGGCATCGACGTAAATTTTTGCATTAGTCTTGCAAGTCATGAGGCAATGTTATTTCGACAAAATAACTCTGTGTCGACTTGTGCCGACTCGTAGCCGAAGTTCATTGTTGCAAACGTGCTGACACGATACAGGACAAATTTTAGTTAGTACAGATGCGTACAGAGATTGTTGCTTGCGTTTTGTAAGCCGGTGTTGCGATATGTCGCAGAAAAGGAAATTGGATTTATCTATAGAATCAAATCGTGAGACTACCTTACAGTGTATGGATGAGACTGATGAGGAGGAGAACATTTTAGAAACAGATTCTGAGTGTTCCGAATTAGAAGATAATGTAGAAATTCAGGATAATGAACTTGAGTTTTTGAGGTACGTAAAAAGTGATACGTGCTTTTTGAAAAATTTACATATTACATCTTGCTTTTAGACTGAAGGTGAAGAAAATGATGTAATTGATGAAAGTAATCCTGCATATGTATCAAAAGATGGATCGGTTTGGAACAGAAAGGCACCTATACCTGCACGAACATCAAAGTAAAATATTATAGCAAAAAACCAGGACTTAATACCACGTCAGAAAACGTTTCCTCCCTATCAGACTGCTTCAAATTATTTATTGACGATGAAATAGTTCAAATTATTGTTCAGTGCACCAACCAAAAAGCTCTGAAATTTTATGACGAATGGAACAGTAAGAATCCAAACAAACAACGTCAATGACAACCTGTAGATTCTGTTGAAATATATGCTGCACTTGGTATTTTGATTATAGCTGGGGCGCTAAAGGCAAATAGAGAACCTATTCACGTTCTTTGGACAAAAATCACTTTTTAGTAGCCCTGTATTTCCTGCATCAATGGCACGTGACAGATTTGTCAATATTTTACGTTTTATACGATTTGATGAACTTACAGCACGAGTAGATCGCAGAAAATTGGACAAATTGGCTGCTTTTAGAAATATATTTGAAAAGTTTGTAGGGCATTGCAAAGAACACTATTTACCCAACTCACATCTTACTGTTGACGAGCAACTAGTAGCTTTTAGAGGACGTGTCCATTCCGAGTCTATATGAAATCGAAGCCCGCTAAATATGGAATCAAAATTTGGGCTCTTGTGGACAATAACTCAACCTATGCTCTAAACCTACAAATATATACGGAAAGGAAGGAAATAAACCTGAAAAAGACCAGGAAAAGAGTTGTTCTTGATTGAATGTCTTGAAGGTGGTTATGGAACAACAACAGACAACTTTTTACGAGTATTCCCTACTAACGAACTTTTGAAAAAAAGCTAACAGTATGTGGAACCATGAAATACAAACGAGATATTCCTCCAGTTCTTCTACCACATTCTTCAAGAACCGAGAAGTCTTCAGTTTTTGCATTTCAAGATAAATACACATTAGTTTTCTATGTTCCCGCTAAAATAAAAACCGTTATTCTTCTCAGCACAGAACACCATGATGACAAAATTACTGGGGACGAGACAGAAATAATTCTACATTACAATGACACGAAAGGATCAGTTGACACCATGGACAAAATGGTAAACGAATATTCGGTAAAGAGGTCGACCAAACGGTGGCCACTTGTTTTGTTCAATGTAATTGACATTGCTTGTCTAAATTCATTTGTGTTGTGGATAACAATAAACCCCAGCTTTGTGAAAGTGCTACACACAAACAAGAGAATCTTTACTAGACATGGGACAGGAACTCATAAAACCCTATGTTGAAAGACGACTGCAATCGGTGTAACTTTCACAAACGTATATTAAATGCAATGAATTATTTTACAGGAACATTAGATCCCGGACCCAGTAAAAGATCGATAATAACGAAAAATCCATGGGAAGGTGTGTACTGTGCCCTAGAAAATATGACAAGAAGAAAGTAAATGTGATAGATGTAAAAACTTTGTTTGTCCTAATCATCATGAAACTAAGAAAACAATATGTCTCGATTTGGATCAAGAACATTTAAATTAACTTGTTTGTAACAAAGTGTGCTTTTATTTTCTTAATTATGTTTACCTGGAATATTTTGTTTATGTTAAACATTTAATATTTTATATTGATTATTTTGTACCGAATTTGCTATTAAAGTTATATTTAAAATATACGTTCAATTTTTATTATTTTGATTGCCATAAAAAGAAAAGATGGGGTACAAATGTACCCCTCCGGCATCTTCGCAGATACTCGACCCTCTGTTAAACTTTTACTGAGGTAAATATTGAGTATGTGAATTCTTGAGTTCTTTCAGAAAGTGTCATAGTTGTTTCCTTTTCCTAATTTTTATATATATATATATATATATATATATATATATATATATATATATATATATATATATATATATATATATATGGTAGTTTTCTGTTATATATAAGTTAAAATATGGGATATTTATTTAATTTTCGTGATATGGTCAGTTCTAGTCAAATGAAGATCTATACATCATTTGATGGACATGTTCCACAATCTGGGAGAGTGTGGACATGTCATTTAATCAACCTAGATGATACTATAATTGGTAAGAAGTATTGATAATCTTATCCAAACATAAGAGTTTCAGAGTTTGCCTTGCGGAAAAGATATCCTTGGAACTAGACAATCTAGAAGCCGGAATAATAACAAAGTAAACTACTAATGAGTGGGGATCACCGCTAGCCGTTACTCCAAAGGTGACGGTGCAGTCCGTTTATGCTTCGATTTTAAGGTTGGTGTTAGTGACCTACCTAGCAACAATTATAAAATAAAAAATTGACGAGGTACTACACCGTTTGAGAGATTCAAACTATTTCTAGATTGGATTTGTTCAACGCATACCTCCATCTTCGAACAGACAAGCAAGCACTTATATTCGGATCAGAATACTACGTGGATCTGGAACCCAACGATATATATATATATATATATATATATATATATATATATATATATATATATATATATATATATATATATATATATATATATTGTGGTAGTTTTCTGTTATATATAAGTAAAATATGGGATATTTATTTAATTTTCGTGATATATCAGTTCTAGTCATTAAATTATAGAAATGCAAATGCCAAATGAAAATACTATTTAATAAGCTCATGATACTTAACCTTCAGTAGACGTACCAATATTTGGACACGATAGGACACACCGGTCAGAGACACGTGACTTAAAATTATTATTCCAAATCAAAATGATTTTTGCTTCATAATAATTGGTACAACAAACTATTAGTGAATATTTGATTGATTTTATTTAGAAAAATGAACAAAAAATTTACAAAAGTAAGGAAAAAAAATCAAAACAGTTATTTGGGAAATAATAATTTGCTGGGCAACTGTCGAAAACTATCACTGAATGCTCTAAACAGGGAAACGTTTTGCATAATTTGCAGTAATATTCCTGTTTTTCTTCCAGTTACGTTTGGAGTAAGTAACGTGCTATTGTGGTTGATCTAAACGGCAGGTTCATTGTGTCAACTTTCTTGCACTCTAATTTTAATCGCTGGATGTATATATTTTGAGGCACCACGAACTTTCTGATGAAGGATTGACAACGTAGATTTTCTAAAATTCACAACTTTAAGTAGGTAGATCTTGATTATTAGACACATACACAACATTTGAATTGATTGCTGCCTCATTCATTACACTAGAAATAACCACCATCTTCTGCTGCAACGAGCTCAATTGTATTGGGCACAAAGTTTATCCACACAATCAACACTCTGTTTTGTTATATTGTAACCTAGAATAATTTCTGCTAAGCCAGTTTCCTCATCCACGTTATCATATCTATTTTCAATTTTCTTTATCATATAGATTTTGCCAGCGGTATGCTCGTGAACCAATCATCTAAGGTCACATTTCTTCCGGTATTGTAGATATGTTCACAAAGACGCTCTACTACAGCTTTGCCAGAATTATCCTGTTTGTAGGTCCATCGGGCCGAGTGCCAACGTATATTTCCATGTGGCTTGTACAAAATATCTTGGAATCCAACAGAGTAAAAGTTTTAATGCCGTACTTATTGGGCTTGCTCGTGTACTCATTGAAGCTACATCTGCCCTAAAATTCCAGATTCTCATCTACTGTTAAAAGTTTGAATGTCTATAGTGTTTTTATAACTGTTATTGAATTTTCCACCAAGAATCTTACTAGGGCTAGTTTATCAATAGTTTACGTTCTTCTCGGGTGTCAGTATCGTCAAAAGTTAAATTCCTGAGCAAAATCGAAAACTCTAAGAATTCATCGTCAAACGAAAAGCTTTAATTCCTGTACCATGTGTCTTACAAATATCATTCAATATCGTTCAAATGATTGGCATGTTCCTGCTAAGTATAATAATCCGAAGAAGGCCTTTATCTTAACTAATTTGGTGGCTTTTGCGTCCCTCTCTCGTGCATACCTTTCAGATACAGAGTCAATTTTGTTAGTAAATTCTACAATAATCTGTAACACTTCTCCGTCAAAAAGACGTGACCAAATTTCTAAAGCAGTTTTCAAATTTTAGCTGTTCCTTTTACACCGGGTAGTTGAGTAATAAGGTTTTCAGCTCTTGTTCTGACAGCCCTTCTTGGCGCCTGTTTTGCTGGTTTGCACATATTGCCTTTACCAACGAAAGCTGGCTCTATTTGCTCAGCTGGCCCTGAACTTTCAATTGCTCCCGGCCCTGAACTTTCAATTGCTCACCTTCATCAAATTATCTTGCTTTAATATTGTCAAGTTCCCCTTGTTCTGCACCATCATGAAACTCGATGTCGCTTTCACCTAATTTTGTAGATTCGCTTGCTCAGCCTCGTACATGATATTTACATCAAAATGCAAAATTGAAATGTTAAAATACAAATAAATAAAAATATTAATAAAACAATACGAGTACACTTCATCTAAATATGCTAGACTGATGTTTATGAGCTGATTTTAGGAAGCTACTGGGAGTTTGAATGAGATCCAAAAGACTGCTCGCGATCCACCGTGTGCACTTGAAGGTTAAGATAGATGTAATTTATCTCTCTACATGGTGTTTACAGTATAGCGTTGCTAAAACACGATTGGAAGCTCTAAACAAGGTACCATATTAAAAAATAAAAATAAAGTTATATAAATTGATAGCTCGGAAATCAGTAAGTTAAGAATGTTAGATACAGAAAAGTAGTAAGAGTATATGTGGTCAAGCGTAAACTTTTGATATAGTGTAGTATTAAAGAAGTTTAAAAGAACATAAATGTGTTAGAAGTGAAAATGGGAGGTACAATGATGAATGGTACATTATAGAAGTAGCGTAAGAGGACAATATATAGCAAATGATTCTTTAAAATTTACATTATAAAAATGATTTAAAGAAACATGTTAATCAAGAATAATAGTAGATTATATTAGAAGTGAGTGAAACAAGCCATTATAAGCAAGTGCGATCTTTGACGCGCGAGCGCTTGCGCCAGTGGGACAAATTCTCACGTGCTTATAATGGCATTTCACTCACGTGTGATATACGACGTTTTGCCCAACAGTTGCATTTTTTTTAAGAAAAACTTGAAGAGTAGTTAAATAAAAAGAGTCAAGCGGCCAGGTCTTAGTTGTCATGGTCGGTCGACCGGTTGTAATGAATACGTTCTTGACATAAAATTTAGTCACTAGTGAATAAAATTTGATTTTAGTCAATGAAAACTAACGTATAAACAACAAATTTAGTCAGGGCATTCAACATTATACTCGATCGATAAAAATACAGTTTCTCCCCTGCAAAAATGTCAATGTAGTTACGATTTAGTTACACAGCGTATTCTTCTAGATATGCGAGCAGTCTTCTTGTCGAGTCGATCGCCGAACATCACAATTTTCATGTTGAACTGTTTCATTTATTGTAGATTATGTTGTGGCGTCGTCTGTTGAGGATCTGAAAGGTCTGGATTGATTATCGTTGGGTTCCAGATCAACGTAGTATTCTGATCCGAATATAAGTGCTTTCTTCGTCTGTTCGAAGATGGAGGTATGCCTTGAATAAATTCAATCTAGAGAAATAGTTTGAATCTCTCAAACGGTGTAGTACCTCGTCAATTTTTTATTTTATAATTGTTGCTAGGTAGGTCACTAACACCAACCTTATAATCGAAGCATAAACGGACTGCTCCGTCACCTTTGGAGTAACGGCTAGCGGTGATCTCCACTCATTAGTAGTTTACTTTGTTATTATTCCGGCTTCTAGTTAACTTTGTTATTATTCCGGCTTCTAGATTGTCTAGTTCCAAGGCTATCTTTTCCCGCAAGGCATAAGGTACTTTCTGGTTTTGCATCCTGAGTTATAATTTGATAACATCATCTGGAACACATATCACCTTTTGAAGATTTCAAGAAACATTTTCTGAAACTCCGATGTTTGGATAAGATTATCAATACTTCTATTACCACTTATAATATCATCTAGGTTGATTTTCAAATGACGTGTCCACACTCTCCCGATAGTGAAACATGTCCATCGGGTACGATGTATAGATCTTCATTTGACGATTTAGCATTGTCGTCATCTTTCATTCGCACTTTTACGAGGGAAAAATACATCTTCCGTGTAGGGATGAAAAGCAATGTTGGTTAGTAGAAGCTCTCTGTTTATTGATAGCTTTTTAAATTGATTTTTGGTATTAACATATACATCGCGCCTGTGTCGACTTCAAATCTTTGCGGATTATTTTCTGTATGTACAGTATTAAAATATTTTCTGGAATATGGATTAAGCTCAGTTGATTCCTGTTCATAAATATCCTCCTATTTTGTTAACATTTTGGTTTCACTTATTGTGTTCGGGCTATTAAAATTTTGAAAGAACTTCTTTCCTGTTGCAGACCAATGCGGCGGGAAATTCAGGCTTTTATTCTGCCAAGCATGGTTATTTATCTCTTCAATAGCATGTATCCCAGATCGTACGAGATAAAAAATTATCACACGTTATATTGTGACCTTTTAGACCATAAGTAAGATCTAACACAACTCTTTCACCTTGGCTTCCCTCTGAGGTTCATTTTTTTCCCGAGGTAAATTTTTCCAGACTCTTTATTTAGTAGGTTTATTCGCGATTTTGTTTGGCGTCGAATTTTTTACCGTCAAAGCGAATTATTCGTGCAATTACATGAAATCGTTGTAGGGACTTCGTTGCTTTGAATATTGGACGACCTACATTTCCATCCCACAGATTGGCGGTTCCTCTCCATGAGATTTATACCTCAGCTAGAAACAGTAGGCCAAAATTTGATTCTAGTTCAACCAATGTTAGTTCTTGAAATGTGTTGCCACAAAGTCCTTTGAATTCTATATTTGACATTTTCAAAATTAGGTTTACAATTTTGGGTGTGAAATATAGGTACGATTTTATATCAATTATTCGCAACGTAGCGTGCCTTGTTGGTCCAGGAATCAACGAAATAATATTTTCTACTGATAACCGTCCCGATTGATGTGTTTTTCATTCCATACTATATTGCTATCTTTTGAAGTTAAGTGATTATCTGTATCAGCTTCATCTGAAATCGTAGCTTCTACTTCATCTGATTCGCTATTGTATACCTCGATTTAGGACAATAATCTTCTTCTTCAGAAGCATTAGAATCACTATCAGAAACACACAAAAGTTTCTAAAGTTCACTATCCGTAAGCACTCTCTCACTACACATTTTCAATAATAAATTTCAATTATTAGGCGTTTCTTATTAGAGTATAGCATCAAGTTTGATATTTACTACGAAACTAACACACAGATGCCCACTGGCTGCATTTATACGCGGAGCCACAGAAGCGTCAACAGAAATATACTTGTTCACCGGTACGCAAATAACGCATGCAAATGCGCAATAATGTGGTAATATTATGTAAGTTACTTATTGATGAAAATAAAACAAAACTAACAAAATACATTCGTCTATGATAATAATATGCCTCTCGTTCTTCTAAATTGAACCACAAATCACCGGGTCATATCGACCCAAACACAGTGAGTGTAACAAATGCATTTAAAAAAACTAATTATAATTTTCTAATATCAATCTAGGTTATTAGAGTAATGAAATAAAGTCATGCAGTGGCAACGACACATTTAGACAAATTACGCACATTAGAATAACGCGATTGGGTCATATTGAATACAATAGGAGGATATCCATAATCCTATTGCCAAGATTTTCATATTCATCAGATTGGTTTGTTGCTTTGCTTGAATCGCTCGAAGATAATAGCCTTTGGTGCAAACTTTGCATCATGCTCTGTATTTTCACGACAGTCTCTAGCTAAAATTTTATACAATATGTATGTAATAGACAGAAATATGATTTGATCACAAGCACGGTTAAAACATGTGAGATAATTTAAAAATGTACAGTAAATTTGACATATAATCCGAGTTATAAACAAATCACCTTTTTCCGTAAATGCAAACCATCAACAAGCAAAATGGATTGATACTATATAAGTAACACACTCTGCTGTTCGCAATTCAGCATTAAACCCTAGTGATTATGAAATTTACATAATTTACTTAACCGTTTCAAATTGTAACACATTACGGCCAAAACTACATCTATACTACTAGAAAAATGGCGTTTTTTCTAAATTTTCCAATAGTTGCTATTGATATGTAACCAAAATTGCGTTTTCTTGTCACTTATTTTGCTCAATATTTAGAGAACAGGACACGTATCATTTTAATGATTTAGTGTTACTGAAATGATAGTATAGTAGTAATATATCTTCTTTTTTGACAGACTACTTTATTTAATGTGGAATTTTGGATTCTCATCTTTCATTTTATTTTTGCATACACTCTATTCTTTAGTGACTGTTACCTCTCACAGCAGCTTATAACCGAAAGCGAGAATTGGCTACCGCCATTTACGAAATTGAATTTATTGGAACTGATTTAAAGTTTCAGAAAGCTTTGGTGTTCTTTCTTAGGAGATCTCAAAACCAGTCAAGTTTACAGTTGGTAGTTTCTCACCATATGCCATTACCACCGCTGGAAATGTAAGTCATTTAATTAGACCATATTTATAACTTTTAACATTATTCATTTTAGATGGTCCGGACTGCACTATCTTACTACATGCTCCTGCGAAGTTTGAAAATAATTGATCACAACTTTGCATGAAACGCACAGTAAATAAGCTGTAGTATTTTGTTACATTTTGCATATAGCATTATGTCGAATCTTTTCATGCTTAAAATAATCTTCTGTATGGCTGTAATCAATGTTTAAATGATATAAATATGTGTCACTTAAATACTAAATTCTACAATGAAATTTTGACTAGGTTCATTAAGATTTTATGGTTATTACAAGGTTTATGTAAAAATAAAAACTATAAATGTGTCTTTGTCTTGAAGCGCTAATTTATAAAACACACAAAACACATATTCGTTGGGGAGTTTATCTTTATGGTGTCGCTAGTGTGAATAAAGTTAGAGGTGCGTAAGCCCGCTAAAATTTACTGGATTAGAGCCATCGAGAGCAAACGGTCTGAAATTTTGGGCAGCATCTCGAGTTGATACAACATTTCAACCGGCATTGGTAATGTAGCCTCCTTGATGTGTGTTTCCGTGCATTTTAAATAAATTGGTACGTCAGTTACATATTCTTCTGATTTCCTTTTAGACGCTGAATATATTACTCTGTTTTCTCTTAAAGTTTGCTTTCATAATAATGACAGGTAATGATACCCAAAACCATACAGTAACACTTTCCGCAAAGAGAAAGGTTAACTGTTTCTTTGCCAAACTAATATTGATTTCTTTAATAACTCCAGAATTGCTTCCAAAAATTTTGCAACAGCTATATTTTATCAAATCTGGAGCAGTTAACCATCCGGTGCTCGCGCATTTGTTTTCTTTAAACTTTAGTCACCCCGGTCTCTTAAACCAGGTGAGCTTAAAAATAGAAAAAAATTTTTTTTTCATTTATCGTGTAAGAATATGAATTAATGAAATAAAATGACCCATTTTAGACAAAAAACATTATTTAAACTTTATTAGTCTACATGTAATATAGCTTTGAACAAAACGCAGAAAAAATAAGCATAAACATGTTACCCTGTATAAAAAAAGGAAATGCAAAAAAGTAGCAAAATATAAAGACTCAAGTATGGTAACTTAACATATTTGAAACAAACTAGTACAAAAAACTTATAGCTAAGCATATTTATTGCTGCTCTCTGCAGTTCTGACAAAAATATATAATATGCTCCAAACACATAAACGCATCACATTTGTAACATGAAAAACGAGTCTTTCTATTCTTTTTCCAGCCACAGTAAATACATCTGCCAGCGGGTAGTGGTTTTTCTTGCACTCCCCCTTCTTCAATTTTTGTAATTTCCATAAGTCGGAGCTTCAACGTCTTTGGAAGGTTGGTAAAAGTTGCTCGTCGTTTCAAATGTGGATGGATTATGGCATTTGCCATATCTCTCAAAAAATGTCGCCGTCGTAAATAATTTTTATGCGGGTTGTTGGCTTTGTATATTACTTGGCAATTGATTCCTGCAATATTCAAAATAGTATAGAATATGACCATGGGCCATCTTCTGTTATTACGAGCAATCGTAAGAAGCGCACAATTTATCCACATCAACCCCTCCTTTTGTGCTGTTATATGAAGCCGGAATAATAACAAAGTAAACTACTAATGAGTGGGATCACCGCTAGCCGTTACTCCAAAGGTGACGGTGCAGTCCGTTTATGCTTGATTTTAAGGTTGGTGTTAGTGACCTACCTAGCAACAATTATAAAATAAAAAATTGACGAGGTACTACACCGTTTGAGAGATTCAAACTATTTCTCTAGATTGGATTTGTTCAACGCATACCTCCATCTTCGAACAGACGAAGCAAGCACTATATTCGGATCAGAATACTACGTGGATCTGAACGATACATATATATATATATATATATATATATATATATATATATATATATATATATATATATATATATATATATATATATGTGGTAGTTTTCGATTATATATATGTTAAAATATGGGATGTTTATTTAATTTTCGTGATATGTTCAGTTGTAGTCATTAAATTATAAAAATGCAAATGCCAAATGAAAATACTATTTAATAAGCTCATGATGCTTAATCTTTCAGTGGACGTATCAATATTTGGACACGATAGGACACACCCGGTCAGAGAGACCATGACTTAAATATTATTATTCTAAATCAAAAATGATTTCTGCTTCATAATAATTGGTACAACATACTATTAGTAGATATTCTAATGATTTTATTTAGAAAAATGTACAAAACATTTACAAAAGTAAGAAAAAAAAAATTTTAAACAAAACCTAGTTATTTGGAAAAGAATTTTCTGAGCAACTATCGCAAACTATCACTGAATGTTCTAGACAGAGAAACTTTTTGCATAATTTACAGCAATATTCCTGTTTTTCTTCCAGTTACGCTTGGAGTAACATGCTATTTGTGGTTGATCTAAATGGCAGGTTCATTGTGTCAACTTTCTTGCACTCTAATTTTAATCGCTGGATGTATATATTTTGAGGCACCACGAACTTTCTGATGAAGGATTGACAACGTAGATTTTCTAAAAATTCACAACTTTAAGTAGGTAGATCTTGATTATTAGATACACATATAACATTTGAATTGATTGCTGCCACATTCATTACACTATAAATAACCACCATCTTCTGCTGCAACGAGCTCAATTGTATTGGGCACAAAGTTTATCCACACAATCAACACTCTGTTTTGTTATATTGTAACCTAGAATAATTTCTGGTAAGCCAGTTTCCTCATCCACGTTATCATATCTATTTTCAATTTCTTTATCATATAGATTTTGCCAGCGGTATGCTCGTGAACCAATCATCTAAGGTCACATTTCTTCCGGTATTGTAGATATGTTCACAAAGACGCTCTACTACAGCTTTGCCAGAATTATCCTGTTTGTAGGGTCCATCGGGCCGAGTGCCAACGTATATTTCCATGTGGCTTGTACAAAATATCTTGGAATCCAACAGAGTAAAAGTTTTAATGCCGTACTTATTGGGCTTGCTCGCAATGTACTCATTGAAGCTATCTGCCCCTAAAAGTTTCCAGATTCTCATCTACTGTTAAAAGTTTGAATGTCTATAGTGTTTTTTATAACTGTTATTGAATTTTTCCACCAAGAATCTTACTAGGCTAGTTTATCAATAGTTTACGTTCTTCTCGGGTGTCAGTATCGTCAAAAGTTAAATTCTGAGCAAAATCGAAAACTCTAAGAATTCATCGTCAAACGAAAGCTTTAATTCCTGTACCATGTGTCTTACAAATATCATTCAATATCGTTCAAATGATTGGCATGTTCCTGCTAAGTATAATAATCCGAAGAAGGCCTTTATCTTAACTAATTTGGTGGCTTTTGCGTCCTCTCTCGTGCATACCTTTCAGATACAGAGTCAATTTTGTTAGTAAATTCTACAATAATCTGTAACACTTCTCCGTCAGAAAGACGTGACCAAATTTCTAAAGCAGTTTTCAAATTTTAGCTGTTCCTTTTACACCGGGTAGTTGAGTAATAAGGTTTTCAGCTCTTGTTCTGACAGCCCTTCTTGGCGCCTGTTTTGCTGGTTTGCACATATTGCCTTTACCAACGAAAGCTGGCTCTATTTGCTCAGCTGGCCCTGAACTTTCAATTGCTCCCGGCCCTGAACTTTCAATTGCTCACCTTCATCAAATTATCTTGCTTTAATATTGTCAAGTTCCTTGTTCTGCACCATCATGAAACTCGATGTCGCTTTCACCTAATTTTGTAGATTCGCTTGCTCAGCCTCGTACATGATATTTACATCAAAATGCAAAATTGAAATGTTAAAATACAAATAAATAAAAATATTAATAAAACAATACGAGTACACTTCATCTAAATATTATGCTAGACTGATGTTTATGAGCTGATTTTAGGAAGCTACTGGGAGTTTGAATGAGATCCAAAGACTGCTCGCGATCCACCGTGTGTCACCACTTGAAGGTTAAGATAGATGTAATTTATCTCTCTACATGGTGTTTACAGTATAGCGTTGCTAAAACACGATTGGAAGCTCTAAACAAGGTACCATATTAAAAAATAAAATAAAGTTATATAAATTGATAGCTCGGAAATCAGTAAGTTAAGAATGTTAGATACAGAAAAGTAGTAAGAGTATATGTGGTCAAGCGTAAACTTTTGATATAGTGTAGTATTAAAAGAAGTTTAAAAGAACATAAATGTGTTAGAAGTGAAAATGGGAGGTACAATGATGAATGGTACATTATAGAAGTAGCGTAAGAGGACAATATATAGCAAATGATTCTTTAAAATTTACATTATAAAAATGATTTAAAGAAACATGTTAATCAAGAATAATAGTAGATTATATTAGAAGTGAGTGAAACAAGCCATTATAAGCAAGTGCGATCTTTGACGCGAGCGCTTGCGCCAGTGGGACAAATTCTCACGTGCTTATAATGGCATTTCACTCACGTGTGATATACGACGTTTTGCCCAACAGTTGCATTTTTTTAAGAAAAACTTGAAGAGAGTAGTTAAATAAAAAGAGTCAAGCAGCCAGGTCTTAGTTGTCATGGTCGGTCGACCGGTTGTAATGAATACGTTCTTGACATAAAATTTAGTCACTAGTGAATAAAATTTGATTTTAGTCAATGAAAACTAACGTATAAACAACAAATTTAGTCAGGGCATTCAACATTATACTCGATCGATAAAATACTACAGTTTCTCCCTGCAAAAATGTCAATGTTAGTTGATTTAGTCACAGCGTATTCTTCTAGATATGCGAGCAGTCTTCTTGTCGAGTCGATCGCCGAACATCACAATTTTCATGTTGAACTGTTTCATTTATTGTAGATTATGTTGTGGCGTCGTCTGTTGAGGATGAAAGGTCTGGATTGATTATCGTTGGGTTCCAGATCAACGTAGTATTCTGATCCGAATATAAGTGCTTTCTTCGTCTGTTCGAAGATGAGGTATGCCTTGAATAAATTCAATCTAGAGAAATAGTTTGAATCTCTCAAACGGTGTAGTACCTCGTCAATTTTTTATTTATAATTGTTGCTAGGTAGGTCACTAACACCAACCTTACAATCGAAGCATAAACGGACTGCTCCGTCACCTTTTGAGTAACGGCTAGCGGTGATCTCCACTCATTAGTAGTTTACTTTGTTATTATTCCGGCTTCTAGTTAACTTTGTTATTATTCCGGCTTCTAGATTGTCTAGTTCCAAGGCTATCTTTTCCCGCAAGGCATAATGTGCTTTCTGGTTTTGCACCCTGCCTGAGTTATAATGTGATAACATAATCTGGAACACATGCCACCTTTTATTTGAAGATTTCAAGAAACATTTTCTGAAACTCCGATGTTTCGATAAGATTATCAATACATCTATTACCACTTATAATATCATCTAGGTTGATTTTCAAGTGACGTGTCCATACTCTCCTCGATAGTGGAACATGTCCATCGGGTACGATGTATAGATGTTCATTTGACGATTTCGCATTGTCACCATCTTTCATTCGCACATTTACGAGGGCAAAAATACATCTTCCGTGTAGGGATGAAAAGCAATGTTGGTTAGTAGAAGCTCTCTGTTTATTGATAGCTTTTTAAATTGATTTTTGGTATTAACATATACATCGCGCCTGTGTCGACTTCAAATCTTTGGGGATTATTTTCTGTATGTACAGTATTAAAATATTTTCTGGAATATGGATTAAGCTCAGTTGATTCCTGTTCATAAATATCCCTCCTATTTTGTTAACATTTTGGTTTCACTTATTGTGTTCGGGCTATTAAAATTTTGAAGAAAGAACTTCTTTCCTGTTGCAGACCAATGCGGCGGAAATTCAGGCTTTTTTACGGATTCTGCCAAGCATGGTTATTTATCTCTTCAATAGCATGTATCCCAGATCGTACGAGATAAAAAATTATCACACGTTATATTGTGACCTTTTAGACCATAAGTAAGATCTAACACAACTCTTTCACCTTGGCTTCCCTCTGAGGTTCACTTTTTTTTCCGAGGTAAATTTGCATAACCAGACTCTTTATTTAGTAGGTTTATTCGCGATTTTGTTTGGCGTCGAATTTTTTATCGTCCGAACTATTCGTGCAATTACATGAAATCGTTGTAGGGACTTCGTTACTCTGAATATAGGACGACCTACATTTCCATCCCACAGATTGGCGGTTCCTCTCCATGAGATTTATACACTCCAGCTAGAAACAGTAGGCCAAAATTTGATTCTAGTTCAACCAATGTTAGTTCTTGAAATGTGTTGCCACAAAGTCCTTTGAATTCTATATTTGACATTTTCAAAATTAGGTTTACAATTTTGGGTGTGAAATATAGGTACGATTTTATATCAATTATTCGCAACGTAGCGTGCCTTGTTGGTCCAGGAATCAACGAAATAATATTTTCTCTGATAACCGTCCCGATTGATGTGTTTTTCATTCCATACTATATTGCTATCTTTTGAAGTTAAGTGATTATCTGTATCAGCTTCATCTGAAATCGTAGCTTCTACTTCTTCATCTGATTCGCTATTGTATACCTCGATTTAGGACAATAATCTTCTTCTTCAGAAGCATTAGAATCACTATCAGAAACACACAAAGTTTCTAAAGTTCACTATCCGTAAGCACTCTCTCACTACACATTTTCAATAATAAATTTCAATTATTAGGCGTTTCTTATTAGAGTATAGCATCAAGTTTGATATTTACTACGAAACTAACACACAGATGCCCACTGGCTGCATTTATACGCGGAGCCACAGCCAAGCGTCAACAGAAATATACTTGTTCACCGGTACGCAAATAACGCATGCAAATGCGCAATAATGTGTAATATTATGTAAGTTACTTATATTGATGAAAATAAAACAAAACTAACAAAATACATTCGTCTATGATAATAATATGCCTCTCGTTCTTCTAAATTGAACCACACAAATCACCGGGTCATATCGACCCAAACACAGTGAGTGTAACAAATGCATTTAAAAAAACTAATTATAATTTTCTAATATCAATCTAGGTTATTAAAGTAATGAAATAAAGGTCATGCAGTGGCAACGAAACATTTCAACAAATTACCGAATTATGCACATTAGAAGAACACGATTGGGTCATATTGACCCGAATACAGTAGGAGGGATATCAATAACCCTATTGCCAGGATTTTCGTATGCATCAAATTGGTTTGTTGCTTTGCTTGAATCGATCGAAGATAATAGACTTTTGATGGAAACCCTTGCATCATGCTCTGTATTTTCACGACAGTCTCAAGCTAAAATTTTATACAATATTTATGGAATACACAGAAATATGACTTGATCACAAGCACGGTTAAAACATGTGAGCTAATTTAAAAATGTACAGTAAATTTTACATATAATCCGAGTTATAATCAAATCACCTTTTTCCGTAAATACTAAACATCAACAAGTAAAATGGATTGATACTACACACTCAAACACTGCGGTTCGCAATTCAGCATTAAACCCCTAGTGATTATGAAATTTACATAATTTACTTAACCGTTTCAAATTGTAACACATTACGGCCAAAACTACATCTATACTACTAGAAAAATGGCGTTTTTTCTAAATTTTCCAATAGTTGCTATTGATATGTAACCAAAAATTGCGTTTTCTTGTTACTTGTTGTGCTCAGTATTTAGAGAACAGGACACATATCATTTTGTAATAGTTTAGAGTTACTGAGATGATAGTATAGTAGTAATATATCTTCTTTTTTTGACAGACTACTTTATTTAATGTGGAATTTTGGATTCTCATCTTTCATTTTATTGCTTCATACTCTCTATTCTTTAGTGACTGTTACCTCTCACAGCAGCTTATAACCGAAAGCGAGAAATTGGCTACCGCTATTTACGAAATTGAATTTATTGGAACTGATTTAAAGTTTCAGAAAGCTTTGGTATTCTTTCTTAGGAGATCTCAAAAACCAGTCAAGTTTACAGTTGGTAGTTTCTCACCATATTCCATTGCCACCGCTGGAAATGTAAGTCATTTAATTAGAGAGTATTTATAACTTTTAACATTATTCATTTTAGATGGTCCGGACTGCACTATCTTACTACATGCTCCTGCGAAATTTGAAAAATAATCGAATTGCACAGATCACAACTTTGCATGAAACACACAGTAAATAAGCTGAAGTATTTTGTTACACATTTTGCATATAGCATTATGTCGAATCTTTTCATGCTTAAAAATAATTTTCTGTGTATAGCTGTAATCAATGTTTAAATGATATAAATGTGTCACACCTAAATACTAAATTATACAATGAAATTGTGACTAGGTTCATTAAGATTTTATGGATATTACAAGGTTTATCTAAAAATAAAAACTATAAACGTGTTTCTTGTGAGTCTTTGTTTTGAAGCGGTAATTTATAAAACAGATATTCGTTGGGGCAGTTTATCTTTGGTGTCGCTAGTGTGAATGAAGGTAGAGGTGCGTAAGCCCGCTAAAATTTACTGGATTGGGAGCCATCGGGGGCAAACGGTCTCAAATTTTGAGGGCGGCATCTCGAGTTGATCCAACATTTCAACCGGCATTGGTAATGTAGCCTCCTTGATGTGTATTTCCGTGCGTTTTTAAATAAATTGGTGCGTCAGTTACATATTTTTCTGATTTCCCTTTTAGACGCTAAAGGTATTACTCTGTTTTCTCTTAAAGTTTGCTTTCATAATAATGACAAGTAATTATACCCAAAACCATAAAGTAACACTTTCCGCAAAGAGAAAGGTTAACTGTTTCTTTGCCAAACTAATATTGATTTCTTTAATAACTCCAGAATTGCTTCCAAAAATTTTGCAACAGCTATATTTTATCAAATCTGGAGCAGTTAACCATCCGGTGCTCGCGCATTTGTTTTCTTTAAACTTTGGTCACCCCGGTCTCTTAAACCAGGTGAGCTTAAAAATAGAAAAATTTTTTTCATTTATCGTGTAAGAATAGGAATTAATGAAATAAAATGACCCATTTTAGACAAAAACATTATTTAAACTTTATTAGTCTACATGTAATATAGCTTTGAACAAAACGCAGAAAAAATAAGCATAAACATGTTACCCTGTATAAAAAAAGGAAATGCAAAAAAGTAGCAAAATATAAAGACTCAAGTATGGTAACTTAACATATTTGAAACAAATTAGTACAAAAACTTATAGCTAAGCATATTTATTGCTGCTCCTGCAGTTCTGACAAACACCTATAATATGCTCTAAACACATAAACGCATCACAATTGTAACATGAAAAACGAGTCTTTCTATTCTTTTCCAGCCACAGTAAATACATCTGCCAGCGGGTAGTGGTTTTTCTTGGACTCCCTTCTTCAATTTTGTAATTTCCATAAGTCGGAGCTTCAACGTCTTTGGAAGGTTGGTAAAGTTGCTCGTCGTTTCAAATGTGGATGGATTATGGCATTTGCCATATCTCTCTAAAAATGTCGCCGTCGTAAATAATTTTTATGCGGGTTGTTGGCTTTGTATATCACTTGGCAATTGATTCCTGCAATATTCAAAATAGTGTAGAATATGACCATGGGCCACCTTCTGTTATTAGAGCAATCGTAAGAAGCGCACAATTTATCCACATCAACCCCTTCTTTGTGCTGTTATATGTAGTGACTATTACTGGCTTACATTTCAAGCCACTGTCTAAGTCAATGTCATCATGATGATGCATACTAGACGTTAAAATAACATTTTTGCGTTGCTTTGGGATATAAGAAACTATGGTTAAATCCTCCGTAAAGCCAAACATACTTGTATGGTTGGGACGTTTATTGGGATTGGAAAACTCGACTGGGAGTTCTCTTTTATTTTTTCTTAACGTCCCAATAGCGGTTATCTTATAATCTCGAAGTAATTTTTCAACAAGAGGAATTGATGTGAACAAATTGTCCATTGTCAAGTTAATATGTGAACCAGAGAGATGTTTGCACAGTCTTAAAACCACATCATATGGGCTGTTAGAAAATTTATATGGGCCATCATGTTGGGTTCCCACGTACACTTCCAAATTTGAAGTGTAAAATGTTTTTGCGTCACAAACTGCAAACAACTTGAGGCCATATTTTGTAGGTTTAGAGGGAATGTATTGCCGGAACGAACATTTCCCTCTAAAGGCCGGAAGCATTTCATCAATAGTAACAAATGCCGAGTGGTTATAGCCGTTCTGACAATTTTTTACGAACTGATCAAACACCGTACGAATAGGCGCTAATTTATCAAACTTTGTGCGTTCTAACCTTGTAGCCTTATTGTCAAATCGCATGCAACGTAAAAGAAACCGAAATCTTTGTAAAGTCATTGTAAATTTCTACACCATAACCATCTCTCCTCCAAAGATCTTCTGTGTTTGAGCGACCGGAGTGGCCTAAACCAGCTAAATACAAGAGTCCAATAAAATCACGAATTTCAATTTTTCAGTTTGATTAGCGTCTCGCTGTCGTTCAAAATTGTCTTGAATAGAGGCTATATATTTATTAGTATTTTCAACGATAATACCAATTATCGTGTCGTCTAAGCAATAATTCCAAATTTCCTCAGTGTCCTTCAAACTTTTAGTGGTTGGTGTTGAACCTGGTAGGCGAACTAATATGTTATCCTTCCTAGTTCTAATAGTTTTGGCTTTGGAGGATGCCTTGTCCAAAGCGTTTTACCATCTTTGCCTAAAATAAATTAGTTTAATTTTGTTCGCTAATTTATATTTTTTATATACCTTTAAAGGTAAGCGAAGCAGACCGAGACACAACGGGCTCTTTTGTATAAGAAACATCCTGCTCTGATTCACTATTGTGATGTATAACTTCCTCATTGTCCTCTTCCACATCATCTAATTCATCCTCGTAAGCAATTAATTGATCATCATCATTTAGCCCTGCATCTTCTAAAAGTATTTATAACTGTAAGCACTATTATACGAGAATGGCCATTTAACGACTAAAGGTTGATCGCAACAAATGATGAAGGTAGAGGGCACCGACCGTTTATGTTAGCCCTCCACTTTTTGTACGCGAAATTTAACCAATCCGGTCTCTCAGACAGTGGCGCGACTACCCGAAGGTTAAGGATGTTGAAGGACTGATATCATAATTTGTAGTTCGATTTACTTTACGTCTCCGACCTCTCATTACCACGCCGCATTCTGGAGAGAATGTGTGGTAGTTTCATACAAACTAGATCTAGAAGACGTACCTTCAGTTGATTGGAACGAGACAATACCGTGTACAAGCTCTCCTGCTTCATTTTGGATAACTATAAGAAGATTTAAAGCACACTATTTAACTGTAGTTTATACGTCTGTTTATATGTCTGTGCTAATTAAATCTCGAGAGAATTCTAGGCTATGATAGAAAACCTTCGCACTTGTTTAAAACGTTCGGTTAAAGATGTTATCAAATGTAAACGTAGAATTGCTGCGTAAACCGTAAACTCAAGGTAAGGGTGCTTTTTAATAAAATAACTAAGTAAGCAAACAAAAAAAAAGTACTTTGAGAATTCTAACCAATCATAATTTTGGCAACAACTACTAGCCTACTAGCATTACATAGGTTATCCATATGTAAAACATTGACTAGCTAAGAATAACAGTAATAAAGTTCACATTCATTCAACAAATTCAGAAAATAATGGTTAGTTTAGGACACACAACAAGGAAATACCTACAGTAGTAACTATCTCCTGTAGAATAACCTTGTTTCATGTTTGCAAGAAACTAGGTACACGAAGAAATTCAGGTAATTTATCCATTTAATATATGCTGTTTCCACATTTCGATGCTCACCGCTGGTATGTTGTAACGTACCAATTCTTGGCTATCTTTACCTTAATTTCAGTTTGGAATTTATGTTATTGTTGATAAGTATATTTACACCACCTTGGTATATTTTTCCTTTCAATAATTAAATTTTTGGTATATGTCATAATTTCGTTTAGTGTACATAATTACGAATCCCTGTGTATATACTTTGATCGTTTGTAAGTGCTATTTTAGCAACATCAATTTTGTTTTGTGCGCAACTCAGCGCGAACTGAACACGCTTTGTGGCTTAATTCATTTTCCGTTTCGAGTATCGTTACGTTTAGTACGTTATTTTTTTAAGTTTTGCTTGTATAAAGTATGTAAGGCTTTAGTTAGATTTTGTATATATTACATTTAATAGGGAACTAGGGAACAGAGATACGCCTCTACATTAAGGGAACTGATGGTGTTAAGAAAAAGCTCTTATGTTAATGAATTTCGCATCGTTGCAAAATCGTGGTTGATCACTTTACGGAGTGAATATGCATATTTTTTTCTTGAATAATTAAAAATGGGGATACCTCTGTATCATTACCGCTTGCTGTTGGTTTGTATACTTTTCTAGTCGGGCCTACATTTCGTTTATGTTGTTTGTACGTTAATTACGACAATTAAGATTGCCTTAACCTATCATACCGTATATTTACCTTATGAATGGGGAATTAAATTCTCATACTGCAGCTTGTTTTAAGAAGAACTTAATATATTTATTTTTAGTGCAAGAAAAGTAAGTAATACGTATCCTTTTATTGCAATATATGTTTATTGTAATATATAGTATATAATACCATAATATTTGTTGACATAAGTCAAGTATACGCTTTATTATTAAATACAGTGTTGATCATATTGTATTTTAAATTTTAAGTAAGGATAGATTATATGCTATTGTAGCTTGTGTTAAATTAGAAGTTATTTAATATCGTAAATCTTTACGAGAAATACCGTTTTAATTATTTTGTGCTGAAATTAATCAGACATTTTGTTTTCTTAAGTATACATATAAACACAGGTGTATAGCGTTATTCAGATTACCTGTGGCATTAGTGTACAACTTTCTCAATTTTGTATTTGTTGTATTTATTTATTAAACCTATAAAACTGAGTGACGTCTAACAAGAAAAAATACACAAATGCTATACTGATTATATTTATAGACATATCTCTGCCTCCCTCACACCTGTTAAAGTGTTGTAAACTTTATTAAGTTTCGTAACTGCGGTACCTTGCTGCGCGATAGACCGTGGTGCAATTTACCTTTTTAATATACCAATCAACACCCCGAATTTTTTATTTGTTATAATGTCGGTTATTAGTATAGATAGATCAACAGTCAAATAGGGAGTGTTTTGCGGAGTTCAATGCTCACAACAAATATTTCAAATTCATTCAGACTTCCTCCGATTTTGAAATATTTTGAAAAAACTAAAATCTGCCGATTTCAGTTTTCTTCAATAACTCAATAACTTCTTATGCACCTACATTTGAACATTCACATTATTCAAAAACGTTTTCACGACAAATTTGTTGCTGTTAACAAAGCCCCCTTTTGTTATTTGGCCTCAAGTTATTAGCGCTACCTTTTATTGTTCTAATGGCAGTTTTTCAATAAGGTACAACACGTCTGTAAAATCTTCATTTCTACGGAAGGCATTGCTTACGCTGTTTATTGATGATATAACGGCACATCCATGAATTACTTTTCGCCGATGGTATAAAAATTTTCAGTGAGATAAATAACATGCATTGCGTTATCAGGTTACAGAGTCATCTCAATAACATCTTTGAGTGGTGTGACCAAAATAAATTGACCATTAATACAAAAAAAAAATGTGAAATGGTATCCTTTACTAATAAGGCAACATCTCTAGGGTACAATTATAAATTAAATAACGATTTGATAAGACGTAGAACGTCATTTAGAGACCTCGGGGACATCTTGGACAATAGGCCAAGTTTTAATGTGCACATGAATTCTACAATTAACGAAAGTTTGGACCTTATTAGCCTTATTATTCGCAGTACCACAAATTTTACTAACATTGATTGTTTACTTGCATTATATTATAATTTAATCCGCCCTAATTTTGAATATTCTAGCTTGATCTGGTCTCCATTCTATATTCACCAAATCAGCTGTATCGGTAGTGTACAAAGAACATACTTAAAATACGTGTACTTTATGAAACATAAACAATTCCCAACTCGTAATTATCCATAGTTAGGTCTGTTAATGTACTGTGTACCTTCATTGAATTCTTGCAAAATAAAAAAACATACTTCTACATCTCTTTAAACTGCTAACAAACTTATTAGATGACTCAGATAACTTAAACCTAATTACGTTTAATATACCTCTACGACAGGTAAGAGACCTTTCAGCCGTAAATGTAAATAATTTTGGAAACAATCCTGTTTATCAAATGTGTTTTTTCTACAATAAACTCTACTCGAATGCTGGTCTCTTTTTGCACCACACTTAATGAATGAATTCAAAATTATGTTAAAGACACAAAACGGAATAGTATATAATGTAATTATCTATCTACTATTATTATTAATAATCAAATTATCTTTTTGTCAAACCATATTAATGTTTATTATATCCATTACCAACTTGTGCATCTTTTATATTTGTACAAATTGTTTTTGACTTTTTCATTACTCTTTAATTGGATGAAAATCTGTTGAGTAATAAATGATGATATGACGGTGATAAAAAAAATCATTATGGTAGGCTATGACAGAATACGTTAGTGTGACACTAAAGATAAACCCTAAATAAAACCAATAGACGAATATCTTCACGAGGAAAATTACTAGTCACTAGGTAGAATAAAGTACCTCAAATGCATGTTCGAATGTGCTCGAGAAAGAACTAGATTTTCTGGCCACAATATGGCTGCCTGACGGAGAATATGACGTGCATTTGAAACTTGTCAAATGACTGAAGACCAAGCTGTCAAACTGAACTGACTTTGGTTTTGGCTAATTTATTAGTTGTTCTGTTAGTCGCGAACGTGTGCACGTGGAAAGCTTTGGAAGTTGGGAATTGTGATGGAAGACAGTAAAGATGACAAGTTGTTGTGTTTGTCGCCGACGCGAAAAGTTATTTCGCTCCCTACAGGTAATTATTGAATTTGGATATTAATGTTTTTATTTTGCCATAAAAACGCGCAGCGACGTAGTATCTGGATGCATCTATTAGGGAAACAAGATATAAATGATAACTCTAGAATATGCGACGTAAGTTTTCACAATACTTTATTTTACAAACGAATACTATAAAAGTACTATTATGTTAATGGCATTTTTCTGAAGAAGCGCTTGAAACGCAAAGAATTGATGGAAAGAAAAAATTGAAGTCAATGCTATACCCAATCTTTGTCAAGTATCTCTCTGTCAGTGTGTTTTGGAAGACATACAAATTTCTGAAAAGTGACTGTGTTAGAAAGAGAGCAAGATGACGTTCACAACGTGACCGTGATGGAATTAGAAAAGAGTCCTGGCAGTGATGATAAAGACGACTTTGAGCCTAATGTGAATAGGTTACTGTTGAGTGCCCTTCATGTGAGGGACAGGAACAACTCATTGATAATTCGCACGCATATCTGAAGAAAGCTCTACGCGATCGTAATAAGTACAAACAGGAATTGGAGAATGTCTTAAAAAATTTAGACGACTGTTTTAACAAGGGTTAGGTGCATTACATGAAACACGGAAATGCAAGGGGTCATTTATGGTCTGAAAATACTATGATCAAAGCCCTGAAATTATATGCTTCTTGTGGAGCTAAGGGCTATGAAGAGATAAGACGTCAACATACTCCTCTTCCTAGCATAATAACTATTCAATATCGCATCAGGAACATTCAACTTAATCTAGGTGTCTTAGAAGGTATTTTCAAAATGCTTAAACACAAGCTTTGTATATACCGACTGCTCACTGAATTTAGTTTATTTACTCATTTTATGTAAGCTTAATATGACCTGGAAACATTTATGTTGCTGGCTACAATTTTGAAATCCATTTGTAGCTTGTATCATTTCATTCTAGTACATGGAAATATATTTTTATTACTTTAGGTGGCGATAATTACAGAGGAAGAAAAACATTCCGCGTTACTATTGGATGAAATTGTGATACAACTAGGTCTCCAAATCGAACCGTCAACAGGGGCCATCTGAGTCGGCCAACAATGAAAACTGCTGCTGGTGGCTGCAGTAACTACGCAACACACGCTGTAGTATTCATGGTCGGTGGAGTGAGCACTCGTTGAAAACAAGCTGTAGCATACGAGTATACAGGAAGTTCTTTCTCTGTAGAAGAAATGCAAGACAAGCTATTTGCCATACTTCATAAATGTCATGATGTGGGGCTGAACGTAAGAGCAATCATTTCGGACATTGGAGGTCAGAATGGAGGATTTTGGAAACGGATGAATACTAGTGCTAATCGCTACAGTCTCATTCAAAATTCCATTCCACATCCAGTGCATGCAAATGAAAATTTGTACATTATGCCAGACTGTGTATATGTTTTCAAAAATATTGCTGCCGCTTTGATCAACGGAAGGAAATTTCATATCGATATCTCTCTATTGTAGAACGAGAACAGTTGCCGTCAAATGTCGTTTCCTAAGAAGTCATTAAAAAAGTTTTTGAATTGCACCAAAAGGACCCTCCGAAATTGTGCCGTAGGTTGAAAAGAAAGTCATCACTCCGTCTCACTTTGAGAAGATGAACGTGTCACTAAGTGTGGCTATTTTACATAACGAAGTGGGAGTAGCCATTTATTATCATATTGCGAAAAAGGATATTCGTCCACAACATGGTATAACAGCGTGGTTTGTTACCCTAATGTACAAATGGTTAGCTTATGACTGGACGCTACTATACATATGATCTTTCATATACGAATATAGAAACTTGTGAAGCTACACTAACTTTTTTGAAGACTTCATCGACATTACAGTGGACGATAATGTTTGGAAGCCGTTTCAAAGTGGGATGTTCTTATCAATGCAATGTGCCATAGAATTGGAACGAGTGTATCTTAATGATGCAAAATTTAAACATTTATTATTAAGTCGGTGCACCCAAGATGCTTTGGAAAACCTGTTTAGCCAAATTCGACACAGGAATCCAGTTCCTAATACACGATAGTTCAAAGTTGCTCTCCGATTAATTTGCTTGTCGCAATTTGAGGGAAACATTCGTCGGGAAAGCTATCATGTAAATGATCAATATCATTTGATTGGGTATTTCAACGAGAACAATACTTTTGACAAGAACAATACTTCTGAAGCAACTAAAGATATATCTGATAAAATTTGTGATGATTGACAACAGTTTACAGCTTCCAAGGTATGTGACCATCGCTTTATTCCTTTGTTGGCAAGTAGAGACAATTCTCTTAGTTTGCTTACTAAGTTTAAAGAATATAAACAGAATCTTCTCCACTTTCCATCAGATGAGCTGTAGAATTATTTCCACCACTGTGAATTCCAATATCGCATTAATGAGAAAAATCTTTTAGACAATGCTATAGACAGAAATGTGTTCTTAGATAAATTATGTCAAGACAACTCTGCTTTGTTAAATAATATTCCATAATGTCATAATATTATTTATAATTGTACAAAAATATTCGTTAAATCTAGGCGATTTTTCACTGTTTGATGAGAGAATTAAAAAAATGCAATTAAAGAGTCCTCCAAAAGTAGTCTGACACTTGCAATGAAAAATGGCATTTAATACATAATTTAAACCAATACATGGTGTTTGTTTCAATTAGGTGACAATTTGTTCGTTTTCACAATAAAATTATATAGAAGTTGAACGATGCTTGTTCACTTCTGTTTGAAGTTGACGCCCAATTTTGGCCACAAAATGGATGCCAATTGCGGTACTTTATTCCATCTAGTGACTTTAAAATTTGGTACAAAAGGACGCTCTCTCTTAGGAACGAAGGAGATACAAGGCGTTTGTGGTTGGTCTTTCACTAACTATTTTGATTGGTCGCGTAAAAAAGCGGATTAATCAAATTCAGATTGAATAACAATTATTTTTTGATAGTAATAGGCACTTGTCATCCAATACAAAAAATGTTTATTTTACATACGCTCTAGTTTATAATTTCATCAAATCATCATGATACTAAAAAAATGTTCTTTGAATTACATATGAATTAAAAAAAAAGGGGGAAATGAAAATTTTTTAATTCTAAATTCGGTTCTATTTGTCATCTATCTACTTGACAATACCCATCAAAAATATTTCTATGAATGTAATTAAATTTATACCAACTTGTGAATTTGTGCAATTAAGTATTAAGTTGTTAAATTTATAACTAAATTCTAAAATATAATTTGTTCAAATTTAACCTATTTATTTTTAAACTAACATACCGTCAAAATATTTTAACCCATTTTTAATAAACCATGTTCACACTATGGAAAAATTGAAAGAAACTTGCCAATTTTTTTTATATTTCCCGAAATTTTTGAACTCAGTTGTATAACAAAAATTAATTAGGTTTTTCGCTGGGTTTGGAAAAACATGTTTGCTTGCTGTCGAATTCAAACTTTCGACTGCCCAATAAATAGCAACCATCTACAATAATAAAACATTGAATTTTTTGTTATTACTTCCACAAACGAACAAACCTTCAAATTCACACGATACACCTTTATAAGAAGTCCACTAAAAAACACTAATCTAACCACAAAACTAAATGTGACGGGAAACAGTCAGCGATCGAACACATTCGGATACAATCGAGCAGCGACGACAGCGTCACCTAGAAAAAAGAAGAAACTAAAACCGAATATCCAGAATAGCTTATTCAAGAAAAGTATCTATTTTTTTTTGTCTAGGAGATAAACTATGTCAGTATTCATATCTAAAAGTGGAATTAGCCAGTGAATTAGAACTTTGTGTAGTAGTCATTGAAGATTAATCAGCGTTAAGCGTTAATATTAATAAATACTGATAATGGCACATAAATTTATAAATGAAGAAATGATTGATATGTTAGAAGTTTATTTAAAAGCAAATCTGAACTCTGAAAATGCTTGTACGTGTTGCTCTTACCGTTTTCCGTAGAAACCCGTGCCGTACAATTATTAATAAAATAATAAAAAAATTAGTGGAAGATTTTAACAAAAGGATGTCTCGTGTGTTCAAAATCTTACAAACCATCGCTATTTTTTCGAACTTTAGGTCTCTTAGTACTGCACGCCTCCAGCAAGGTAGCATAGTTGGTTAAAAAAATTGAACTTTTCAAGTGTAAATTCCTGAAAGCTTCAAGGTAGTTACTTTTCTTTTATTATTTGAGGATGTTTAGGGTGTTCTTAGTGCTAATCAAAATTTGTAGTCTCAAACCTATAAATGATACAGACCTTTTTTTAAGTTTGGATTGTTGCCTGTAATCAATGAAAACGTTTGTAAAATTACGTTTCGTTTTCGCACGTGAATATTCCTATTTTATTGAAAGAGATGTAGCTTATATTTTGTGTAAGTAATTGTTCTCGTTTTTTTAAATTTTGGTGAATTTTGTTAAATGTATTTGAAATTGAATCATGTAAAATTATATTAAGTACATAATTATTACGTTGTATGGTACATTTTTTGCGAACTTAAGTTATAGTCGACAATCTGCCGCCTTTCTTATCGACAAATATTTTAGTCCATAGACAAAGAGTTTGGACTTTATATACGTTATTTTAAGGTTCATTATCGTAAGACTTTCGTTGTTTAGACCTATCACATTACAGGAGGTACCTTTGAACTGATTCTTTTCCGATTTAGTGCCTAGGGGCTATCGTTTTTCTCGCGTGTGATAATATAAAGTAATTAAGCTGTGTAATTGGCTAATTAAGATATAAAGGGATTAAAATCCAATGTGGCGAATTCTGGATGACGTTGAAGGCAGTCTTCTTAAAGAGATAGTGATGTAGAGTCCCATTATTGTGGCTCCGGTCGCGTACTCTAAATGTCTGTTGGAGGCAGGTGGATTTCAAATTTTTGCAGAAAGCGTATCCACTCGTAATTGACTTTTTCATATTATCGTTTGTAAATTTATTTGTTCAAGGAAACTATTATTGTGTTGTTTTTATTTTTGGGGTAATTTAAAGATTTAAGATATGTAAAGTAAGTAAATTAGGGTTAAATGAGCTTCGAAGACTCCATTTACATCAGTTTTATTAGAAATTGTACGATACAAAACTATGTTCAATGTGTTTCGGACAACATACCAATTGTTTATCTTAATTCTCATTAAATTTCAATATATGCATCGTGTTTATTAATTTAGTTTTTTTTTTAAGTTTACACATCTTGTAATTTTAATCTTTTCGCACAACGTTAGCATTACTACGGTTATTCAATATTTAGACGTTTAGATGTTTTGGATTGCATACAGTTATTGAGTGACTTACTGGTTTTACCGAAATTGTAGATTTACATAAATTTACGATGACGATTTTTGTTTGTTGGTTTATTATCTAATTCAAGCCTTAACGTAATAAACATTATCCTGTATATCAAAATCATGATCCTATCTCACTATATATATATATATATATATATATATATATATATATATATATATATTGAAACACTTTGTTTATCAGGTGTTGTCTGCGTCTCTGGTGATGTTTCTGACTCCTGTCAGTACAAATACGACGTTTCGGCAAAATCTCATTTGCTATTTTCATTTTCTTTGCCGAAACGTCGTTTTTGGACTGACAGAGTCAGAAACATCACCAACGCGAGACAACACTGATAACAACACGTTCATACTACACTCGAAACCTAAAATCAATCATATATACATATATATATATATATATATATATATATATATATATATATATATATATATATATATATATATATATATATATATATATATATATATACAGGGTGTCCAGTTTAAGATGAAATGCATGGGGATATTGGAAACCGTTAGAGATACGAAGATGGTTAAATAGAGAAAAAGTTGCGTCATTATATGCCCAAGAAGTAACCATGGTTACATGTCAAAAATCCTTCCATTTACTAGATACAGGGTGATAACTGAAAATATGCGTTTTCTAAAATCGCTATATCTTGTTTCTTGCAAGAGATACATCCACGATTTTTGCAGGATGGGGTAACAGGTAGCGAGGATTTCAAAATGATTTTGAAAAAATCTAGGCCTACTAGATTTTGAGATAATGCACGCAACTTTCGATTTTCTTATGGATGCCATATTGGATTTTTGCATTTTGAATTCTTCATAAAAATGCTTTTCAACCATATATCATATGTTTATAATCTGCCAATGAGAAAGTGTCAAATTACACAATTAAATTTATATCAAAGCAACCTTGACATATTATGTATTTTAATTAAATGAAAATTAATCTACAAATTAAACTAACTATTGAGAACAATATTATTGATTATTAACATAAATCATAATAATAAAAGTGACAAAAACAACAAAAATAAAATTTAATATTATACTGAATTTTACTATTAATTAATCAAATGCTCGAATAAACCTCCATTCTCTTGCAATAATTGAATAGATGGTTGATTGGCAAAGGCCTAGTTTGATATAAATTTAATTGTGTAATTTGACACTTTCTCATTGGCAGATTATAAACATCTGATATATGGTTGAAAAGCATTTTTATGAAGAATTCAAAATGCGAGATGATAAGGAACTCTTGTGATGCAGTGTTAACTCGATGCAGATGGTGTTTGCAGGAGAATGAAGGTTTATTCGAGCATTTGATTAATTAATAGTAAAATTCAGTATAATATTAAATTTTATTTTTTGTTGTTTTTTGTCACTTTTATTATTATGATTTATGTTAATAATCAATAATATTGTTCTCAATAGTTAGTTTAATTTGTAGATTAATTTTCATTTAATTAAAATACATAATATGTCAAGGTTGATTTGATATAAATTTAATTGTGTAATTTGACACTTTCTCATTGGCAGATTATAAACATATGATATATGGTTGAAAAGCATTTTTTATGAAGAATTCAAAAATGCAAAAATCCAATATGGCGTCCATAAGAAAATCGAAAGTTGCGTGCATTATCTCAAAATCTAGTAGGCCTAGATTTTTTCAAAATCATTTTGAAATCCTCGCTACCTGTTACCCCATCCTGCAAAAATCGTGGATATATCTCTTGCAAGAAACAAGATATAGCGATTTTTAGAAAACGCATATTTTCAGTTATCTCCTGTATCTAGTAAATGGAAGGATTTTTTGACATGTAACCATGGTTACTTCTTGGGCATATAATGACGCAACTTTTCTCCATTTAACCATCTTAGTATCTCTAACGGTTTCCAATATCCCCATGCATTTCATCTTAAACTGGACACCCTGTATATATATATATATATATATATATATATATATATATATATATATATATATATATATATATATATATATATATATATATATATATATATATATATATATATATATATATATATATATATATATATAATGACGGAGATTGTTTATTTTAATTTACATGATTATCATAATATACAAGTGGTGTTAATGACTTGAGAGTATTATTTCATTACTGTGTATAATACCATTGTGACTTCATTCCATTTAATGGAGTTGATCGGCCTATTTCCACAGTTTATGCTTTTAAGCGGTTTCGGAAGCGGACTCTGCTTCTGTCATCAGGATTAGTCCTCAGAAGGACTGTTTCCACTTGAGTCGAATTCATATGTTACATATATTTTTTCCCAAGCACTTGGTTACATTTACCACTGAGCGACTGAGTAATCCAATATGTATTATATATATATATATATATATATATATATATATATATATATATATATATATTTCAGGTGTATTGCGCTTAAGCTCTTCGCGCATTATTGGAATCCATATGGGTTTCATTTCTACACTATCTTGGCTTAATGGTTTTCTGCTAGTGCGATGTATGTGGCTTCTTTGAGTTTTCGATAAGTTGTGTTCTCGTCCTTTGCCACTATATGTATGTAATCCCATTGGATGCGGTACTCTTCGTTCCAGACATGTTCGGCGATTCTTGATCTTTCTGTTTCGCCCTTGCGGACGTTGTTCTTATGTTCCTGCGTTCTCACTTTGAGTAATATACTACTCTCTCCTACGTATGCTCTGCCGCATTCGCATGGTTGGTTGTATACACAATTCTTGGGATTCTGATCTTCATTGTATGGTTTGGTTTTGGTTAGTATTCTTCTGAACGTACTGGTCGATTTGAATGCAGTGTATACCTTGTGTTTGCTACCTATCTTTCGTATTTTCTGAGGTACCTTGTATATATGGTATTCTCGCTGTGTATTTAGGTTCTTCTTTTTCTACACACGTTTTGCAATCGACCTTTTTTCACAGTGTCTGTCTCCCTGCCTATCTGTATCCCTCTCTCCCTCTGTGTGTGTGCGTGCGTGAAGGCGCGTGTGCGTGCGTGCATGCGTGCGTGTGCGTGTATGCGTGTGTGCGTGTGTGGATGTATGCTAATACCCTCCAGAACGAAAACTTCCACGTACATAAAATCTTGTTTTTAAACTTTTTTCATTTATCTTGGAGCTGATTAGATTTAGGGAGAAATCCACCGGCGGAGAGGGGGGGGGGTTTATTAGGGGTAGTTTTTGGATTTTATCAAATATTTCCAAAACATACATAGTTAAGGTATACTGTAACTAAAACTGAAATACCTGGCTACAGACCTTAAACATATCGATTAATCCTGTTCTACTTATTTTATTATAAAAGTTGTAGATTAGAACAAAATAAGAGACATTGTTAAACAGTACTTTGTATTAAACCCCCGCTTTTCCCTAAAATCTGAAAAAAGGAAGAATAGTATGGTAAAACGGTTTCACTCGTCGAACAACAGTTAAATTATGCGTTTTTCAGAGTAGGTCAGTATTTGGGCCTAATTTGGCCCAAAAACTGTGTTAATCCACAAATTGCATTCTGCTGACAGTATAGATTTCTGACAACCAAGAGCTTTCTGAAGGTTTACAAGTGTCGGATTAAGTATTGCGCAAAATCTATGATTAACTGAGCCGAATTATTCCCAAAAACTATGTTGATGCACCAATTTCGTTGTGGATTTGGAAAACTGAATTTATCTGTGAGGCTGGTCAGCATTTGGGCTGCATGTTTCGTTTTATTGGATTCGCATCGAAATAGATTGCATCAATAATTAAGAGCTAAATTCTGTGACTAATGCGTCTTGGCCAACATTTGGATTGAATTTGACCCAAACACCATGTTGAAACACCAATTTTGTAGTGGAAGTGACAACATAGATTGTCTTGATGACCAAAGCTTACGTTACCGATGACAGTTGTCAGCGATTAAGTCGAATTTGGGCCATAATCTACATGCGTACATCAATTTCATTATGGGCGTGGAAAAATATATTCCTTGGGTAACCAACAACTACACTCTCAAAAGCCTTTGTCACTATTTGGGCTGAATTTTGCCCAAAAAGTACACCCAAACACTAATTTTGTGGTGTATGCGGCGAAACGTATTTCCTCGATGACAGATTGCTACATTCAGTGACCCATGAGCGTTGGTCAGCATTTAATCTAAATTTTGCCAAAACCTGTATTTGCACAGTGATTTCGTTAAAATTGTGCTAAAACATTTTAGCCTAAAAGGCGCCAAAACGTCCCATACTGTTAAAGTGCTCTCAAAACAACATTCAACAAATGTAAACATAATTTCTTCTGATTAAAGACTTGCTAACAAGGCTAAAAATACCATATCCCTTATCTTTGTTTCCGAAAAATGGGTTAAATATCCTATAATTTGGGAATTAGCACTTGCTAATTTCTTCTGACGTTAGCGATAATATCGGAATCGATTTTGCTTGTTATCAAACTAAGTTCAACGATTTTGTTACTTAAACTCCTTATAAATAAACCGTAAATTTAAAGGAATCTATTGTAATTGTAGTTTATTACTTTATTTCATTGTTTTCTCGACTTTATTTTGAAAGTTTTGAATTCCCCACGTAGTAATTTATTTTGTTGATATCAAAACGTCAAACGTCTGTATCGTGTCTTGTCAAAACTTGAAAACACGTAATACCTGTTTATCGCGAGTAGATTTTTGCTAATTAATCCGTTTAATTTGTTTGGACTCGTTGGAAATTCTTTTTTTTATTTATTATTCTCGGTTTTGTTTGTGTTTCAAAGACCAGCTAATAATGGCTGACTTAAAACAGACTGATATTGCCAGCGTCATGGCTATAATAGAACATGGTCGAGGTTGCTCGATTGTCTGCTAAATTACCATAAACCATCCACCGTAGTGTAAATCGTTGGAGGCAAATCGGGGAGTATGTAAGAAGACTCAAAAAAGATATGTGCCAACAATAGCCTGAAGGTTCCGGAGATGTCATCGTTTAGCACGACTACAATTTGATTGGGAACATCAAAATTGGAGTGGTAACCTACGGTTTCTGTGTAAATTTCATCAACGGTAAGGACGTCAAAGAGAATAGGACGCATAATTTAAATTTACTACTACTGCACCACTAGGTGGAGGTTCAATTATGGTGTGGGGTGGCATATGTGTGGCAGCACGAACAGAGTTAGTGGTAATTGATGGTGGAGCATTAACTGCAGGTAAATACATCTGAGATATTCTCCAATATCATGCAATATCTTTTGCCTCACATATCGGAGACAATTTAACTGTAATACAGAATAATTCGTGCACACACATCTCCAACTGTAACTGACTTTTAAAACCAAGTGGATATAACAATAATGAATTGGCCACTGTGCTCCCCGGATATGAAACCGACCGAGCATGTTTGGAACATGAGAGAAAGCAGGGTTAGGGCACTAACTCCTGCTGTTAAAAACAAATAGTTAGTAATGTTTGCATTGACTGAAGAATGGGACGGATTGCCTCAATAACTGACCGATGCCTCATCAGAAGTATGAGAAGAGGAATGACTGCGGTTGTAAAGGCTCGCAACACACGCTATTGAATCAAACGAAAAAATGCGTTTAGTTACACTGGGGAAAAATTAGTAACACAATTTCTGTTTAGTTAGATTTTTATCTGTTTTATAGTTAATTAGGCACGCTGGTCTCAAAATTGTAGTTAGTTTTCTTTTGCCACATCAAGTTTTTTCCCTATACCTTATGAGAGTATAACCACGGAATCCAACATGGATCATAAAACTAACTCTATTGCTTTCGTATTGGCTCACACAATGACGCATAAGAAAACAGCAGTTTATACTTGTCTGGATTTGTTCAATTACGCCTGAGATACTGTAGTGAAATGTTGTGCTTAGCTCTGAAATAGTGAAGCGCATTCCGATATGGAGTCTCGCTTCTTGTATGTATACAAGGTTAGCAGCGATTAGTTTTCATTTATAGATAGAATTAATCCTTTCTTTATAGATAGAATTAATCCTTTCTTTATGTTTACCTCTGATAGCTCGCGTCGTAAATGCTTAATCGGCCCTGATTCGTTTTGTTACCTAAGGGTGATACAAAAACCGATCACGAGGCTTAAAGATGTGATTACGCATGATAAAATAATAAAGTCATTGATTTTCATGTTACAGTTCGTCAAATTCCATTTTTTATGTTTGTTTTTTAAATTATTTGCTTATGCAAGATCCGATATGTTTAACGTTTGGAGCATAGACTAAGTCGATTGCGCTCCATTATTTTAGTGAAAATTGAATTCGATTGTATGCCGCTAGAGGGAACTTTAGACACATTGAAAACTGGTTTTATGCCATAATTCTTAGCAAGTTCTCTCATGAATCAATGGAATGTCAGTAAAAAGGGCACTCTTTATTTTGTTATCTAACTGTGTACACGTAAATCATGTTTAAATGTTATGTCGCACATTAATTTTGCTCATCTGATTGCCACCAGCTATCAGGTTGATAGGTGTCAAATTATGCTAAAGCTATCCGTTTAAACATCAGATACCATCATTTGTGACACGAATTAATTTTTAAACTTAAATAACAATTAATGGCTAATCAGTATGCAAATATCGAATATTGTGATACGCATTTTTGTTATTGATGAGCAAACGGCAATGCAGAGTTGGCAGGAAGATATTATATGGAGAGTTGTCCAGATATAAATATCCCTATGCTCAAACATTTTACAGAATGCACAGGAGGCTTGCTAAATATGGTTCATTCGAAATTTATAATGGAAATAAGGGAAGACCTAGAAATGCTGGAACTATGCAGCAAGAAGAAAGAATTCTTGAGATTATTGAAAATAATCCAAGTACCAGTACTAAAAAAATTAGGAATGAGGTATGGATTAGTCAGACTAGTACATGGAGGATACTAAGAGAAGAACAACTGTATCCGTTTTATTTGGAAAAGGTGCAAGCACTTTATGACGCGATGATCGTCCGATATGATTAGAAATGTGAAAACAGATCCTAGCTAAATAAGAACGCAGTAATCGACTAACTGGCCTCACCGATGAAGCTATTTTCACGCGTGATGGCACAATAAATCTGCATAAGATCCACACATATGCTTACGAGAACTCACACAGTGAGTAGATTTTTATTGAATGTGTGCATATTACCTTGTTGGTCCCCATTTTTGTAATAACTTATTAACTGGTGACGCTATTGCGTCTGAAAGATGTGCTATTGGTTACAAAGGCAAACATTTGGCTGCTCCAAAATGGAGCGCCGCCCCACTTTATTGTACCTATATGAGAGTTTTTGAATACAGCGTATCCTGAGCCCATCGCTCAGTATCCGCTACATTCAAGGATGAAATGGGTCATTGACGTGTGGACACCTAGATCTCCAGAGCTTTTTCCTATGGATTTCATCCTCTGTGGCCATTTGAAGCAATCAGTGTATGCTACTCTTCTTCTTCTTCTTCTTGAATATTAATGGATATTTCACTAGACTGTATGTTGTTGAACTAGGTATTTATCCATTACATTTTATATCGTCGTCTGGTGCTATATAATGTTTATCGCCCTTATTATTATTTACAGCCGTGTAGTATCCGAATCCTCATGTAATTGTAACAGCTTTCCACATTCCCTATTTATTTTTCAGCAACTGATTTGTTTAGGAATTACAAAATTACTATAGCAAACGATAACGACTCAATTACGATTAATAAAATATTTTACTGACAGTTTCTGAATATCCGCCTACTATTTAACGTCGACAAAAATGTATTAAATATGAAAAGAAAATTACTTCTCACAATCCAGTATTAAGTAATAAGCCTCTTTAATTATTCAGGTGTAACTAAATTACACCTTTCCGTATGAATACCACTCGCAGGCGACAGTCTGTTTAAAATTAGATCAGATATAATTTCGAGCGACCCATTAATAATTTACATACATATGTCTAACAGCTCTACTGTGACCAACAGTTTGGTCCTTGAATTAGGCTTAATCCTAATGCTATACCACGTTATACCGTAACATTATGGAAAAGACAATGTATAGTTAACTTACTAATGGATCTGGAGAACTTTAAATACTATGAAATGAAAGGTAAAAGTACGCTTGTCTCATCTCTAACAATTGTAACTGAAGCGTTATGCCGTCTCGGCCAACTAAAACTATGAAAATGAGATAAAAACATATAAAAATGAAAAGATTCCGTTGATACACTTGAAAGATGCATTGGTAATTGTCACAAGTTCTTATGCCTAGTTGTCTTCATTTGAATGTCATTTGGAAGCTATCTTGAACAAAGACATTTTATGCTGTTTTACTAATTTATCACTCTTTCTCTGCTTCATCCTACTAAGTAATTTTGAAGAGTTCCTACGTTTAATGTAAATAGGCTTTTGTGTAATAAGTAATGTTAGTAGATTCTTTTTAGTTGAATCGTTTTAAGTAGAAGCACCATTTTATACACTACATTAGAGTAGCACAAATACAGGTGTTCTCTAATTACTGAATTTTTGTAAAAAACCACTTCTTTTTAAAGTTTTTGATAACGACGTAGGTTGATATTTTTTAAGTAAACTTAAGATAAACAGAATTAAGCTATTTAAGAAATGTAATTTACACGAAATCATTATAATTAACAATTCGCTCCTTTGAATTACATTTTTTTCAATTTTGAATAGCAACTGTACAAATAATTTAATTATCATCATCATGGGTATTCTGCATTACTGCAAGGCCTGAGTGGTTAGTTTATCCCCATTAGTTCCTCTGTGGAACCCTCTTCCTCATACCTCCGTGTCCATCTCGTCAATCATTTTCCTTCTTTATCTTCTCCTTTTCAGCTGTGTATTAAACATCCCCTACATAACCTCCCTTAGTGGACAATTCCTCCTTAAAATATGCCCCAACCAGTTACCCTTTCTCTGTGACACTATTTTTAACAATATCCGCTCTTTTTCAATTCCGCTAAAACCTGTTCATTCACATTTCAAACGCATGTATCCTTTCCTCTTCCCCCTTATCAAGTCTCACACCTGCACACTCTCAACCGTTCTCCGGGAGGGGTAAATGTACCAAGACCTAATACAAATAGAAAGGAGCAGAAAGTGTAAAACAAGTGAGATTTGGAGCATAGAATGTAAAAACCCTTTTTAAAAAAGAAATATTAGAAAATTTGAGAAGAGTAATGATGAAGACCTGAGAAGACTTTGTATATGTAAGTAAAGTAAGGTAGGAAGAAAGAGGAGAAGAAAAAGACGATGATTGTACTTTTTATTACAGTAGAAATAAGAGAGAAAGAAGCAGAGCAGTAAAAATTCCGTCAAGCGTGAGTAAAGCAAGGTTGTTCTAATATTATGATGGGGGACTGGAATTCCTTCCTAGGAAAAGGGATTGTGAGCGGAGTCATGGACCAGTTTTGACTTAATTCAAGAAATGAAAGCGCTGAAAAGCTAATAGGGTCTTTCAGAAAAAAAAATTAAATGATAGTTACCAACACCATGTTTAAGCATCATAACCGGAGGTTGTACACTTGGAAATCACCAGGAGACTTGTACAAAATACAGATAGACTTTATACTTGTATAAAGTAGGCATCGGGACGGAATAAACAAAGTTTGTACAAGACCAGGTGTTAATATTTTTAGTAATCACGTTTTTCCAGTAGCAGGAATAAAAATAAGACCTAAAAGGACAAAAAAAGCTAAACCAGTTACCAGAAAATGGGATGTTGAGTGATTGAAGGAACTTGACTTACAAGTGGTAGATACCAAACTGGAAAAGGAGATGAAAGCGGTGGAAAAATCAGCTCGCAAATCATATAGGGGCAGTGGGAGCGAGTATAGAAAGATAAACGAGCAAAAAGACGTGGATAGCAGCACAAATAATATGGAGGATGGTAAAAAGGCGAAAAACTAAATCTTTTACGACAAAAGAAGGAAAAGGTTTGATGGCTAACGAATCAGTTAAGACGGGAAATGGATAAGGCAACGGAACAGTGGTTGGAAGCAGAGATTAACAGTATTCGAAGGCACACTCTGGTTCTTTGGGCGACTCTTACTATCAATATTTCTTTTCTGAAACTGTGAGATGAGTAGTATCTCATATACAGCTGGCCTCCTTTATTAATGGACCGCCAGGTACCGGTTATATATCAATCTCTTCTTCCACCAATGTACTCCATTTTTTTAACAAACAAAGTCTTTGGGCCATTCAACAAATATATATTTTATTTTTGCAAAGAAATATTACTTCCTTTTAACATTTGTACAGTAAACACCTTAAAAGTTTTACGAGTGTTCCGCCCACCTCTGCCCTCTTTTCATTCTTCATTGCCTTTATTTTTTGCTGCCTACGAATTTCCTTTTTATAAACTCTGTGACTCTAGAAAGGGCCGATATTATGGAAAAAATGGTGCACAATAGCCCTAATACTAAAGAACTAATGACGCACCAAATGTTCAAATTGTGACTCGTACTGTTCAATATAGAGCGGCAATGTCTCACCCATAGGCAACATAGTATTTAAGTTAAACTACATACTGGATACCCGAAATGGGGTTGTGATAATCAAAAGTATACTCAAAAACTCAATACCTTCTCCACTATGTTTAATTCTAAAATTGGCAAATGGCCAATAAAATTGGTGACCAATTCCTACAATTGTTATCTTCAGACCTACAACTAATAAACAAATCTTACATCATGTATTGAAAACTAATGAATACTTAGAAATACATATAAACAGCAGATTGTGTGCGTATACGTAGTGATCACGACTCTATGAGCGTATGAGGAAAGCCCCCTGAAACAATAGGGTAGAGGAAATCGAACCAATTACTTCCCGTATGGTAAGTAGACCATGTTACCATCGACCCACTAACTCTGTAAGTTCCCTCCACTGTGTTGGATACACAGTTCGTACCGTTCTTCCATATATATGCCATATTTGAAAATAGTGGCTATTGCATTTATTATATCGCTTATGCGATTTTTTCTTTTAACCGTTGTATTGTAAATACAACTCGGAAAACCCATATCTTTAGTATACGCCAAAAAAACAATGATTTTAAGTGCGGAGAGTGAGATGGAAAAGTAATATCGGCGAAACGTTAAATCTGATTGTTTCCAAATGTCTTCCTCAGAAAGGTTCTAGTTTCCTGTGTTGTGTGGCACGCTGTCCCATCTGGCTCAAAAAAATAGCTACCGATGGGTAAGTTTGTTGATCTTCAAAATCTCCAAATGCCATCTGCAATTCATTAGTAGTTGTTGGACGTCCATTTTCCTCAATGAAATAGGGCTCAATATTTTCTGCTCCAGGAACTGCGCATTTTTCCACTATGCGGAGTTTTCTGCACCTCCTCTGGTCATTGGAAGCCTAAAAATCTACACCTGTTTATATAACCCGACAAACGGAAATGGCATTCGTTACTATACCAGATGTTACTGATGAAACTAGGGTTATCATATTGCAAAGCAAGGGTTCCAAAACGGTTTAAAGTCTTGCTACGCAGTCACCCATTGTTGGGTCGTGCGAATAACGTATAAACTGCTATTAAGTTATTTCAATAAGTTCTGATGAGTCCTGTTCATATTTAATTTTGCAACAGGTCTCCGTTGGCTACGACGCGCTGAGTACATAATTTGATTAAATTCACGTTTGTGATATTCGTTGCTATCTACTGTCTTTTTTCGTGCAGCTTTACCTTTCCCTTGGTTTAGCATATTTCGAATTATTATAACTTTGGTAATAATCTTCAGTACAATAGGATAGTTTGGTGCCTGTTTATTGAAATGCTCCGAAAACTGGTCAATCGTTCACGGACGAGTTTAATGCATGGAACATTTTGTCTAGCTTAACCATTTGAGCGAAAATAGTGCTCAACCAAAAGGACTTTCTTCAATTTTCATAATACCGCCTTCAGGAATGTAACGATGCATAAACACACCATTGGCGCAATAAGAAAACTCCAGATAATTTCAGAGAATTGTCAGATCTTGTTTGTCAGTGCTTTAGTGATACTTTATTTTATTGCTTTGACTTGTCACTTTAAATCATCGTGATGTAAAATAGACACTTTAAGTGTGTAAAAACGAAGTAAAAATTTTAAACAGTGATGGCTAAATTACCTCCTTTAACGCAAAATGAATTACTGAAAGCGTGGAAGAGGAGAGAACCCATGTTAAGCTGTTATTTAGTTGTGTTTTATGTGCATGTAGCTTATGTAGGTGTATGAAGAATCATTTGACAGGAAAGTCACGGGTAGGTTTGAGATAGACATTGACGTTGGCCTTGATTACCTTTGTTATACTTAATCAGATCAGGGAGCGCTTTTAGAGAAAAAAGAAAACATTTGCCTGAGAAGCAGATAAAGTGGATATATTAGACCGTACCCATATAGAATGAACGTACTAATATCGAAATACTGAATGAAGTTTTAGAAAGAGAATCGCCCCTAGATTCATTTGTCGATTCTTATGCTGTGTGCCTACCACGATTACCGGAACTGAATACGTATTTGAGTAAAAACGGGGAAAAAGGTTTAGAAATTGCAATTATCTATGGGTCGAAACAGATTTAGAACGATTAAAAGAAGTTTAACATTTATAGGATAATGGAAACTTGGAGAAATCTGACAAGTTTGTTAGACTGCGGCCTTTTTTTGATAGAATAAATATTAGAAATAAGCAGTTTATGTGCCTTATTTCGGTCGTCACTCGAGAAAAATATTCATAATAGGAAAGCATGTTAGGTTTTGGTTCAAACTGCAGCTCTTCGGATGCGTATTTATGCAGATTTGTACCATATGGGGAAGCAAATATAGTACATTTCGACTTGTACCAGAAGAGAAAATAGAACAAACAACCATTGGAAAGTTTAAAAATTATGGCTACGCTTCGGATAAAAAAACGCAACTGAGCTTAGTCAGGTGGAATAGTATCTTTACTGTTACTGTTGTTAGTAACAGTTTTCTGTTCAATCACTATCGACTGCCAATAGATATATGAGAAAAAACGAAAAGAAGTGCAAGCCACCCAGCCTGATGACATAAAACAGTACAATTTGTATATGTGTGGATTGGATCTCCAGGACAATGCAATTCGAAATTATAGAATAAATATATGTGGAAAGAAATGGCGGTGGCCTCTTTTTATAAATGATCTGTGTAATGTAACAGCTAATTGCTGGAAACTACACAGAAAGTCAAATGAAAATGACAATATAAATCATGTTTAGCTGTGCATTTGATGAGAACTAAAGCTGGACAAAACAATAATATAAAAAAAAGTTATAAGAAGACAACCTAGGGGACCTGTTCCAAACGAAGCGCGGCTTGATAAAATATGGCATATCATAAAGTAGCAAGAGGAAAAGCTCAAACTAGATGTGTGCGAGCGTGCGTGTGCGCATCTGCCTGTGCGTGTGCGTGTGTGTTTGCGTGTGAGTGTGCGTGTGTTAAGAAGTTACAAAGGCCATACAAGAAATCTTGAACGCGACCGGAAACCTAAAATGTTGCAAACAGATGCAGCGAAACGATTATACGTTAAGCATTTTATTAAACTAATTCAGTGTTATGGAGTCATCATTACCCCACCTGCAGTACGAAGAACGCTGTAATTGCGGAACGTGTTGTTGGAACAATTAAGTGTGTTTACCTAAAATGTTTAGCCTTCAAAGTAAATACAAATGTATTGATATAATTAGTACCATAATTAAAGACTATAACAATCGTATGCATGGAACTACCACAATGAAGCCAAATGATATCGATAAACATACGAAGCGGGAGGTTTACATTCACTCAAGGTTTGTTAATCATTAAATTTAGAGGAATTTTTGCCAAAGTGTACATACTTAAATGGTTGAGTGAACTATTTAAGGATGTGAAAGCTAGCATTCCTAATTCTACTACGTACATGTTAGAATACAGGAGGATTCTGTGAACACAAATTACAGAACGCAGAGTATTCTGAGGTGCACCTAACTGAAAAGGTCATTGGTTCCAAAAGTAATAAGCTATTTATGAAGTGATGGGGATTTGATAAAGGATCCTAGATTAACACAGACGATATGGTTTATGCACGCATCTTATAATTTGTGAAATAAGCTACTTACACAACCATAGCAATAGTGATTCACCATTATCGTTTCCACACGGTCCAAACGTACAGGAAACGTTTTGTTCTAATATTTTTATTAAAATATCGAGGGACATGTAATTAGCATAAGATTCTGCTTTCTTAATACATTCAGTTATAATAAATAGTCTTTATAAACAGAATTAGATTTTACATTTGCCTGCATATAGTATGGATTGTCACCGTATAATAAATTGTATCGACATTTTTTAAAAGGTACGTCACCAAGTAAAAAAGTTTAACAACCTATCTATTTCATTAAATTTTAATGAATTGTAACCTTTGTTGGCACACAATCTCATAAAACTTTTAACAGTATTTTCGAATTTCATTTCTTATGTCAAATAAGCCTTAAAAAATAACTTCCCTCGGACACCTTGAGTTTATATCACCAGTTATGACACTAGTCAGGAACAATATGTCGTAATAAATTCAGTACGAATAAATGGTTTACAGAGGAAGACTTTTCCATAAAAAAAAACACTTCAGATTTGAACGCTACGGTCCCATAGCTCTTCCTGTAGTTTGTTTTCAAGGCTGCTCTTTATGGTAAAATTGTTTCTGAAACGGAAAAGTGATTTAAATTGCTACATAGTTACATCCCCATGGTATAGTATTTATCATAGTAAAGGTTAAACATTACTGTATTTTATTTAGCTGCAAACACATCATGTTTCTTGATTCTGAAGATATTGTGAGGACTATAATCAGAAGTATCAAATTTATTAATGTCTTCATTAATGTCTGTATGTGTGTATAAGAGTTTAACATTATTATGAAACTTAGATATGCGCGTAACCATAACGAAAATTGTATGACAACATCTGAAAGGATGAATCCTACATATAGATCTTCTTAAACATACTGGTGATTATTTAATAATGGACGTTTAGCAAATATTTTATTTATTATAAATAATATATGATTACTCCCAAATATACAGTTAAAGTAACGATTAAGTAACTATAGACGTTCCTTAGGTTTACAATTAGAATTCTGGTTGCGAGATCAACGTAGAGGCTGGTATATATCTTCTCGGCATCTACTTATATACCGCATTCAACGTCAAATATGATGAATTGGTTAAAACTTGTGTTTGACTTAAAAAATTGTAAATATAAACTATAAAGGGGTATAACAGAGCAAACAATGCAAAATGTCGCCATCACTAAACTACTTTCCCAAGAAAACAATAATTGCAGCAAACTCTTAGAATTAATTTGTAGCTTTCAGTTTCGTTCAATTTTAGAAAGATCAATTTTGAAAAATTGCCCAAAGTTGTACTAAAATTGTAGAAAATTGCCAAATCTGTTTTAGTGTTTTTGATCTTTAGGTCATTGACCTTTCGAAAATTACCAAATTTTTGGTGGTCATTGACGTTAAAAACAATTGGGGTAAATGAGTATAGCTTGGAGGTCGTAAACTTAAAACAACACGGTCATTGAACATTCGTAAACGTCACTGACATGCAAAAATTTAAGTCAATGAACCCAAAAATAAAGGTTAATGAACTTACAGGGTTTTTGACCTCACTAAAAGTTTATTAAACTATCTGATCGGCGGTCAACTAATCGAGGTCGGCGTTTCCCTCAAAATGGGTCGAAATTAGATTCAGTAGACACCCTAAGTTATGCTTTTGCGTTATGTATATGTATTTCAGTTTTACGGACTTTGCCTTTATTTGTTAGAGTGATCGACATTTACCTGTTACTTATCATACTTGCCGACGAATACGTTTACACGCTTTAGTTCATTATGTTCACATTGGGTTGCAATAGTATTTACATGTTTAGATCATAGTCTTTGTTTATGTTAGACAGACGCATACACTGTGCTTTGTTCAATACCTTTAGTTGCGTTTACCTAGAATACCTATTAACGCATGTTATTAATTTTGCTGACATCGTATGAAACACTTTCTTATGAGTTAATTTATTTCTTCTGCATAATGTTAAATGTACCATATTTCATAAGCTTTTCTCACATCAACTTACACAGGATTTTAAATCTTCTGAAAATTGTTTATTGATTTAGTACCAGCCATTTTCCTCAGTAGTAATGATACATTTTATTACTACGGAGGATGATAACTGAAAAGAGTTATTGTTTTCCATAAATACAAAAATACACCATAAAAAAATAAACAAGCTAAGTATTTTTAATATGTGTATTAATGGTAAAGGTTTGCATTTTCGTATCTGCAGCTTTATTTATCTTTTTAAGGGAACAATAGCATCATCAAAGCAAGAATGCTTAGATGACTATTTCACACTTATTTTTATTCACATGAGTCGCCTACACCCCATAGTGGCTACCGTTACACATAAAGCACAAGTTATTTAGTATCGTCTTCTACACGATCCTCTATCAGCTTCTGCTTCTTTCTTCAAACCACTCCTTTGCTTGTTCTTTGCGCCTTGAGGCATTTGGAAGCATATCTGTCTACTGTGATAAAATGCATTATCCAAAAAAATTGCAGAACTTGCGAGTTTATTTGGTATATTTGATTTTAAGTATCTGCTTTCAGCTTAATGTAAACAATGTAGTATTTTTCTTGCACACAAAGGTAAATTTAGTATTAGGAATACGATTGAAACCCTTGGACACTTGATAATTTTAAATTAATGCCGAGTCATTGTATGAATCTAGTGTCCTTCTAAGGGTTTACCAATAACTCGTCACGATATATTACACTTTTACCTAAACCAAAAGCAATCGTTGAAAGGAAACATCTGAATAGTTACTACAGTTTTACATCAAAGAGCAATGAAAAGTCAGTGTCAGGTCATACTATATATAACTCTTGATGCTTAATAGAAACAGGTTTGGTTAGGACATCTGTAACTTCGTTGCTATAGAAGTGGTATTCTGTTGCCTATTTTGTTTGATTAAGTATTAATGACGCATTTGTCCAAATTATTTCAATTTAGATCTTCTCTGATCACCCTTATTGAGACGTAAAGTGACATCCACGTTCCATTATCGGTTTTTGGTGGTGAAGGTCGCCTAGAAATAGAAATTTATGCAATAATGAAAGCCATACATGGAAATTACAGTCATTCTCAAACGGCAGTGGTTGAATGGAAATTTCAAATAGCAGGAAACCGCTTACGAGCAAATCGGCGTGTAACACTGTAAGCGTTGGAACGATCTATTCCACTATTCATAGTCTTCAATATCACAAGATGGCGTCTCCGTGGATTCCACAACGGATTACTGATGAACAGGGCAAATTTACGATCCTCCTAATCATTACAGTACTTGATGCTCTATATACAAGAAGGTGGGAGGTCTTTAAGCATCCTTCTTACAGTACCGATTTCTGACGGTGTGATTTTTATGTGCTGAGCCCATAAGATCGGTCTCTAAAAGGGCGTAGATTTAATTTTGACGCAGAAATGGAGATTACTGTTACAGAGTGGTTCTGTCAAGAATCAAAAGCAATCCAAAATCAGCACGGTATTTATAGGTGGGGATCACGTTGTAAGGTCATTTTGACACACTGGGTATACATAGGCTTGCGCGTAGGACGTATTTTGTATAATATATGAATGTGAGTTTCCACGAGACAATTCCTATTGTGTGTATATAATGTATGTTGGTATAAATTATACGCCCCTGGAATTTTTAGTGAAGCGTTGAGTGTCATGTAAAACCACGTTTAAATTTTGTATAAAGAGTTATGAGTTGGAAGTATAAAATTTGACTGAGAAGTTTGAGTGATGTTTTAGTAGAATTAGCTGCTGTTTTTTTAGGAATGTGAGTTTCAAATTGGTGTAAATGGATAGCGTGTGAATCTACATGTTGATATTGCATTAAAGGGTAGAGGAAGATATTCTTCCTCCACCCTTTAGTACCATATCGAGACAAGTATTTATATTTTTGCTTATATGCGTGACACAATATTGCACGATGAAAGAGTTTATGTACGAACAAGGACAAATGGTGTTGAACCTTATTGAAGGGTAATTCGCGCACATATGAACTTTCATAAAAAGATAAATCTAGGTCGGGATAATGTGTGAAGTATGTTTCGAAGAATGATTAATACTTCTGAAAAATTTCAAGATCTCTAATAGAGAGGTTCCATGTTTTCTCTGGGATAGCAGTTGTGGTTTGACAGGAGTAAATATGATCGCGTTTTGCAGGGTAGATGTCTGAATGTACATAAACAAGGGTGACAGCGTAGAACAGAGAGACACTCGAGCTCAGAGCTATACCTAAGTAAACGGTCGCGCCGGAGTATTTCTGTAACGATCTATGCTTCTTATTTGTAAATAATTATGCAAATATATATATATATATATATAATATATATATATATATATATATATATATATATATATAGTGTGTTGATAAGTGAAACGACTCTTGTCAACGATAAAAAATTTTCGATTCGAATTCTCGTTTTTTGGGGTTCAACTTTGCGTGATTAGAAACTTATTTCTAACATAATTTCAATTTTGAAAAATCAAGCATGCATTGAAAATTTTCAAAAACGTATTTTTCTGTAGAGTAAAGTGACTTTAATGTGGCATATACGACAAAAAGTTATTTGAAAAAGTTGTTCATAATCAATATTTAGGTCTCTGTACCGAATTACAAATTCACCAGCCACTTTTTGCTTCATGTTCATTTTCCAAATAAAAGCATTTAGTTTGAAACAAACTGCCATTGAATAACAAAACTGTATCCACAGTAATATTAATATGTCAAACTTGAAATTCGAACAATATTTTATTGAACTTACACTGTTTTTCAAGTACAATGTTAACATTAGAGGAAAGAGTTTATGTGATTGAGTGTTAGGGAACCGGCGAAGGATCGATAAATATGGTTATTGGTTTATTTAGTGAAAAACATCCAAATACTACAATTAACAGAATTACTGCTTGGCGTTTAATCAAAGGATTTATTACAACAGGGAGCGTTCATTCCAAGAAGAAAGATAAAAAAGCTTATGATGAAAATGATACAGGTACTTTGGTTGCTTTGAATTCAATAGATGCATATCCCAAAGTGTCATTCAGGAATCGAAGCACGAATACTAACATAAGTAAAACCCATTTACATAGAATATACAAAGCAAACAGAATTGATGAAGCAATCCTATTGCTGTTCTCTTTATCTTTGGGGGAGCAATTGTGGAAAACAGGAATTTTCATGTGCTAATAATTTTTCCGACGAATGTATTTTTACAACAAATGGTGTTCATTTTTCCCAAAACTATCGATATTGGAGCAAATTTAATCTTCAATCCGTAATTAATGCAAGAAGGCAGTATTTTAAAAAGGTGAATGTTTGGTGTGCCATTCCACATGAGCTAGGAATAATCGGACCTTTCTTTATCGAAGGAAGATTGTATCAGCACACTTACTTACAAACCCTGCAGAAATTCATTGACGAACTTCCTTTAAATATTTGACAGTCGTATTTCTTCCAGAATGACGGCTGCCCTGCCGATTCCACACAAATTATTACTGATTGGCTGAATAATCAGTTTAGTGGAACATGGTTTAAAAGAATAAGCGTAAAATATTGGCCTGCTAGAACTCCAGGCCTTACAATAATGGATTTTTTGTTTGGGGAAGGTTTAAACAAATATTTTACCAAGAACAAATTCCAAAGAATAGCGAGATATTAAAAAACAGAATAACACACGCACTTCAATCAACCCTTACAGAACACGTACAGGCGGTTTTTGGAGAATTCCGAAAGCGTATTGATAAATGCGAATATTTAGGAGGGGGATTAGTAGAGAATGTTTCAATTTGCTTTCATCTCATTATAACTTACTAATGTCAGTGGCTTCTAGTAATTAAAAATCTAAATGTGAAATCTCCTATTCATTCATAAAATAAGAATTGTTGTAAATAAAGTTCTCTGGTTTGTGAAATGAACATTTAAAAGATGAAGAAGCAAAGTTGGCCGATGAATTCGTAATTTGATAGAGAGGCATAAATGATGATTCTGAACAACTTTTTCAAATCACTTTTGGTCATATTTGCCACATGAAAGGCACTTTATTCTACAGAAAAATAGGTTTGCTGAAAATTTCCAAGGCATACTTCATTTTTCAAAACTGAAATTATGTTAGAAATAAGTCTCTAATCAAGCAGGGCTGAACCCAAAAAAAAAAATATATATATATATATATATATATATATATATATATATATATATATATATATATACACACATATACTAGTTGTACCGCAAAAAGCTATTTTCGGGAGGGAGTATCTAAACAGTTACAAATGAAAGAATTAAATGTGGATTTGAAATTGCTATTAAACCTTTTCAAGACTAAGAAGTGTAATAAACAGCAATCATTAAATTCGCGATCGGAAATAAGGTGACTGTGTATAACTAAATAAATGTGTGTTAAGCCTTATTAATTAAATTACATAGTATTGGATGGGTGCGATTAATAGCTTTTAATATACCGTTTATAGATAATTAGGAATTTGATGATCAAGTGTAATTAAAATATTCTGTGACAAACATCTATTTAGAATGCCATTCTGTAAATCAAACTCTCCAATTTTTAAGTATGTTTAAAAGCGCAAATGAAAATGGACATATAAGTTAGCGTACAGTGTGACAGCCTGTGTTGATACCACCTTAAAAGTCGGTTATTAATAATGAGTGCACATACTCAGGATACTAATCAAAGCAAATCAATGCCATCGGATCGGGTATTGCACCGGAGAAGGGGCTACGGAATATATGCATTTAAGAGTAATTTTACTTTAAAATAAGACTATGGTTAAAGGAAGTGGTGAATAGTGGTAGTTTGCGAAAAGACGATTATGCTGGTAAAAGAACTACAATAGGGGAAATTTATTCAAATAATTTGATGTTTTCCTTTATTTGTATACAATAATACAATACTTAGATATCGTAGTGAACTTTGACCCGTATATTTATATTTACATTCATATAAAATTACCTTTGTAATAGTTAAATTTATCCACATAATTGGAAATACATTAAATTACTGAATTGAGGACGAGTAAAAGAATACGAAAAAAAAAGGTAGATAAAGTCAAGAGAAGAAGGGACTGAATAAGAGGGAAAGGGAATAATAGGAAGTGAAACGGCAAAGAGTGTGTGGAAAAGGGAAGAAGATAATAAGATTGCCAGACGTAAAAAAATCATAGGAGGAAAAAAGTGGCAACAGCACAATAGTAGAAAGTGAAAAGAGGAAGGAGGGGTAAGAAGTGGGGGAAATAAACGAGCTAATCCGTGAGATGATGAAGAGATACTAAATGTAAGAGTAGAGGTTACAAAAGTGTTGGTGATAAACAAGGATAACGAAATTGAGATGGTGGTGGTGGAAATGGAGAAATGGAAGGAGAAACTGAAGGTTATGGCAGAGAAAGAAAACTGAGGTGTACAGGAATTTACATAGACCACGATCTAAGAAGGGAAGAAAGGAGTGTACAAAAAAATATGGAACAGGGCGGCGTAACGAAGAGCGGTGGGAAGAAAAGTATCGCTAGGATATAGAAAAATGGAGGTAGATGGGGAAAGATACGTATGGAATGAGAGAGCGAAGGAGTTAAGCAGAGAAAGGGGAGATAAAAGGGACATACAAAGACAAAAAACTAATAGAAGGGAGAGGGCGAGGGGAAAGAAGGAGGACGAAGCGGCAGAAAAATGAATAAAAGAGTAAAGGAAAGGGGAAAGTACAACAAATGGAACAAAGGGTAAGTAGGGGAAAACTACGTGAAGGGATGGGTGAACTAAAGATGCTGTTCTGGAACGTGGCGGGAATAAAGAATAAGATCAAGAGTTTTGGAAGTATGTCAGGGAGCAGGACGTGGTCGGATTACAAAAGACTTGGTTAGAAGAAAAAGAACGGGCGTGGTGGGAAAAGGAATCCCCATGGGTGGTGCAGTACGCGGAAAGGAACAATGCAAAAGGAAGAGCAAAGGGAGGGATAGTAGTGGGAATAAAAAGAACATGGTTGGAAAAAGAAGAAAAAGAGAAAGTGCAGCAAAGAAGAGGTATCAAAGAAAGAAACATACAGTGGGGTAAATAAAAAATGAAAATAGTGACGGTACACAGTGGAAAGATGAAAGAGACTAGGGGAAATTTAGAAGAGATGATAGCAGAGAAAGGGAAAGGTATGACAATAATAGGAGGGGATTTTAACGCAAGAATAGGGGAAGAGGGGGGATTACAAGAAAATACAGGGAGGGGAAAAAGACAGACAAAGGATAAAGTGTTGAATACGGAACGAAAAGAACTGTTAGAAATGTGCAACGAGAGGGGGTGGGAAATAATGAAAGGAAATAGAGAAGGAAGAGGGAGGGGGAAGTACACGTATATAGGAGCAAGGGGAGAATCAATAGTAGATTATCTTATTGCAAATTCTGAGGCTGAGAAAAAGAGGGAAAGGGGGAGAAAGAAAACAGCGCAGGGAAGAAAAGGAATATATAATTAAGAAGATCTAGACAGAAGAGAGTATAAAGAGGTACAAAGAAAAAATGGGAAAAATAAGATGGGAAGGTAGTGGAGTGCAAGAAAGTGTGGAAGAAATGAGAGAGATAATAGAGGAAGCAACGGAAAAAGTTAAGTTGAGAAGATGGAAGGAAGAGACAATGGTGTAAAAAAGATGGTGGGATAAATAATGTAAGGGGGCCAAGAGAAAAGCAAGAAGAACACTAAGACTGTGGAGAACGGGAAAGCGAAAAAAGAAGAATATAAAGAAGCAGTAAAGATATACAGGAAAACACGCGAAGGTAAAAGGGAAGAAAACAAAAAGAAACAGTAAAAGCGGATTAAGGAGTTAAAAAAAAAGACGCATAGAGCTTTGTAAAGAAAGAAAAGCTGAGAAGAAGGACATAAACGGCAATACAAATAAAAGAATGGGAGAGGAAATTGCAGAGTCGCCCTGGAGGGAGAGCAAATACAGGAAGACGTATGAAGAGAGTAACAAAAGACACGAGATAGGGGAAAAAAGAAGAAGGATTAAAAGAAAAGGAAGTAAGAGAGGCAATAGAGAAGGTAAAAAAAGGGAAAGCGGCAGGAGATGAGATACAAGGCGAGTAGTGGATATGCGGAGGAGAAAAGGTGACAAAAAGGATGACGGAAATAATAAACAGAATATGGAGAGAAGAAGGATTCCCGGAGAGGTGGAGGGAAGGACATATTTGCCCAGTATACAAAAAAGGAGACAAGAATCGGATGACAAATTAGACTGCTAAACACGGCCTACAAAACATACGCGAAAGTTCTGGAAGAAAGGTTAAAGGAGGAGGTGGAGGAAAAGAAGCTGTCACGACATGGACAGGCAGGATTCAGGAAAGGAAGAAGAACGACGGTTAACGTATACATATTGAAGCACATGACAAAGAAGGAATTAGGAAAGAAAAGAGGTAAAATGGTAGCGGTATTCATAGATATAACAGCGGAATTCGATAGGGTGAATAGGAAAAAGTTTTTGGAGCTCATGAGGAAAAAAAAGGCAAGCGAAAGGATAGAAGAAATATATGAAGAAACGAGAAACAGGGTGAGAGTAAATGGACAACTGAGCGAAGGATTTGTAACGAGGAAGGGATTGAGACAAGGATGCCCACTGAGCCCATGTCTGTTCGCCGTATATACTGGAAACCTGAAGGAGACATTAAGGGGACAACAAGAGGGAGGCCTGGTGGTGGGGAACATGAAAGTGTGGACACTGGCATATGAGGATGATATATTGTTATTAGCAAGGGAGGAAGAAGAAATGAAGAGGATGTTAAAAACGTTGGACACATATTTTAAAAGGAAAGATCTGGCAGTCAATGGGAGTAAAACTAAGACAATAGTATGGAGAAAAGGTGGTGGAAAAGGCAAAAAGGAGGAATGGAAATCGAGGGATGAGGAGATACAGCAAGTAAAGGAATTCACATACCTGGGATACACAATTATACAAGACAATAAAGATGGGGAACTTGTAAAGAGCGAGCGAGAAAAGAAAATAAGCTAATAGGGCATGTGTGGAGTGTAGGGGAAAGACTTTTTGGAATGGACATAAGGAAAAGAAAATTATTATTTGAGAAATTGATAAAAAGTGTGGTACTGTACGGGGTGGAAGTGTGGGGCTCTAAAGGATACAAAGAGGTAGAGGGGCTGCCAGAAAAATACTAGATGTGGATACTGGGAGTGGAAAGAGGAACACCAAAATACATAATTAGAGAAGAGCTGCAAGTAGAGAAAATACGGGCGGAGGCGGTAAATAGAGCAGTAAAGTACGAGGAAGAAATGAGTAGGATAACGGATTGTAAAATCCTGCAAGAATGTTGTAAAGAAATAAGCTCAGGATGAATAGAATATGGGCAAGAAGCCAGGAAAGAATATTAGGAAAGAAACGGATATGCAAAAGAGGAAGTAGAGAGACTAAGGAGGGAAGGAGTGAACTTGAGGGAGGACATAATTAGAAGAGATAAAGATGTGCAAAAGCAGGAAAGATGGTCAAAAGTAAAAGAAGGAAAATACAATGTAAACTACAGTAACATTAAGGGAGACGGAATACCGAAATATTTGAATGTGGAAGAGAGGGGAAAAGAAAGAAAATGATAGCGAGATTTAGATGTGGAAACGAAGATAGGGAAACAGGTACTGGCGAAGAGACGAAGAAAGAAAATGTAGGCTGTGCGGAGAAGAGATAGTGTATTAAGCACATGTTACAAGAATTCAGGGAATTCAGGGAGCAGTAGAGGACTGTGCAAGAGATACTAGAAGGAGGAAGGAGAGCGGAGTGGCGCAAGAAACTTGGAACAGAAGAAGGCAGTTAAGGGGAGAAGTGAAAAGGGAGAAGTTAATGTAAGTGAAGTAAAGAATGGAGAGACTGCAAAAAGTGTAAATAGAGATGGAAAATGTAAATATCAAAACGCAAGCAGTTTGCAACATTTTTTGTAAATTATGCAAATAAAGTATTAGTAGTAGAATAATTTTCATCTTTAAAAGGCGGAAGTATGATTATCTTCAGATATTTCATTTCTTATGTTGTAAATTTCACTCACACGTTGATGATCAGTCTCTATTACTTGTTATTATCTGTTTAGACTACAAGATTTAGGAACCTTAACCTATTAAAATTGTGTTTTTTTTGTACGTGTTGCTTCTCGGAGGCAATATATGTAAATGTTTTTGCAAAGTTGGTCAATAAAATTCGATCGGCTAACTTGTTTTTTTTAAATTGTGGTGGACCTTCTTTACAGTTTAAGTTTATGAAGAGAACCAATATTACATTAATAATAAATGACTGATCTGAAAGTTTTCTATTTTGAGTCAGGTTGACTACAAAATTTAATTACTTTGCATTAATTGATAGTCACTGAATACACAGTACTGGTTACTACTTATTTAAGTAGAAATTTCAGGTTTCAATCACAATTCACCATTGCAACGTTTAGTGCCAAATATGGAAATAGTATTGGAGAAGTGATTCATAAGAGACGCACTGATCGTTACGTTTTCCAATTTTTAGCTCAAAGGACGTATTTTTTCACCCCTATTTTTTACACACCCCCGTGTGGGACCGTATTTTCTACCCTTTCTTTTCGGAGGACATTTTCAACCATAATTTTTTTTTTCACACCCATGTGTAGGACATGTTTTTTCACCCCTATTTTAAGACAGCTCACGTATAGGACGCATATTTTCTACCCTATGGTTTCTTTTCGATGGTTAACCCTAATTAGAGCCTTTTCTGTACTTGCTCACGTGAGGGGCTGGGGTTGGTCTTGGTGCAGGGGGCTGGACCTGGAGCTGGTCTTGGAGGGTTTGGTCTTGGTCCTGGAGCTGCTCTTGGACTTGGGCTAAGTCTTAGGGTTGGTCTTAGGTTATTTTGATGGTCATCTAATTAATGTCCTTTTGGCTATATTAAGAGCAGTACCCCTGGAGGTTAGGCAAACGCACACGCATATAATGTTGGAAATTGCATAATTACCCTAATAAGATATTATTATTAAAATTATCGATTCTATTGCTTTAAAATGGTCGTATGCTATTGGATGATCTTTTACCTATACGAGAAAACGTATTTCTAATAAGGAGGTTCTCGTAAGACACGTGTAGGGCTTCGCAACTTGTTCTCGGGCCTTCGCCCCCAGGCCGGAGATGGTATGGGAACTTAACCTTATAAGACAAGTGTAGAGCTTAGCTCCCTATCGTGGCCCCCTTGGTGCAATTGTATGTGGTTCTAACTTAATCTTACAGCTGTAGGCCTTCGCCTCGTCATACAAAGTTGTATTTTAATAAGGCGGTTCTTGTAAGACAAGACTTGTATCAGGGTCTGCCCCCTGGCCCCTTTGATTAAAAATTGATTTTAGTGCCATCTAGTGGCGTATAGACTAATGAACATTTTCTATAATAGAAGTTGATAATGCACACGTCTCTCTTGCTCTGTCTTGTTTCTCTCTCACCCTCTCTCTTTCGGCTCTTTCTCACACACAAACAAATCAATTAATTAATCAATCTAAAACAAATCGCGCTCGATCACTAGATCAATCTCAATCAATCAACCGAAATTATGCGCGAATTAACAATAACTACAAGTTTAAAATCCACGAATAAGTACCAGCTGTCTGAGAGTTGATCTTATGACGTCATCCTATAAGAGTAATAATACATTTTAAAAACCTTTATCGACATTTTTGTTATCAATATCAGGTAAAAAACGTATATTAAAAATAATACGCTTACCTTTAGAAGTGTTTTTTCCTTCAGCTGTACCATACGTTGAACTGAAATATTTTTTTTATACAACGTGCCCACATATAATCACACTAAACACGATTTGTGAAATGGTTGGATATAAACTGGCTATTACATTCCGATCATTAACTAATTTAGAAAGTAATACACAAAACCTGAATACTGCTACTCGTATTTTCCTTTTCTCTAAAAATAATTAATAACAAATCGGTTTGAAAAATATTCATATTGTACATACGGCCACACAAATTGTTTTTTTATAAAAAAAAAATACATTAAGAGTTGGAATGTGTGCAACATACGATTTTAAATTGACCATGTATTTTCCCATAACATTTTTTTATTAGAGTTTTTAAATTTTTATTACCATGATTGTTATTAAAATTATCACATCTCTATTAGTGATACTTTTGATATAAAAAGGGGTGCCTAAAATTTACCATTGCATTTTCAATTTTGATAAAACATAATCTCGTTTTGAGGAAACGACCTTCAAAACAATCAATCAAACCAGATACATAAGAATGCTTTAATTATATCCATTTAAATAGCGAAATAAATAAATTCAAGATGTATCTGAAAATGACTTCTATCAAAAAAAAGTTGTGTATCTTTAAAAAATCTTAGATTTTTATGAAACAAGACCGAATGTTCTAGTCGTTATTGAAAATGCTCAACCATCTATGTACAGTATACATTGCAATAACAAATATAATTCAGCTCATTACTTTAAAATAAATGTGTAATTAAGAGCTGGTTGGTATACATCAGAATGTTATTTGTTAACATGCAATTTAAACACGCGTTGAATAAGCGGTCTTGCTCGCTTATGTTTTATTTACACAGACCTTTTGAGGTTTTTATGTCAAGGGTCCGCGACAAGGGGAAAGACCCGATCGCACGTTCCTAGGAACTGTATATAGTTTTGAAAATATACAACTACGTGGAACTATGACCAATCTCTATTACAGAAAAAACGTCTGTTAGCTCATACACCACTAGATGGCGCCACAAACAAGCTCAAACTTCCAGCCAACCGGACACGATAGACGTGAGAGAGGAATGGGACAAGAGAAACGCGGGGTTGGGAGAGACGAAAGCCACGTTTAAGTTCCAACGCTTTTGTTTTTGTATTAAATCCAATAAGATTGATAGAAACTCTTAAATATACGAATTATAAACAAACCCGAAAGTCCATTCCGAAAACAAGATTATTAATAAAACAATGAAAGAAAACGTAGCGGTTAAAAAATATATTTAAACAATACATCATTTATTTATTTAATTCAATTCTCCTTTTTACGACTGTAATTCGTCACTATCGTCATGGTCTTGAGATTCGTCCTCTCCCTCTATCTCATCAGTCTTCTTCTTTTGTGAATCATCATTATCATCATGAGTGTGAGATACATTCACCTCATCCACTTCATTGTTTTCATCATCAGCTTGAACCGTTGTATTGTAGTAGCTTACTAACAAATCCCTGAAATCTCTAATGTCCTCTGATGTTGGTTCATAAACAGGAGAATACATTATTATAATAATAATGCTTACTCGCTAGAGACTATATACACAGGTAAAATTTTGCGATGCAATGTTTTCATATAGGTGCGAATCGCATTAATCGTACTATAGTTAGTGCGATCCAACTCCTCGACACCCGAAGATGACCGAACCTATCCGAACATTGTTGAGTACTTACACACATTCCTCCAATATAATTTAAATAAAATCAAATAAACAAGTTTTACAAGACTTTTATTTTTTACACAAAAAATAGGTAACATTTTTATACACAAATTACAATTCTCTCTTTATGTCTAATAGGCGTATGCTTTAGTACATTCAATTTAATTTTAATTTTAAAATTTAAATCTATACTTTGTTTTTCCAATTCTCTTTCCAGTCAATAATTAGATATACATAACGTATCCAGATCGTCGAAATGTAACGCGTTATGTAATTTATTTCTCGTGGTTATTGGATTAATACCTATTACAACTAATTCTGTCCCTTCGGATAATCGCTCCAATTTCCTATAGTCTCTAGACTTTATAATACGTTTAGTTTTTACATAGAAGCTTCGTTAATTTATCAATGTCTTGTTGAAGGAAAGTTACATTTTTCGTATTTTCGAAAGATTTTTATAGACCACACAACATCTATCACAGCAAGAGGATTCCATTAAATGTGGCATTTCCATTAGTTTAAACGTCTCGTCTTTTTTCTCTCGTGAACTTCTTGTCCTCTCGCCTCTTTCTCTCGCCTTTCTCGTTTCTCACACTTCTACTCTCTCTCTCTCTCTCTCTCTCTCTCTCTCTCTCTCTCTCTCTCTCTCTCTCTCTCTCTCTCTCTCTCTCTCCCTCTCTCTCTCTCTCTCTCTCTCTCTCTCTCTCTCTCTCTCTCTCTCTCTCTCTCTCTCTCTCTCTCTCTCTCTCTCTCTCTCTCTCTCTCTCTCTCTCTCTCTCTCTCTCTCTCTCTCTCTCTCTCTCTCTCTCTCTCTCTCTCTCTCTCTCTCTTTCTCGTTTCTCACACTTCTCCTGTCTCTCTCTCGTTTCTCTCCTCTCCCTCTCGTCTCGCCTCACTCGTTTCCCTCTAGTTTCTATGTCGCTTCTCTCGTTCCATCGCTTCTCTCACCATCTCACTCTCTCTCTCTCTTGCCTTTCTCGTTCCTCTCACTTCTCGCTTCTCCTGTCGCGCGACAGGAGAAGCCCCGTGCACTAAGACCAACCCCAGCCCCTCACGTGAGCAAGTACAAAAAAGGCTCTAATTATGGTTGACCCTTGAAAAGAAACCATAGGGTAGAAAATACGCGTCCTATACGTGAGCTGTCATAAAATAGGGGTGAAAAAACATGTCCTACACGTGGGTGTGTAAAAAAATAATTAGGGTTGAAAAGGGTCTCCGAAAAGAAAGGGTGGAATATACGGTCTCACACGGGGATGTGTAAAAAATAGGGGTGAGAAAATACGTCCAACACGTAAGGTACTAAAAAATAATTAGGGATGAAAAAGGGTGTAAAATATGGTCTCCCACGTGGGCGTGTAAAACCGGAAGTGACGTCAAAATCCAAGATGGCGTCAAGTGCCACAGTACTACTCACAAGGCATTTTCGTAATAATGAAACTTGACGGTTTAGAAATTTCCAAATTTTTGCAAATTAGGCTGGATGTCTTCTTTTTACAAAACAGTTACACATTTACATATAAAATTTTCTTTATTAAAAAATTAAAAACAATTATAATTTATCAAATGAATCATTTCAGATGTGTCTAATACATATTCGTTACGTTATCAGTATATCGTTTAGAATCAGAAAACAGTGCTTGATAATAACTACAAAGGAATATTGCTTATCACTTATAACTAAATCCTATAATAAAATTTTATTCCTACTATTGGGGCAATTAAACAGTTAAAAAATATTTAACCAGCTTACTATTCTTTAAGTATTTGTTCAGTTGCACAGATTAGTTCTTAATTCTAAAATTAAAAGATAAGTTTTTTAAATTTCTAGATCGTTGTACTAAAGTGGTATAAAATTATATACATTATCATAATAGTAGACCTACATTAAGATTCTTTTAAAATTTTATTTACAGAAACTTTACAATATATAGAGTAAATCTTCCATCTTTGGTCCGTTACTTTATCAATATTCTTTAAACAGGTACCTTACCAGAATTTGTAGAAATCTTGCTTAACCTTTCACACATTTACATTCCCTATGACTTTCTTCAAGTTGAATTGAATAAAATTAACTTTTGTGTTGCACGATTTAGAAGAGAAGGTTTATACAGCGTGTCCCAAATTTGACTTACATGTATTGCTGTCTCGGAAACAGCTTAGATAGTAGTTTTAGAGCACTTAATTATAAATTTAGATCCGCCTTAAAATTTAACTTTTGTGGGTTTTCAGAGAATGGAAAAAACCAAAATGGCTCATTTTGAACTTTTGCCGGCAGCTCGTGAATTCGCGATATGGTTTTTTGATTAACACATAATTAGGGCCTTTTTTTAAGGGAAATTTAATACAGACAGAAATAATTTTTGCACTGCAATTTTTTTAATTTTGCGTTTTTGGAAAAAGCTCCTCAATCATGCAATAAAAGTTTAGATTCATAATTTTCTTAAGCTTAAAATTCGAAATTATTCTTTTTGTCATAATAGGCTTTGGTAATGAAACAAAAGAATACCGGGTGTCATTACTCCATGTCACTAAGTTGCCACTAAATTACGTAATTTATTTGCTTTTACAGTCTTAAAGGGTTTTTCGAGTATTTAGTCAAAAAGACATTTTAAATTTTTACTCACGAACAATCTTTTTTAAAATCAAAACTCAAAACTTATACCAAAAATAATAAAGCAAGGAATGCGATCATAGTAGGACATGTTAGGATCGAGTTCTAAAACAACATTCTTTCACCCTTATAAACCCCGTATTGCACAGGGTCTTCACGAGATAATTATAATAGAATAATTGTGTCTATAGAATGGTTTATAAGGCAATGCCAAGAAATACCAAACTTCAATTCAAAGTTTTTTTGGACAGAATAAGCATGGTGTACGAATTGTGGAGTATTTAACAAGCATAGCCATTATTGGTGGAAAACAGAAAATCTAAATAATGTGGTCCAAAGGCGTCTACAAACAACAATTGGGTATAATCAGTGGTATGACAGGTCAACCGACAAATCGATTGGACGAGAGAGCTCCTAAAACAATTTTGACGAAAATATTGTTTCTAACAATAGTCTCACTGCTTGGCCGGCTAGCTCACCAGACCTTACAACTCCCGATTTTTATTCATGCAGATAAGCAGGAAATGAGGAGTATAAATACTCTATGCCTCAAAATCTCCAGGAATTGGGAAAGAGGTTACAGGATGTGCCAAAGAACGTTATCGGAAATACGTTAAGAAGAGTTAGTTACCCATAAGGTGTTGGAGAAGTGTAAGAAACGTGTTGAAAATAGAGGGAGGCGTGTGTTTTTAATTTTATTATAAGATTAGTTTATTAGCTTTTCTTATATCAACTTGTTTTTTCCATAATTATATTAATTCTATTCTATTTAATTATTCGGTAATTAAATAGTAAGTGTAAGCGTAATAATAAATGGAAATTTAAAATGTCTCTTGTTGCCTTGATGTCAATTTTTAAAGAAAGAATCCTATTTAAACTTAAGGAAACAGATTAATGACACGAAGTATTCCCTTGGTTCATGTTGGCGGCCACTCATAATCACAACTTACTATGTAAATACAATTTGGAATTTTGAAGCTCAAGGAAACCATTAACCTGGACTTTTAATACATCATTCAAAAGCTCTTGAAGAGCTTTTTCCATTATCCGGTCGGTAAGAAAATAAAGAGATATATTGAAAACAAATGAAGCTAGAAGATAATTTTGTCTTTACTAATTCCTTTATAGAAGTCCCCTAATAGTGTGTTAATCAAAAAGCATCAATATCAATCATTGACGGGCTGCCCACAAAAATTAAAAGCGCAAAAGGTACATCAAATGTTAAGGCGGAATTAAATTGTAATAAAGTTCTCTAAGCCTCTTCTAATTTAACCAACCCTGTAGATAAAACAGTTTCCGAGATAATGGTACATGTATTTCAAATTTGAGACACACTGTATATAAGAGCTTTGGTCCGTTTAGAACTCAAAAATCGAGGAAATATTGCTAAATAATAAGTGGGTAAAATTATATTTTTTATGAGATGCCCTCATTGCGCTTAAAAAAAATACGTTGAGAATTGATTAACCTATCTTCAGTTATAAAACGTAAACAAAGAACAGTTTTGCAAGTTGTGCGTGTATTTCTAGCTTAGTGAGACTACCTCTCGACTTAGATGGGTATACCTTACCTTTTGAACTACAAAAATATGTTAACAACAATATATTGCCTCCACAATATGCTAAAAATTAAGGGGAATGTTACATACTTAAGTCTTTATGAATCGGCTCTGCTACTGGAACTGTTATTAGCATGTTTAAATAGTTTAGCGACAAAACAAATCTATATCTCACTTTTTCTGCTTAGTTGTACACACTTTCGAATTTTGAAAATCTGTTGTCAGATTTGGAGAGCGTTGCATCAAAAAGCATCTACTCTAAATATTCAAAATAAATTGTTGCTGCAGCAACAATCTATAAATAATTTGATATTAGTGAGTGTTTGTGTAAAAATTAGAAATTGGGGTTCAACTTGGTTAGTAATCCATCTACCCACCATTCAGTTAGTTATAAGACGTATGTGATTGCGTTAGATTTCCGCTTTGGCTAGGGCAAGAAGGATTTAATGGATCAAAGGAAGCTTGATGAGAAGATAAATTATGTTCGTTTACAGGTATGGTGAAGAATTGGAAAGGCATATAGCAAAAGGAGTTAGTGTTAATTCAAGGAAAAAAGGTGAGAAGGTGTGTCAAATAGTATGTATTGATATCTCCCCGGGTAATATGAAAAACGCATTAACCGTATTTATACCAAGAGAAAGATTCATTTTATAAAGAGGTGCGCATACATGCGTAAGTGCACAGAAAACGTACGGAGTGTGTTCTAGGAAAGTATGGAGATTCAAAATCAATTGAGAATCGGTAAGCCTGTGTTTGTGTCTAATACATGATTCAAAACATAGAAGTGTTTATATGTATACAGGACAGAGAGGTGAATATAAAAGCATGATTGACTGAAAACACCTTTCTTTAAAAAGATTGTGTAACAAAACTTATTTAAAAGTAGCCATGTTGAACATACAAACACGTCATCATTTACCTATTGCACACTTGTAAGTGATACGTAGTCACTTAACCATTTTTTTACCAAGAACCTACTTGATTTGTAGTTGAGAAAACTCACATATAATAGAAAGATCAATCTACCTAATTTTTGAGTTCAATTAAATGATTCAAGCTGCACTAGAAAACCATAATGCTTCACGAAATTCTACCATACCTTTGCGCCCAAATTTTCCTATGCATCTTTAATCCATTTATATGTATAAGTAATCTTCAATTAAACATTTTGAAATATTTCTGAAAAGTAGAATAACTGTTCAATAAATGCACGTTTGTAGTAAAATTGTCATTCCTGTAGCAGTAGATTCCGTATTTTTTGAGATACAGAGATGTACAGCTTAACCCCTAGGCAAATTAAATGTAACCCAGTCAAAATAGACTAAAAAAACTACAAATCTAGCCAAAATTTCGACAGAGATGAAATTGGGAACACGCACTCGAACTGTCATTTAAAATGAAATACCAATAGTCCTCGTCGATTAAAGTTATGCTAAAAAATGTGTTAAAGTCCAAAGGTGAGCAAAGTGCTTTTATTGCAAATATTCGTTAAATGGTAAGTACTATTGTAAAAATAGTTAGTATGAATTGTGACAGTTTCCTACAAAATAGGTCATTATACTTAATTCCTACAAATGATCGTTCGTGATCAATCGCTCATAACCTGGTATGTATCTATTACTGTAGATGTAAGAATGTATATAGGTGTTTGTGAACCTGTTTTTTCTACAAAACAAAAATGTACATTAATAAGGAATGTCTATCTCTATGATAGGTCACCGGACTTTGTTCAATTTTTCGCCCGTATAACCTTGGGAAACATCTGTCTGCAACTTTACTATATGATGTACAGACGGCCGCATATATGCTTCTCGTTTAAAGGGCGTAATCAACGCAAGTACTTTTACTTCTGTTTTTGAGCGATTCTTCGTAGTGAACTAATAAGCACATTGAAAGCACTTTTTGAATCAAACTTCTGTAATTAATTAAGCGTTCAAAAATGTCGGACGTACGATTTGTAGTAAACGTTTGGCCAATAAGAGGAATTGATGTAATTTTTTAAATCGTAATATCTCACGTACGACTATTTGAAAAAAATAAGGTAAAAGAACCCATTTTGTAGGGATATGGCCCATCTACAATTTATGATAATGCATTTACTTTAAAACGTACCACTTAAGTGGCTATGACGTATATATCCGGATTTTAAAATTCTGATCACAGATTTTCTTTTGCCTGCTTAATAGTTATACTGAATACAGTCGCCTGCAAGAGTTCTCCGCATTGGCAAATTTCCTATGGATGTGCTTGTGAAGAAAAAACCAAGGTTTTTAATTTTAGATTACGAAATACTAATAATAAATATTTATTGTACAAGGGAAAAAAGTAATAGATTTTAGCTCGAGGTGTATGTTTGTCTCCCGTCGCGAAGCGGATGGAGACAATTACACCGAGAGCAAAAATCTTGCTTTTTTTTATGTGTATAATACATTATTTCTTTATGTGTCGGGAAAACACCGATGTAATACATTGAAAAACATTATACCAGTACACTAAATTCGGAAAACTGGTTAATGTGGAATTTGGATTTTTAAATTAGTGAGATGTTGAAGTTGTGTTGGTAACGAAACATAATCAAATAAGTAAATATCTGTCACGTTAGTTTTCTAATTAAAAATAGATTTGCTAATTTAGTTTTTCAGGAAGTTATTCTAGTTTGAGTAAAATAATGGAATTAACAAAAACGGCAAAACCATCATTGAAACAATTTCCAAGTAAATTGCAAAAATTTGAGAAAACGCGCATGCGTCATTCATGGAATGGAAATTGAAAAATAAGTGCAGTTGGTTTTCGGAAACAGTGGTAATGGCGTATTTTGCTATATTGGCGCATAAACAAAAGTCATCAACAGTGTGATCGACTTATTCAATGATTAGAAGTACATTACAATTACAGATAACATTAGATGACAGAAGAAGCGCGAAATTTACTAGTAGTAAAAATTAGTCAAACGCAAAATGATGTAAGTAGGAAGTTTGTAGTCACTGAAGAATATGTTAAATTTTGCAAAATGTACATAACCCTCCGCCCACCAGCAGCAAAAGATCTCAGTGGAAAATGTATTAATCAGACTGTGGGTAAAAACAAGTTTTATAAAATACCTGCAACAGTGGCCAATTTTCCTGGATTAAAAAATACTAACTTATGCACGGGTCATGCATTTCATAGATCGTAAAAAAATCGAAAAAACCCGCAAGCTGGAAGTATTCAATGGTGGGAGAAAAGTATGTTGATGACTCGATAGCGCAAAGAACAGATATTGTTAACAAAGTATTACAAATGTCTTACAATGTATCAGCTAAAGTAACACCAAATTTCCGGTCAAGTACATCCAGAACAGTGGTATCCGTGGCTGAAGAATTTTCTAATGTAGCAGAAGCTCAAATCGTCCTTTGAAAAAGATTTTCATGCAATGCACGTTTAACAACTGCACCTTCAATGTTAAGAAAATGTAACATTTGTTTTTAAAATAAATGTGTTTATATTTATTTGTATTACGTATACGTACCTGGGAAAAAAGTACCTATTTTTTTCCCGGGAAAAAGGTAATTTCATCAAAAGTGACATTTTAGTACCTGTAAAAAGAGACACAATGTCTGTCACAAAAAAAAAACATTTAATTTGGAGTGTAGAATGTTTTGTTACTGACATAAAGGCCAATGTTGTAGAATAATAATTACCCACCTTGAATCATACTTTTGTTATGTTTTTATCAATTGTTTGTGTATTTGTTTTTAAATGTACATATAGTCTTTCTTAAAAGAAATAGTGTTTTCAATGGTCAGAACGTACATATACGTGTTTTAAATCATGTAATAGATATGACGTATATCTTCGCATGTGACGAAAAATCTCGTGTACAACTTTTAAGTTTGAATCTGGTCACTTAAAGTGTTAAGAGATTATTTATAATAGAAACAGGTCGCTGGCCTTTAAGCCTGAATACATTTATTGGCTAAACTCTAATTGACGGGGAATTTTGATGGTTCATTCGAAATGACTAAACAAATATGAGAACCAAATTCCATCTCGATGGGAACTTTGGCTAGGTTCAATATGTTTTTGGACTCGGTTATTGAAAAATGTTGCCGATATGTCAATAAAATTCTGAAGTAATGACGCAGTGAACATTCCGTAGCAAATTATCTGAGTTTAACAATGGTGGAGTAACTTTGCGATTTCACCGTACATGAGCAACCCGTTGCAAAGTCACCAAATTTCTTATGGGGTCATCGACTACTAAAATAATTAAAATTTTAAGTTATTTTGAATATTGGTTTGAACAAAAATTATAACTGTTTTTAGATATAATCTAAATTATACAGGGTATCTCAATAGTGCAACAAAGTTTTTTTATAGCCTTATTATAATAAACCCAAAAAAATTATACAAGCACAATTATTAAGCACCTCAAGGTGGATAATCCAAAATTATTTATAAATGTACAGGGTACTCTATCACTTCAAACCTATCCAAACATAACTTTTTCAAATGCCATCACATATTTTTTATTTTATATTTGAACTCGGCTGGTTATTACAAATCACCTGATAAGATATTTGATTGGAGTATACAGACGATTTTAAAAGTTATGGTCACTTTAAGGTTAAAATCGTCATGAATTCAGGACCCTGTATATTTTCTAATGTAATCAATTTTTTGTATTTTATGACAAAGATTATGTTTTGTAAGTGAAGTTTATCAGATCAATTATCTTTCGTAATTATTATACTTTGTATACAGGGCGTGTCAATACGCAAATATGTACTTTTCTGACTTAACTTAAATAGAACACCCTATATTTTTTTGCTCTCTAGGAAGCCACTAAATAACCATTTAATTTTTATTAACATTTCCCTATACCTAACTTCGATGGTTTCTGAGATATTTTCCTTTCATAAACACAATCCAGTTTTTTTTTGTTTAATTTTTTATTTTATCAAGTTAGCTATGAATTACACGTACTATTTTACGGTCAGTTCTGGTAAAAATTAATAAATTGTTCTTTTTATCTTTCCCTATTTTACTGCTTTTATGATTTCATCATCATCTGAATCGAATCATTATTTAATAAGTGCCCTTTTTGGTTATGTGTGACTTCAGTAACAATAAACACATTATAAAATTTAATTTAATTTAAAAATAGAACTAGTACTAACAGAAATTCATTAACAAAGAATGTCAAAAAATAAAAAAAAAAAACAAATGAAAACTTTTAACATATATGTTCTAAATCACTTCCATTGACATCAATACAATGTTACCGTTTGACCGCGTTGACCGTTTAGCTGACCCCCTAGATCACCGGAACTTTCTGTAATTGATTTTATTATGTGGGGGTTACATTAAAAATGAAGTGTATAAAGTTCCACCGACAACGCAGACATGAAGCAAAGAATACGAGACGTGTTTCAAACTATTAATGTTCATATCTTTCAAAATGCGCAACGATATTTTGAAGAAAGACCACAACATTGCATTGATGTCATTGGAGGTCATTTTGACATTTGTGCTAAAAGTTTTTGGTTATTTTATTTTTTTTTGATATGATTTGTTAATGAGTTAGTACTAGCTCTATTTAAGTGAAGTTTAATTTTATAATGTGTTTATTATTACTAAAGCCACACATAATAAAAAAGAGCACTTATTAAATAATGATTCAAATTATGATGAAATCACAATCCACCTTAGTTTTTTTTAATAAAAGTATTTATACTATTTATATTCTTACAATTCCAATTAGATTTTTAAAGTAAAATAGAAAAGATACAAAGAACAATTTATTAATTTTTATCAAAAGATATCGTAAAAACGTTCGTGTAATTCATAGCCAACTTGATAAAATCAAAAATCAAATAAAAAAAACTGGAGTCTTTTAATAAAAGGAAAATATCTCAGAAACCGTCGAAGTGTTAATAAAAATAAAGTGGTTATTTCGTGCCTCCTAGAGAGCACAAAAATATAGGGCGTTATATTTATGTTATGTGAGAAAAGTACAGATTTGCGTTTTGACTCGCCCTGTATACAACGCATAATAATTACGAAACATAATTGATCTGGTAAACTTCACTTACTTACAAAATATAATCTCTGTCATAAAATACAGAAAAATGATTGCATTAGAAAAGATACAGGGTCCTAAATTCAAGACAATTTTAACCTTAACGTGACTATAACTTTTAAAATTCTCAGTATACTCCAATCAAGCGTCATATAAGGAGATTTGTGAAAACAAGCCGAGATCAAATATAAAATAAGAAATATTTGATGCCATTCAAAAAAAAGGTATGTCTGGATACGTTTGAAGTATAGAGCACCCTGTATATTTATAAATAATTTTGGATTATGTACATTGAGATGCTTAACATTTATGTTTTTATAATTTTCTCGTACCCATTATAATAACGCTATTAAAATAACTTTACTGCACTATTGGTACACCCTGTATAAGTTAAGATTGTAAGGGGTACTCATCCAAAAACAGAAATATAATTTTTGTTAATGTAATCGAACCATTACATCTATATACCGATAATCCCCTTCATTAATTAGACCAGTTTAATGATTATTTACATTTTTTTATTATCCCGAATATTACTTCAGAAAGCAGTAATAATCATACACATCGGAATATTTGGTTTTATAAGTGGTTTATCAAAATGAAGCTAGGTATGAAAAAAAACTAAATTTTTCTCAGGTAAAAAGAATAGTGCAATAGGCAAGGTTCCAAATATACCCATTGTAATTAAAGAGATTGGATTTGCTTATATAAGAACAGGTACAAAAGGTAAGAGACTCCACTTGTCACAGACTACTAGTCTTTCTAATATTTTACAAACTAAACACGTTCTTATTGAATTGGCGTTAAGTCCGCGGACTCACAAAACCGTAATTCACTGAACAATTATCCTTCTTTTTTGAAATAAGAATTGCCGATTCATATTGATATTCGTATTTCTTCATTCCACCTTTAAAACAAAATCATAAACTGATAATTCTAGGATCTATTACAATGTGAAATATTCTAGTAAGAAAATATTTCTACCTCAGTACGTTTGCAATCGATACTATCAACAATTTTACATTTCTCTAGGTAAATCGCAGTTAATAAAAAACTAAAATTTTAAGATTGTAGCCTAATAATAGTAGTCTTTGGAAAAACACAAGGTGCACTATTACTATTTTGTAAATGATTGATATGCAATATCCTTATTATTTTTAGTAATTCAATCTGAAGGACTATATTCCTTATTACTATGTTTTAAAAATAAGTAAATTTGTTTAAAAGTCGGTCTAGTAGCTTCATCCCGTCTCCAACATTCGCACATTAGGTCATAAAGCTCAGTTGTACATAAGTGAGGCTTGTTGAGGAAAACCTGCAAGGAAAATTAGGTTAGTAAGTAAAATTATTATCTTGTAAATTGTTAAAATTCTTACCTGTAATTCTCCTCCGTAATACATATGCTCGGCGTTTTGAATCACCTTTTCGTTAGTCAGATTATTAAAGGGCTTTTCTGATGCAAAACTCAAAATTTCCCATAATGTTACAGCAAATGACCAAACACAGCTTGAGCAAGAGTAACGATCCTATAATTACAACTTTATTACCATAATTAAAAAGATTTGTTAATTAAAGGTGAATCACCAATAAAAGACATAACTACGTAAATATGAAAAAAAAAACAAAGATGATAATGAAAAATGAACTAATATTGTAAATTAGTGCTTCTGAATTAGCACAAAAAACTTCATGTGACATCTCGATCCATTGCGAAAGTATTTAACAGCCCGAAGATCTACTACAGAAAGCTAAATTATTAATCAAATTGTAGTTGCAAATTGTTTAAATGTTTTGTTAGGTTATGATCTTACGACTAAGTTACGTTAATTTAGGTGAGCCTACATAAGTTTCAGCTTATACCTAAATCATGTACTTAGAAGACTTTCCCATTCCTTTTCGTTATCGATCTTTTTATACATCGCTATTGACTTCAACCTGTGTATTAGTCCTGGGCATTTTGAACACTTATAGTTAGCACCTTTAGTAGTGGAGTAGTGGAGCAGAACGGGACAACGTAGATATCTTATCGAGTAAGTGCTGCATACTAGCGGAAATCATTCAAACTACATCCTCGACCCGATGAAATAATGAACATGAAAAATCCGCCATTACGGGCTTCTTTATTTACCAGTCAACTACAGCGTCTTTTCAACCCTAGTTTTTATAATTTTTATCATCTCCTTGTGATTCATGTAAGTAATATTTATCTGCAATACTTAAATTCTATGAATAACATCCGCTTAATTAAGTCCTAACCTACATTTTCAGACATAATAACTATTTATTTTGCTACAAAATGATCGCGATACGGTTAACCTAAAAATGATGTCGTGAGGCAGAACGGGGTAATACCCCGTTTTGTCCCATTGTGTTTTGCACCGCTGAGTTTTTGTTTTAGTAACAGGCGTGTTTGTTCACAGAATGTTTCGCAACTATAAAAGAAAAAGTACCAGATAACAACGGTCGGAAATATCAATGCCAGAAGTCGTAGAAGCAGTTATCAATGGCAAAATGGGTTACTTGAAGGCACCAATCCAATTCAATGTTCCGCAGACTACTTTGGAACGACATGTAAAAAACGTGAAAACCCGAATTATTCTGGTCGTTTTATATGTGTTTTGACTCCAGAACAAGAAAATGAGCTCGTTGATTATCTAACGAAAATGGAAATTCAACTATTTGGGTTTACAGTTAATGAGCTTCGAGAACTAGCTTACGAGTTAGTGACTCGTAACAAATTGCCCCACCCGTTTGGTGAATGCAGGAAAGCCGGAATTCAATGGTCTGGCATGAAAATTTGAGTCTAAGGAAGCCTGAAGCTAGTTCGGCTGCTCGACCTATGGGTTCCCGCATACCTTTTAACTCATGTTGTCGTACTCACGAGCTCACAGGAGACAGAATTTTTAATAGTGATGAGATTGGGATATCAGTTAACCATAAATGTCATTGAAAGCTTATCGCTTTGAAAGGCAGGCTACAAGTCGGTCATTGATATCTACCGATAGAGGCAAGACTGTCACAGTGAAAATCTGTTTTTCTGCTGCCCTCCAACGATTATATTTCCAAGAAAACTAATGCGACAAGAGTTCAACTCTGATCTTCCGACTGGAGCTATTGAAAGTGGTTGGATGACGAAGGCACTGTTTTTGTGAGTGGTTTAAGCATTTTGTCTCGTTTACAGGAGCCAGTAAAGAGGGACCGGTCCTTTTAATACTGGAAGGCCTTTTTACACACGAAAAGCCTCGCTCTATTTGATATTGCAAGGGAAAAAGGAGTCATATTGTTGTGGTTGCCTCCACACATCACCCTGGTGGCAAACCGTTGAATTTGGCTTACATGTAGCCGTTGAGTAAGTTTTATGAGGACGAAATTCGTAAATAACTAAGGTCAAATCTAGGAATGTGGACACTCTATTTCAAACAGCGTCATTATTCAAGGTTTAAATTCCTCTACTATTCTAAACGCGTGTCACGGTTTTAAGAAATGTGGAATTTGGCCAGTGGATAGAAATGTTTTCAATTAGCCAGATTTTTTACCCTCAGCAGCAACAGACATCGAGCTGGTAAATAGGCCTACATCCAGCAATGCGTATAATTCAGGAACACAACAAATTGCGGATTTAGATTCCGTACCTTCAACTTCAGTAGAAGTGGCACAACCCCCAACATTAAAGGGCTCTTGACACAAGAAATGGCAGGATCGGCCAATTCAAAAGAGGTGGATAACCGTTGACACCGTCAGAATCGATTTTATTTACTCAATCATCACCTGTGTCTCAATCTTTCACACATTTCAGTCCGACCGCCATACTGCCTATTCCGGAAGTGGCACCTCAAATAAAAGATTACCAAAAAATAAAGAGAAAACAGTTATTTTAACATCTTCACCGTAAAAACTGGAACTAGAGCAAGCACAAGACGAGAAGGAAAGGAAGAAGAATAAACCTAAATGTTCTACAAAAGATCTATTAATATGGAAAAAGGACTCATCCCTTGATAACTGCGTTGCGCCTAAAGCACAAAAAAAATCTATGAAACCAACAAAAAACGAAGGAAACAGGAAAACTATTTTGAAATCCAAATCTGCAGATTCTGGAGACAGTGATGAAGTTGAAGAGGATGATGACTGTCTTTACTGTCATGATTGATAGGAACAGGGATGGTTGCTTGAAGTGGGCACACAACTCCTGTGCTGGGATCGATGATGACGACGACGAGGCTATTTACATATGCTTATTTTGTGAATAAACTGTTTATTTTTATGACATAAATGAGTAAACAATTATTTAGTGTTGTTTTTTGAATGATTATTTTAAAACTAAAAGGTTTTTCATTGCTTTAACATAGTACCCCACTTTGTCCCAGGGATGGGGCAAAACGGGGTGGATTGCATTTTCTATTCATATATTAAAATTAAAAAGTAATTTTTTCAAAATTAACATTGCTATAAAGTATTATATACCATAATATGACAACTTTTTACTTTCCTTCTATTCTAAAAAAATCGTAGAAAGTTAGATACCGCATTCTGCCCCACGCTCCCCTAATACTTTGCGTGTAGGAACCAGAGTAAAGTTTTTGGTAATCAAAATACTTTGTGATTTGGAAGCACTTTCTGTGTTAAGTGGAAGAACTTCGACATCAAGTTATGCTTCCCTGTGTGAGTATTTTGTGGGTTTTATTACAAGAGTGAACCGGTTTAATTCGTTTCTTGTGCAAACACATTTAAATCATATGGATCATTTAATGCTGTAGAACTTTAAAGAAAATTTTTGATTTGGTTTTACATAGATTTTTTACGTTCAGTATTAAGTACTATTGAAAATGCCTGGTTCCGGATCGCTATGCGTGCTACCGTAGGTTAACTGGTTCGAAAATAAGTGGTTCAATAACTAGTTATATTACTAATAGTAAATAAATAGCTGTAGAATACCCGGATATTCGCTTCTGTTTGTGAGTCCGCATGATGCTGTTGATGATTCACAGTTGAATGCAGGTACGCTATTTCTCCCAAATTGGCATATCCTGACAAGTCATTAGATTTAATCGATGATTCTTCTTTTGAATCCCCTGGCTGATCTTCCTTTAACGTCCTGTCTCTGCTATGTTTGCTTCTACCCGAAAATCTGGTTCGTCAATTGGCAGTACCTACCAGTTGACTCGGCTATTCGCAGACACTATTGATGAGTACACTTCTCTACAAAAGCTATACGAATCGCACACAGTCTCTCTTCCTCTCCCGTTAACCTTATGGCTGTGTCGAAATTAATATCCAAATTGAAGAGGAATATTAATTCTAATATTTCACACAAAGTTAACTTGCAGTTCATTTCTCCATCGAAGTGTGTGATGGAAAAAAGACTATTCCCAAGCCCCACTGATGTTGTGACCTGACATCCTTTCCTCGGGTCTGTATTCACCACCGTGATCTCTTTTCATCTGATAATCCATTCTCCCTTAGAAATGCTACCGCATTTTCGTCAGTCGAAGTAACACTTTTATAAAAGTCTTTTAGCAGCATTTTGTGTAGAAATCAATTTTCGATTTGTAAATCAATTTATATCAAAATGGGTCATTATTAAAAGCAATTATAGTATTTCGACTAAATTTAACAAAAATACTCAAATTGCTGAATAATCGCCATACAACTACCACATTGTAATTGTAATGGAGGTGGATTAGTGAAAGTACAAAACTACTGATTTGGAGGGATAAACAAATTATTGTGACTTGGACAAGCTCATTATTCGGTAATTAGTTCACTGCACTTCCTGATTACAACGTCATCCATAACGTTTCGTAATGACATTACAAATATAAACGTATAAACGATTCATGGGCTATTCGTAAGCAACAGTATGACAATAAATACCGAATAACGAATCTCAAAAATTAATTTATTATTAAAATAAGGCAAGTTTCTAGCTAGGCTGAAGCGTCTTAGGTCTTTATCAAATAATTCAATCCTTTTCCTATTATATTTTGTTGATTCACTGTGACATAATGACCTTCATCTTTAAAGTAGTTAGAGCCCAAAATGCCGTATCCAGAAACTGCCGCACCAAATCGTTACTCGTTCATCGTGAAAAAGTGGCTCTAGAATTACTTGTTTTTGGAATCCAACAAATCTGTATGACTGCCTGTTGATGTGCCCAGATAATGGGACATGTGATTCAGAATCAGAATCAGAATCAAAACCGTGTTCTAGCACATGACTAAAACACGGGCGCTATATCCTACACATAACCGCTTAACCGCAATGTTGTAATTATGAAATGTCTGAAACGAAAATGCACCGCACCATCTTTAGAAGTTAAACGTGGAGTTTCCATATTTAGGTTTATTATAGTAGCAGCCTTTCTAAGGCCCCTCATTGGAGATTGTATAGCTTGGTAGCGGAGCCTGCCGTAGTTTTAATTATTCCTCAATGTTCTATTTCGCCCAGATCTGTCTTTCCTTTGGACTAGAATACTGCCTGTACGTTGAAACTTTTTTACTATGCGCCACATTATCGTGTGTGCCATGTTGCTCTAAAAACTCAAATTTAACGTAATTGATACTTGGCCCAGTGTTTCTGCCGATTCAGTATGAGCGATTAGAATGGTTGCAATTAAAATTTTTTGGTTCGATAGCAAGCATTTTATTTCACGAACTTATTGAAAGGCTTTAAAGACAAAAATAGATGTTAGCGTGACATTTGTGCAGTTTTTATTTCCATGGTAATTGCTATTTTACATTCAATTTCGTTATCTTCTATTTATTGTCATGTTGTATCTATCTAATATTAATTATATAATTAATGCATATTTTAATAGGTGGAACCATGCGTATTTTGCTATGATTTTGTTCTGGCGCTAAATTTTGAATTCTAACAAGAATCAATAACTCTTGCCACATTTGGTTGCACGAATCCAAAACTTTATCCTGAAAGCCTCAAATTTCACATCTTCTCCGTTAAACTACTAAACTTACATCGTTCTTACTAGAACTTCCACGTTAATTTCTCAATAATTATGAAATAATTAAAAATTATTAACTTTTTTTTAATAATCGTGGTCTTGAACAGACTGAGTTTAACCTAACGTGCTATAGTGCTTAGGAACGGTTAAGGCTACCTTAATTTTTACTTATCATAAGTGAGAGGAGAACAAGATCAGGGCAGATCACTTCAGAGTTTCGTGTAGAAGAATGTAGATTACGCCCATTAGACCCGACAAGTTGAAATTTGTATTGCATTTGATGGTGTGAACGATCGAAGCGAGTATTTCTAGACAGGGTGGCCCGATAGTACAAAGATAGAATAGAAAGGACTCTTTTATGCTCAAAGGGCTGTATGTAAAAAGTTACAGACGGGTCATTTATAAGCCTAATTGCTCTTATTTGAATATTTTGGGGGTTACATAGCAGAAAGAATCCCACGAAAGTAAAGCACGCGTTTGATCTGACCAAAAGGCATTTTTTATGGGCCGCTATTTTAGTATCTGGCAAAAGGTAGTCAACAGATGACAGATTTGAAAATTCTTAACGTAGTAATAGAGTCTGAAAACTTTAGGATCTGAACAATTCATGATTAGAACAGAAAATGGTTGATCTTTTTTGGAAGACACAAGGCTACTAGATTATTACTTTCCTATTCAAGAATACGGTAAACGTCTTTGTTGATTGAAATGGACATTTTGATTTTGATATTTCGATTTAAGATACAAGATAGATTTGTATTACTGATAATCTGACATGACTATAGAGAAAGTGCTATCGTCGTCAAAGAAATAGACAGAGTTGAAGAAATAAGATCAGTTATGTATAACTGAAAAAGCGTAGGAGCTGTCACTGGTACTTGTGCACGCTCTCATTAAGGTCACATTCATTCAACAGAAACCATCAAGTGCTATTGCCTTTTGTCAAGAAAACTGGAAACTGAGGTAATGAAAGTTTCATTTAACCCGAACAAGGTTAGTTTGGAAAGTAAACACTTATACTAAGCTTGGTCAAATGCTTTGTAGATATGTAAAGTGAGACAGACATATTCGCATCGTTTCAACGTATACTTCCAAGCTTGGGTCATGTATGAAACAAGATCACCTGTAGAACGACTCTGCGTAAGCCCATATTGGGGGTCACTAAGGAGTAGATTAGTTTCAAGGAAAGAGAGCAGTTGCTCACTGATGGCTATTTCCATGACTTTAGACAACATGCAAATGATGACAATCGGTCGGCAAAGGGATCAATCTTGTTGACCATTTTGGGAATAGGTTTCTTACCTCCATGATGAAGGAAGTTTACAGCAAAAGATCGAACATAGTTTGGATAGGAATGGTACTAATTTGAGAGAACATTTCTTTTAGGCAACAGCTGGTGTACCGTATGGACCACTCGCTTTATTAAAATTCAGTATAGTGATGACCGATTCTAGGAGATTGTATCGCAAACGAACGGTTTCATAGTGTATGAAAAAAAGTTGACTCCAGAATTATTAAGTTTGATGCAAAACAGATTCACAAAAAGATTGGCTTTTTTATACAGTGTGCTGCTATATGTTCGTGAAAAAATTCATGGGGGCAGATATACCAAGGTTTAACTGATGACGTTAACTAAAATCTACAACTTACGACTACCCAACAAATATTTACCTGTCGTCCTAACGTTTTGTTGCGGCAATAGCTCTTTTCAGGTATTTCTAGTACCAACGTAGACTACATAAATGTCAGCCGTTTTATTGGATTTCCGTTTACCAGAAGATACATATTTCAAAGATATTTCACCAACACAAATGTTGTTCATCTATGGTTGCGAACAACGTACACGATTTGCTTTTTTGGGAATGTATAACTCCATAATCACGGGGAGACTTTAGGTACTGAACGGCAAATGTCCGCAGCCGAAGACGACCTCAACCAACGTTCACGTCATGGAAAAGTTGGAAATAAATACCCTATATCACACCACTTAGCCGACTAAAGGACTACAAGGTTCCATCAGTGTTGCAAGCAACAGAAGAATTTGGAACAGTTATTTCTATTAGATAATGACGAAATAAGGATGTCTAAAAAAATGTGGAGTATGGATAGCGTTCTCAGGGATTCTAGTAAGTACGGAAATCGTTTGTGTGAAATCATATGAAGTAATAAATGTTTCTGCACTATTACCAGCAGTATTTGTGGAGGATCAATAAACTGTAATAAAAGTTGTGGATATTGAAATCTCCCAGAATTGAGATATGGCAAGATGGAAACTGAGACAGAAGATACTCAACTTTCAAACTATGGTAATCGCAGAAATCTTGCAAGTTACGGTCATTGAGAGACCTATAGATGTACCAGCAGAACGTCACAAATTTGATAATAGCATGTTTGAACCAAATTAAGTGAAATTTAGCATACTCTAAAGTAACTTTTCACTTGTGCCCTACCCACCCGGACAACTTAACGAGGTAGTGCTTCATGTCCAGAATGCTTTTATCATAGAAACCATAGCCATACTTTCGTTTTTGCACTTTTAATCCGATAGAAAGAGAGATAATAAGATAGAAACGGACCGACCTGCTACCTATAAAACAATCAATCTTAATAAAATGCTCATGATGCTCCTATTATTTATTATTATATATTTTTGTCACTATCCGGTATTTTGAAGATATTTTGCAACAAGGGAAAAAAGTACTACAACCATCCAGGGGCCAAACCATCACCAGGAGAGTCACAGGAACAACAGTAAGGAACCATAACAGACAACGAGGTATTGATTAATAAGTAATTTTAAAATAAATCTTTCTTTTTTATTTCTTGCTTATTAATACTAGCACAGCTCCCCCTCTATCGGAATCTCAACTTCCAAGCCTTAATCCAGCGGGGTGTGAGGATAGATCCGCTACACCACCTCCTTCCCTATCCTTTGCGGCAACCGCCGCATCCCCTTCTAAGCTACTGAGGGCATCTTATATGTCCTCTCTACATCCCACCCGCAGCCAAACTCGTTCACCGCTCCTTTAAAACATCCAACCTTTCTACTTCCCATACCGCTTCCGTACCGCAACCTAACCCTACCGCTAGACCCTCTCCTAAACATTTCGACACCTACAATTCCACTTCCCGATATTGCATTCGCAATATTTCCGCCCTATTTAACACCCAAAAATTCTTTTTTCAAGCCTTATTCCCTCTCCGTGAACGTAAAGCTCAACTACAAGAGAACCTGCCTCCTGGAAACGAGCGAGGCCCTACAAGCTACGATGCAGCGAACTATGCACCATCACTTCTGTGAGCCTGCATTTGCGCTGACGCAGCTGTCGAGTCCCCGAACGCCCGCTCCCTCCGGCAACTCTAATCCTAAACCCCTGTCTTTTTCTTGCGGCATCCGTGCCGTAGTAGATAAGAACATCCTTCCCGAGGAGATCCGCGATTATACGCCTTGTAACCCCTTCCCAATCCACCCTCAACCCCTCCTTACCAACAGTGTTTATCTTTTCGGTGGACACTACCCCTATGAGCAATCCCGTATCCCTAACCTTATCCTCAAATACTGCTCCACTTACACGCAGGTAGAGCATATTTCCAAGGGATGTCCTACCTGAACCCTCCGTTGCCCCGCCTATGGTGAAAGCCACCAGGCCTCCTCCTGTACCCGCCCAAATAGACCAAAGTGTAACAACTACGGTGGACCTCAGCGACCTGAGCGACTTGTCGTGCGATTCCTACCACCGCAACAGCGACTGCCGCACCAAAACCGCTCCCTCCTTCCACGTCGGACACCGAGAATGACGACAAAGCGAAACCACCTCTTTTCATTTCCGATTTCATCGCCTCCGTTACCCCCTCCCTAATTCAACTGTTGAGCGTAGGGCCGACATAGCGAAAGCTGTAGACATTACGTTCAGGGAATATTTGAAACGCCGTACGAGGGTCAACTTTGTTGGTAATGGTATAGCTATCACCACCCACAACATCCGATCCTAATTCTACACCTTAATCGCTCACCCTAATCCCTCTCCCTCGCCCTAATAACAATGGATCTCATAATAGGTACAATTAATGCGAAGGGTGTCCGTCCGACAACCATTTCGGCTTTTGACCTAATAAAACCTGTCAGGACCCATTGCTAAAAATCCTAACCGAAACGTCACGAGCATTTAACCACAGCTACTGTAACCTCGCCGTGGTCTTAGACGTAAAGCAGGCCTTTGACAGAGTCTGGCATGCGGGTCTAGTTCACAAAATCCAAGCATTAGGTATCTCCCTAGCTCACGAAGGTCCTACTGTCGTATCTAACAACACGGTACGAGTCCTAGTGGGTTCATCCCTTTCGCAAAGTTTCAACCCGCAAGCAGGCGTACGCCAGGGTTCTGCCTTGGTACCAAAACTATACCTTATTTTCGCCAATGATATCCCCAGTGTAACAACACCCGGAGTATCCCTGGCACAGTTTGGCGACGACACTGCATTCTGAGCAGCTAATAGGCCAACCAAGAACGCCTCCAACAGTATGCCCAGTACGCTATGGAACTTCTCCAATTAAGCCAACCAATAGAGTCTCCATAAACCCAACCAAGACCCAAGGCATTCTATTCCGACACCCTTATTATACCCGACACAAATTACTCTCCAAAAACGACGTAACCATTTCCCTGCAAAGGGGAACGATTACCGCTACGTGACGACATAACATACCTAGGAATTACATTTACCAAGAACCTTAACTGGAACAGTGCCCTGAACCAGACTCTGAACAAAGTATGGAATCGATTCAACCTCCTAGGCACCCTTAGGGGACGCATAGGGGTTGTCAACCCGAAAGCGTACAAGATATTCATACGACCCGTCAGACTACCGTGCTCCATGGTACGCTACCCTAAAACCCAAAGAACTAAAATCCACAGCCTCATATGAACGGCGAGTCCTACGGAGAATACACGGATTACACTATAGAACACCCAACGAAATTACCATGCAATACGATAGCATCGCACCCATCAAAGAACGACTCAAAATACTACAAGCAAGCTGCACACCCCGTAGGATATTCGGCGAAACGTAAGCTACCAGAAACATCCTCCGCATTCCATATACGCCCTTACCCACATTCAATACCTAAGAACCCACAGGAGAAAACCGAAAAATAAATTTAAGCACCCTCCAACCCAGAATATCGAAAACCTTCCCGAAGAGTTCGAAAACCTCCTTGATGACATCCCATATGTCCTAAGATAAAATCGAATACGACCACTGCAACGTCCAAGGAATCGAGCTAATACACACCACACACCACATGTACACCTCCAATGCAAACAAAAAATAATATAGTATTATATTAATAGTATTTAATTTTTTTGCGATTACTTAACACCACACACTACATTGTATGCACGTGTACTATACACACAACAATATAACGCCACTAACACACAGAAGATCCCGGACTGAAGAGGAAGCAGACTCCTGAACAAACCGCAGGAATAAGAAGAATAGGCAATACTAACAATAAGCATTCTAACTAATAAACATACTAACAAAGAAAAGAAAAGATATTCCATCACAGATCTACTCGCTCCTGATGAGCCACAATGACTAAACCGGTCAGGCGGTGGACTTGGCCTGGCGTTCTCGCCTCTGAACCAAAGAAAGCTGTCATACTGGTGGGCTTATGTTAACAATTTTGTTAACAATAAAATTTTATTACTTTTTCTTTTTGAGAAATATTATTTTCTTATATACAATAGTATATACTAGTTTTAGAGGTCCCACTCATGGGATGCAGATGCTACTCTTAACTCTCACATATCGAGATCTATCGTGGCTATCTAATATAACAATGACGTAACTGGTCGAGCGATGGTCTTGTCATGGCGTTCTCGCCCCTGAACCAAAGAAAGCTAAGTCATACTGGTGGGCTTATGTTAACAATTCTGTTAATAATCCAATTTTATTGCGCTTTCTCTTTGAGAAATATAACTTTCTTATTTTCTTATATGTTATAGTATATACCAGTTAGTGAGGTCCTACCCGTGGGATATAGATGGCTCACATATTGAGTTCCTTTGTGGCCATCCAATATACGTTCACAGTCGAGATGTTCCATGACAATATAGTTTTATCCGAGGTCTTGAACAGAACACACGTGTTTTGGGAGAGAGTTTTCCGTATGTATTCGATACGCTTCTGGCGATATCAATTAAAGAGAACATATAACGTATGAGTAACGAGTACTAATATTTTTGTTCTAGCTACTCAACTACCTTCGCACCGGAAGTCCGCGGCTTAAACCGCATAGATCCGGTCTCGGAAAAACACCAGCCAGGATGTCAGACGAAGACAGCGAGTGTGAAGAAGAGGTAAGGGGAACAGACAGATCTGTAGAGTTGTTCTATTTGCAAGAATGGAAAAGGGCACGAGAAGACGTCGCCACCAAAGATAAGTACATTTACGGATAGTTCACCAAACTTCAGGAACAAGCGATGCTAATCGACGAGCTGAAGGCTACAATAGAAACGCTCAAAGCTCAAGACGAAGCAATCATCGCAAGAGTCGACGAAAGAACGACAAATAAAACCTTAAACAAGACCATTGAAGTTTGCGCAGAAGAACATCGCGAGAATAAAAGGTCCTCGCGTTCTAAGAAGAAGAAGCACAACGGGAAGAAGAGAGGGACCGATGAAACTCCCATCAAAACATCAATGAAAGACCGAAAAAATGCACGACAGGATGGAAGCCTGCACAGCAGCTTTCCAACAAGGAAATGAGGAAGGCGCCTCACCGAAGAGGAAGGATTCAAGACCGTTATGAAGAAAGGCGGTGTCAAGCGGCAACGGGTGGACGCCGAATTGCAAGGTCCAGAAATGCCCATCCGAAACAAAAAGAAATCTGGCCACTAATCCTCCACCGACAGGAAGATTACTCCAAGACGGTGAAGAAACTAGCCTCAGTCGGGATAACACCAAAGGCTACAAGAACTTCCAACGACGGAATCAGAGTGATCCTCAAGACTCTTGAAGAATACAGAATGGCAACAGCTGCACTGGATAACATCGGCGTGCAGTTCAAAGTTTACCTTCTAGAAGAGTCGAAACCACTAAAGGTCATCAAGGGCATCCCGCAAGACGACAAGATGTTAGACACGGTCCGTAATGATCTCGAATCCATGGGGTTTGACGTCCAGAAGGTCAGCAGAATGTTCGCCGGACGCGAACACAGAAAAACCGCCATGGAACTGGTCCACCTCTAGAGGAGTGAAAGGGTCAAGGAGATATTCAACCTCCCGACGATTGGATACTTAAGGGTGCGAGTGGAGTTGCCCCACAAGAAGAACGGGATAGGACAATGCTACAAACGTCAACGGTTCGGGCATACAACAAGCGGATGCCACGTCCAGCACAGATGTGTGAAGTGTGCGAGGACGAATCACACCAGGGAATGTACGAAGACCCGAGAGACGGGAGATCCAAAGTGCTGCAACTTCTCCGGGTTGCACACTGCAAACTGTGGAGGATCTCCCGCCCACCTAAGAAATATAAGAAATGGGAATGCCCCCATACCAACACAAGTAATAAAACAGGCAAGGATGACCGTGCCAGGGTTAAGTTACGCTCAGAGGGGAGAAGGTAACACGAAACAAACACCTGAGGAACCAGGAGAGGAAGACTTAGCGCTCATCTTGAAGATCGTGAAGGCACTGATAGGAACGAAGCACGTTAAAGAATAAACTCTCAAGAAGAGGAAATGCAAAACGTCAGTTAAGCGGGCGACCCAAACACAAACAGGGGACAACGACACTATGATGACCGGAAGCATAAAAGCCGAAGATTACCTCAGAAAATAACCACAAATGTATATTTAATGTATTTGTTACAGTTACATGGAATCTATAGATACTAAGAAAAGCCAATACGATGGAGGTATAGAGAGCTAGATCCCGTAAAACCGAAAACAAATAACGATGACCGATCGATATTCTATGACAGATCTACCGTTTTCGCCTCTGAATCAAAGAAAGCTATGTCATTGTGGTGGTCTTATGTTAAAAATTTTTTTTACAAAAATCACTGTAACTTACTCAAAGGAAATCTAATGTTATAAACATATAATAAAGGAAAATAATGCAATACCGGTGAAATGCAAAATGTTTTGTGTAATAAACAATTTTTATTAAGAAGTAGCTGTAAAAAATAGTTATATAGAGAGTAAGTAAATAAATATTTATCTTGTATGAAAGTTGATTATGGAATTTGCATATTTGTGTTGAACGCAATAAAAAAAACAAATAAAAAAGTTGTTAAATTAGAAAAATGTTTCGTTATCATTTTTAGCTAAATATTTGAGCTTCAAATTTTGGGTGTGTATCCTAGTTTTTTTTTTAAATACTTTTGTAGTTGAAGGGCCAGTACGTTCATTAACCGACTAACATAACCACTGGTTAGATCAAGTTGCTGCAACTATGCTAGCAATTGCCCATGATGTTAATTACATGTAATTATACACATTATAAGACAACAGAAATTAACGGATAGGTATGTAAATACTGACAATAAAAAACATTACCAAAAGAATGCTTTCCCATGGAAGCCACCTTATAGGAGCAGGTGGCCGACCTCCAATTTCTGCGTAATCTTTCTTATATTGAATTTTACAAACAGCAATATCGGCAACTTTGATTATATATCCACGTCCAACAAGGCAATTCCTAATTGTTAATTAAATGAATCTTATTTACGTACTACTTAAATAAACAAATCAAAATTAATTACCTCGCTGCTAAATCCTTGTGAACAACGTGTTTCGTTTCTAGATATTTCATTCCCGAAGCAATTTGCGTTGCCATATATACAAGACAATCGACGCTGAAATAAAATACAATTACTAAATTTCAATTAATGATTGAATGTTTACTTTAAGGGATGAGTCGCTGACGACCGCGAAGTTCCGTTTTTGCTTGCAATAAATTGTAGATATTGAGCGAGATCACCCATATCTCCGTATTCAATAACGGTCCAAGGGGGTTGTTCTGCGGTACAAACACCTAATACCCTACAAATATTTGGATCAGACAAACTAGCTAGAAAACGAACTTCTCGTAGAGATTCCATCGATCCTGTCGCCGTGTGACTTTTCACTCGTTCCGGATTGGGAGTTCGGACGACCACTAATCGTCCTACTCCTGGAATTATATCTTCCAACCCTTCCGTTTCGTATAAACTAATCTGTAAATGCCGTAACGATTAACAGTTTAATTAAATAAGTGTTACAATTTACGTTACCTCTCCCGCATGACAGGATCCCAGTTTTTCAAGGGGTGCTAGAGAGTATCGAGGAATCGGAACTAATTCTGCTTCTTTACAATTATACGAATGTCCCATACTTGGTGCTATATTCCAGCATACAACTGGTGGTGGCATCTAATAAAATTTTATTCATAACTGTATGAGATTTTAATGAAAAAACGCAATGTAATACAATTTTACCCTTTGCTTTTCACGAGGCGCCGTGTGATATAACTTTCGATTGGGGGGATCGGTTGCTATTTTTGGAAAGTAATTGCCTAAATTTATCATATTTGATTTAGGGCTCTGATTTGGCGTATTCTGTAAACTTCTGTAATATGGGGGTGATTGTCCAACTGGAGGGGCAACGGGACTCTGATCTAGCGATTGTACGGATGGAAGCGGTGGAACTTCAGGAGGCTCTTCAGATTCTTCCATGCTGGATGAACATCTTTGCGTGTTACAGTTAGGTGTGTAGTACAAATCTACAAGTGGAGTTTTGCACTCTTCGAATGAAGCTGAGGGTGGGTCACTCGCCGGCCCTTGGCTTACGGGTGTTATAGGATGGCTATTTGCGTTCACATTATTTCCCGACGATAAATTCATTAATAAATCCTAAAAATTGGAGTGTGCTGTAAGAATAAAGTGTTTAATATTGTTTACCTTCATATTAATAGTCACGCCAAAGGGATTTCGGAGTAAAGAAGGCGATCCTTGAAACTTGTTACGCCGACTGAGTATTAAAATGATAACAAATACTATTAAAAGAAGCAACATTATGGCAGTTAGCACTCCAACGATCACTTCAACATAACTGTTATCGTCTTTACGGGCACTAACTGTAAAATAAAATATACTCAGTGACGTGTTTATAAAAAGTGTAATTGCATACTTGTTTCAAAATTATCGTGAACATTCTCGTCGTGAGATGTAATAACAAGTTCGTCCTCAGCAGATTCAGGAATTTCTTCGTTGGTAATATTCATAGCGAAAGGTACTAGAACACGTCCTAATCAGAAATCTTTGTATTGTGTGTGAGAATTGCTGTAAAAGCGGTTTAGTTTGATGACTGGCCATGATACCTCACGTTTCACATTTACGTAAGTGGGAATTACATCTCCCCATGCAGCTTATACTTCTTTAACTTTAAAACCTAAACTAATTAAATTGCTGTTTCTGCAAGATGTTTAGTTTAAGAAAATTCCACCAACGAAATAAGTTACAAATCGAAAAGCTACTCGTAAGCTTTAGTTCAGAAACTTTACGTCATACTGAAATTCCCGAGCGTAAAGTCTTTGATAATTATTTCAGGTCGGCGAATAAAAGCACACAAATACGTTGAGTATAGCGCCAGTTTTTTTTTTATATGGTTTAATTTAATACAGACTTCGTAATTAAGTACTCTTTATAGTGTTCCTAATTTAGTTTAAATATACGTTACCTGAGTCAAATGTGACTTCGCTTAACATAATCCATTGGGATGCAAAAAATAAACGGATCTTTATGAAACGAGCAAGACGATTGTGAAGGTGAATTGATACGTTTCTTGCATTTTCTAGAACTTTATCGGGCATATATGAATACGATAATGTTCTTCCGTTGAAATAACGTCCTCCGATGCTGAACATTATTTTTGCTTTCGAAAACACCTGCAAAAGAAAAATCGTTTTATTTTAGGTTCTGTGTATTCAGATTCATAAAAATATGCATTGTACATATACGAGGATATTTTGAAAACTTTTCGGAACTAAAATAAAGGATCGCTGTTACAATATTAAAAATTACTTTATTTTTCGACGTAATACCATTGAGTAAAGAGGCGCAACCTTATGAGACCTTGTGTGGCTAGAACGTCCCGTCGAGATCTAGACGGCGCAACAATTGAAATCCCGTTGAGATTTTCAATTCACTGTTGCGACTGTAGCGGTGCTTCTGTATAGTCCGGTGTCTTATAACGTTAAAGCACTGAGTTCAATTGTCTTATGCTTTTACCTCGCAATACGAAAGTATTGGGAGGTATTGTAATCGGTCGGCGAAATTTCGAGTGCAGCACTTTCCTTTTTGTGAATTATCGCAAATAGAAAGTAGATAGAAAGTAGATCCCAGTGTGTTATTAAACGGGATTAAATTTCCCTTAAAATGAGCTACCATACTTAAAAATGTCTTTACCGTAAGTTAGAAAAAAATAGGTTCAAAAATGAAAATTTTATGTATGTCTGTCTGTCTGTATGCGTTCCAGCGCAATAGCGTCCACTAAGATAATCTGATCGCCATGAAATTTGGTACCCAGGTTCGGATCCATGAGTAGACGGAATGATGAAGTTTTGAGCGAAATCTGTCATCAAAATGGCGGAATTCCAGATCTCGACTATTATGGAGTGTATAAATACGAACGGTTATTCGTCTTTACGTAGGAAACTAAGTGAACCATGCTAGAATTGCTTCGTTTGCTCGTGAACTCCTCTGGTAGTGCAGTGGCAGTGTGTTTGGTTCCGGCGTCTCGGGTTCAAGACGCATAATGTACGAGGTTTATCTTATTAAACGTGTTAAGGCATTTCTGGCCATTTGAAACGATTTTTGAAAAAAAATGTTCGAATTTTTTTTGCATTTTTACACGTTTTGAGCCATTTCTGACCAGTTGGTCACATGATTGTTTGAAAAACAAAAATGTTTGGCCCTTAGGTCAAATATTTTCGAATTTTTTTTGCACTTTTACACGTTTTGAGCCATTTCTGACCGTTTGAGACGATTTTTGGAAAAAGAATTGTTTTGATACGAAAAAACTACAAATTTTTTAGTAACAAAAACATACAGTACACTAATAAAACACATCAAATTCTTTTAATTTTACTCGTGCTTGTTTAAATTATCAATTACATTGTTTTGTGAGGTCATGTGTTGCACACAGATTATTTTTATTACATCCGATGACAATTTAAAACATTTTTAGACCATTATCTTATCTCTTTAGAAATGCCTATTATAGATTTATTTGAATTGAATATAAATAATAGTTATTTTTATTATAAGTTTTTGTTATGAACGAATTTAGAATTTACATCAGTTCTACATATATAAAGACAAGATTAACATCGATTGGGGCTTGAACCTTGATGGCGCAGTTGGTTAGCGCGGACCTCTAGCAAAGTACAGGTCGTAAGTTCAAATCCTACTCGAGGTAAACTTTTTATTTATGTATTTAATAAAATTAATAATTGTTATTTTTGTCACGAGGCGCAAATTATTACATTAATACCTTGTTATGTAAGTGAAATAATCAAACAATAAAACGTTATTGTAAAAGTCAAAGGCAAGTTATTTATAAATATGTCTTTTCAAAAACAAACTTTTAAATTTCCATAGCAAATAAAAAAAGGTAAAAGGTAAATTTTTGTAAAAACTTTTTAAAGTAATTTACCTAAACGTATGTATTTTTTGGTGCTGAAACCATATTTGGTATCAGTTTTTTTTTATCAACCACAATTCTCTCACAATATGACATCGATTAAGTCACAATCTTTACTTACAATAATATTACATTACTAAAATGCAGATATTAGGTGCTTCTTTTTTGTATTTCCTCTCCCTGTTGTCTGTAAAGCTTTTTGCATAACTTTTTCTCCGATGTGATGCATTTTGATATTCCACCGTTTTTCTATCTTTTTTTATGTTCTGATGAAACCGATCCCCTTGCTCTTCACTCACATCACCTAAGTCACAGGAAAACAGTCAAGATTGTTGTGCAAGAAATGGACTTTAAGACTCACCAGACAACCAAGAGTTTTGAACTTCTCTATTAGCTACGATAAGTTTATAGGTAGGGGCTTCCAAATTGCCCATAAACTTAATCACAACTTCTTTAAATGATATCCAAGCCTCCTTTTCCTTTGTACTCATAGTCGTTTCAAAGTTGGAATCGAACATCAATTTACGAATATCAGGCCCAACGACAATCCCTTGTTTCAGTTTAGCTTCTGATAAATGAGGACATTTTCTACGTAAATGTGTAAAACAATCACCATCTTAGACAAAACTTTTACAAATTGTTTTATTAAACCCAACTTTCTGTGTTGTGGCGGTAGAAGAATCTTTTGGAGGTCTACTAATGTTTTATGCAAAATGTCCTTCTCGCCGGGTGTCCAAGTTTTTCTTACAGGCCATTCTTTTTTGGATCAATATTGATCCCTTGCTCTGCTATCCCACTCGCATATAAAACATGGAGACTTTGTAAATCCCTTTTGTTGACCAATGAGCATGGAAATAACTTTTAAATCTCCACCCAGCATCCAATCATGAGCTGTGTAGTTAATTTGCTGCAAAATTATATCAAGATTCTCGTAAGTTTCCTTCGTATGGACTGACTGACCAACATGCAATGAAGCACAACGTTTTAATATACCTTTAAACCCGTTTTTGACGAGTCTATTAAAAGTCTCCAATCTTCCTTCTTGTACTCAATTCAAAATTCATTCATTAGACTGTCAATATCATGGCAGTAAACCAAATCCTTTTCCTGTCTGCAAACTTGAGCAAACTGTTCATCTCGTGTTCTATAATGGTAAATATATCTTCTAGATTCCAATAAATGTTTTTCTTTTAATCTAGAATCAAGCAATTCTGCTTTTTACTTAGTCAAACACAAATTTCTCACTAAATCATTTAATTCAACTTCTCTGAACAACTTTGGTTTTACATTTTCTGGAGAACATTGCAATTCATCATCATTTAGTTGACTTTCATTAAATTCGGGAGTGGACTGTAAAACGTCATCCACCGACTCAGGTGGCACAGCGACAGAAAGCCCTGGTTCATGTCCTACCGTTCGTTTAGCTGAAGTAAGGTTAGGACAGACAGTTGCTTGCTTGTTTTTGGAGCATACAGAAACATATATGCTGCAAAAATAACAATCGTTTGAATGATTTTTTTGCTCTCTCCATACCATGAGTACTACAAATTTAAAAGCTTGCTTCTCTTTCTTATACCAATTCCTAAGATCCGCGACACAAACATAACATACTTTGTGGGGAACCCAACATTTGTTTTAATTGCCGATTTCTACACCAAAATATACAAAATATACTTTTTTTACAAAGTCAGTAATGTTATTTTGATGTTTGCTAATTCTAAAGTCACCACATATATTACAAGAAGCGCTAGGAGAGTTTTTACAACCACGATTAGCCATGTTAAAGTGTGAATAAAAAGAACACAGGTTAAATACTGCAATGCGAGGTTATACTAATTGGAGGAAAAGAAACAGCTGTTTAATTTATCAGAACTACCGACCTAATAATATTTTATCTTATTACCAACCTTCTAAACGCTAGAATATATTGCCAACTTACAATATTTACATGATTAAATAGTATGTTAAGAAAGAAATTTCATAAGACCATTATTGGAACACGAACTTAGGTTTAAAAAAACGAGATTTTTCAAGAATTTGTGCTTCAAGGTCTCATGAAGCACGTTTTTATGCTTATTTTTTTGTAATTTGCCATTTGTCCATTTTCAATGCTAAAACAAAAAGAGTTATAGAAGCCGGTTTAGTATTATTTAAAAACATAGAAGTGCTTGAAAATCATCGGCGAAGAAACAATATTTACTGCCTTAAAGGTTTTCAGTGGACCATAAGAACTATTTTATTATTATGGAATAAATTAAAGAAAGATCATGTGAAGTATCTACTAACCAAGTTCATAAACCCAGACCCACTTGAAATTTTTTTTCCGTTATAAGAAATCGATCTGGCTACAATCCAAATCCTACTATCCCTCAGTTCAGAATAAGCACGTAAAGAAATATTTCAATAAGGTTGCCAAAAAAATTTAGGCAATTTCAATTGCGAAGATGGTCAGTAGGAACTAATGCGTTGTTAATTATGTCTGATGAATCAACGTTTCACATTAGGTGAACGTGTAACAAACATAAACGAAGAATATGGGGCTCTGGAAACCCACTTCTTTTAATGAATTTGAACGCGATAGTCCAAAAGTTAATGTTTTGTATGCGTTGTCCCAGACAAGAAATTACACGGATATGTTAGAACAGTTTTTTTTATCCACAGTTACTTCATCGTTTACTTTTAACAAGTTAGCGCACCACCACATTATTCATTGTTGGCCCGGGATTCTTTAAATAATTTTTTTAATCAGAAGTGGATAGGTCGATCTGGACCGATTGGGTGGTCACCGCAATCTCCTAAGTTAACTGTCCCAGAAATTTCTTTCTCTGGGCATATGTGAAGGATAAGTGCTACAATCCTAAGCCTAACAACTTAGAAGAACTAAAAAATTACATTAGGAACGTTATCAGAAAATTGTATTACGTCAGACATGTTACAAAAATCGATTGAAAACTTAAAAATTCGCACCCTCAGCTTTGGCCAATTCATAAGAAAAACGTGTCAAGTCAAGAGTACGCAGTGCCATGTACTACTTACCCAATGCTATATGTTGCAAAATTAGGCTTTTCAAAGTTTTACAACACTGCAATTAACACAAGGAGTTAGTACTGTTTACATAAACTAATTGATGGCGTTAGGTGAATGTTTTTTCTAAAAGAAATGCACGCGTACTCTCTCTTGTGCTGTTATATGCTCAGGCATTTGTTTGTACCCCAAGACGCAAAACGTGTGCTGAGCACATAGTAGAATAATCCGCGGCACGTAAACGACGATTCCGTCATGTCCGACATAACTTATTCGTCTAGGTGGACGCGGATTGTCTTTTCTTCACGCACGGCTACCACCGCTACCACATCTCACTTCGATGAAAAACAGGCCCTCCTAAAGCTTGGCACATGTCAGTACATTACTATCGATAATGGGGTACAATTCCGCACTAGGAAGTGAAAGAATCTAGTTTTCGTTATCACTCGAGTATTCGATACACTTCCAAACACCATGCTTGACATAATACGTGAAAATGGACTAATCACTTTCTAAAAACAAAGCTTTTCTTCCATTTTTAGCTAAATATGAGGCCACTGGGTAATTTTCGTACTTTCTGTATTGTCTGGGGACATGAACATGTACTTTATGGTGATCGCGTTCCTAATTCAATTAAACCTAATTTTTCTCTATTAAATCCTGCGTGTGGTAAATTACCTATTTACTCGATCCAGTTTCATAACTTTCCTGAAACGGATGAAAGCTTTTACACAACGGATGCAGAACGCCTATAATATTTGCTGTGAACATATAAAGTATAAGGTCCTTTGTGTGGAAAGAAATTTCATTTTAGGTGCGTCTCAGAACTTCAACGTCAAGCTCGCACCTCTGTGCCGTTAATAAGAGTTGTATATCAATAAATGTATGAAGCTCAAGATGTGATTGCAACATCTCTGGGAGCTACCACGTGAAGGCCCTTAGACGTCAATTTTTTAGCTCTTATTTCTCCTCAGAATTCTGCTACGGAGTTTGACGACTCGATTAGCTTTGGTGTTTTGGTTAGTGTTCCCAGAGGCTGTAACCATCACAAGTAGACCTAAATTCGTTTCATTTTGGTGGTTGGTTGCGTGTAAGTGCTAGGCACTTTTAAAACTTACGTCCGTTTTCTGATGAAGTGCCCAGTTTCAACTTCAGGGTTTTTGAACTTTGTTTCTTTACTTATATCATCTTATATCGTCTGACCGATTTGTTGGTATATATACTCGTACTTTAACCACAAAGCGGACAGTCGCAGACGATACAAGTAGAGAAACAAAACAGAAACCCTGGAGTTTAAAGAGGGCACTACACCCAAGAAAGGATGTGACATCTGAAAGTAGTTGTGGCATTTAGACACAATCAACAACCAAAATGAAATAAATTTAGGTCTACTCGTGATGGGTACAGCCTCTGGGAATACCAATGAAAATACCAAAACTAGTCGAGTCATAAAACTCTGTAGCAGAATTCTGAGGAGAAATCAGAGCTAAAAAGAATTTGTGGATAAGATCCCCTACGTGGTAATTCCCAGAGATATTTCAATCACATTTTGAACTTCATATATACATTGACATAAAGCTATTTTTATTCAGCACAGGGGCGCGAGCTTGACATTTAAAATGCGGTTTTTTACTCCATCCGCTTAGATGTTTACATTTGTCATAAAAGCTATTGATTAGTGCCATAATAAGCAGGGAATGCCGTTTAAAGAAATTGCGTTATTGACCTTTTTACATTGTCATAGTTGAAAAACCGCAGAGGGATTTCAAAAACACTAAAACAATTGCTTGGCCGTTTAAAACGCTTCCTCAAAGTTTAGAAAATTGACAAAAAAAAAGTTTATCAAATCATCTTTAACCTTCTTTGAACCAAGGGTCAATTTGTTACGTAGAAAAACCCAAGGAGAGGTGCACATGCACCCTTCATAAAAAAAAATTTTCGTTAACAAATTTGGGCAAAATCTTTTGGCATAATGTTATCTGTTGTTAGTAAAGACAATGTGAATATTTAAAACAATTTAGTGTTTGCATAAAATACAAAATAAAAATAACATAACTTTTTATAAAAAACTAATGAATGATATTGTGTAGGGAATTGTTTTCCTATTGTTCCTCTATACATGGGTTGCATATTTTCTTTGTAAAAGCGGTGCTATGTTCTGTACAGACAAACCTTTTCCATATGCTGCAAGTGGTACGAACTTTTCTGTCTCGTTTACGTGCATAAGCGAAGCACTTCCCTTGCTTGCGCTCTCCTAAATCTTCAATTGCAGTAGCCCGGCGGTTTTCTTTTGCTCTAAATCTGGAACCAACATTGTCATATACTCACTACTCTTGTACTTAACCTTGCAGTGTTTTCCTCCTCCTTTTACATAAGAAATAATGAGTGATTTTCCCAATTCAAGCAAAAAGATCTTTCTGCGATCTGATCTTTATTTCTGCCAGTCTGGAAACTTAGTTGTCCATAATGCAAACGCATTTAAGCCTCCAATTTTCAAGAAGTTTGCAAAGGTAACCATAGGCCATCGGTTACACTTCCTTTTGGTTGTATATTCCTTGGCCATCTTATCAATCGTGTCTATACCTCCTTTGGTAGCATTGTAATGTAAAATAATGCGCGGCTTTTTATGTTCTTCTTCGACAGCTATTTTATTGTCATGGTGTTCAGTAGATAAAAGTATCTGTGAAGCAAAACTGACTGGAAAACTTTTCTTTCTGTGCCGTTGGTAATAACTGATGAGGAATGTAAGCTTTGTTCTTGCGTAACGTTCCTCAAAGAGTGAGTTGCTTTTCCAACAAACAGTCTGCTAATGGCAAACTAGTAAAAAAGTTGTCCGTTGTTATCCCATGACCTTTAGGCAAATGGTTCACTAAGTCAAGAACAACTCTTTTCCCTTGTTCCTTTTCAGGCTGTTGTCCAATTTTTCCTAAATACACTTGCAAATCGTGGACATAAGCAATTTCAGTATCGGCAAGTAGCCAGTGTTTTAGGCCATACTTATCGGGATTACTTTTCATATATACCCTGAACGGCGCCCTTCCTCGGAAACCAACAAGTTGTTCGTCTATGCAGAGGTGTGAAGATGGATTCATAGCAATTTTGCATTTATCAACAAACATATCTGCAATATCTCTTATTGCACCTAATTTATCAGTTGATCTGCGTTCTGCTCTTGTTTGAAAATGATCGAATCTTAAAAATCTAGTGAAAGAGGCAAACCGATTTCTTGATATTGTGGCAGGAAATATTGGCCTGCAATATAATTCATTAGATTCCCACAGCGATCGAATTGATTCTTTATTGGCCTTTAGTGCCCTTGGATAAAAAGTAAACCGATATAAGCGTATATTTCGATGCTGTCTGTCGGTTTCCAGTAACGTAATTTTTGTGGGTGTTTTTCATTCCATTCCTCGTGCATCAAATTTGCTTTTCGATTTGTTTTTGTAGCAATAATATCAATCATTTCAGCAGTAAAAAACAATATAAAAGCTGACTCGATAGTCGAAATGTTGCTACTATATTGCGTCAAGCGAGGCTTATTCGCAAAAATATTAGCAAGTCGTCTACGAGATGTTTTCAGTGGCGTAGTAGACCATTTCATACCAGATTTTGCAACCATATAACTGTGCAAAGCATCATCCATAGTTTCTTCATCGCTGCTATTTAATTCTTCATATTCTTCTGCTGAAGTTTCATCATTTTCTCCGTCTTCTTCCTCAACTTGATCATCGTCTTCAGAGTCTGAGCACATTTCCTTCAAAAATTCTTCATCATCATCGATGTTCTCGGCATAGAGTCTCAATTGTTCTTCCGTTAGTGTAACATGTCGATGTCGTGAGGGTTGGGAGTCCATAGCTTTGAACACCTAGTTTATAGAATATAATAAGCTTTGAAAACTTAGTTTATAGAATATTTAAGGTTATAAGCTTTGAACACCTAGTTTATAGAATATTTAAGGTTATAATTCACACATGCAACAATAGATTGAGCCAATAACGCAATAACTTACAGCAATTCAATATATTTCTTACCTAAAACCACAAAAACAATTTTATAATGTTTTCAAATGATAATTAGAAATATCTGTTGTGAACGCGAACTCACATCACTTTAGAAATTAATTTGTAACGACCTCTGCCAATGAATAGTAAAAACTAATAAAAATTGTAATTTTCTTAAGTTGTGGCTCTTAAGTACCAACAGGAGGTGCAAGCGCACCCCCACGCTTATTTTTTTCTTTTGGTGTTTATGCGATTTAATCTAACAATTACTAAGTGACACCTTGTTTTGAGAAAGCTTTAATTAACAAAGTCTGGGAGTATCAAAACTAAAAGAAAATAAAATACTTTAGTATGACAAAAAAACGACTTCTGGGGTGCACCTGCACCCCCCTTGGTTTGATGAAGGTTAATAGTTTAGAAATTATGATTTTTAAAGAAGTCCCAGAATCTACTAATTTTGAAGTAAAAATTGAAAAATCTCAAAAAGTATGACAGATAAAGTGTATCTGATCGTAATATATTTAACACATAATTTAGTGTAGAATCCAATAATAACATCAACATACGACAGTTCCATTAACAAAACACAAACAAAATTATTTTTAGCTTTTGCTAAATAAAAGTAGCTAATATTTAAAAAAAAAATCGCGTTAATATCTTAAATATAAAAAAAGTTATGGGGCTTTTTCGGACCTCTGGGTCATCCGATATATGGTGTCCAGAAAAGGCTGACTAAACTATTACTTATTGTGTCAAAATATTAGGATTAAGAATGTTTTAGCTTAAAACTTCAGCAATTTTAGACGTATTAAAACAAAGCTGATTCGATATTACGTGTCATTCCCAAGAGATTCTAAAAATGATTCTTAATAGACTAAATATTAATAAATAAGACAAGCTCTTCAAAAATGGTTCATTTTATTTTATTATTATAAAAATTGAAAAAAATTAATGTTGATCGTTTTTTTTTTAATTGAGTGGTCGTCTTTATAACCATTGAGTGTATAGCGTAATTTAATTTTCCTAAATATTTGTACTCGTGCTCTTTTTCAAAATTCATTATTATTTGACCTACGTACACCGAGTTACAGACTGAGCAGTGTAATTATTTATGAACATCAGATTGATTTTACTGTAAAATTTGGCATAAAAATAAACAATGAGCTTTCTGCAGTTGAAATTCAGCCCAAATCAGATATAATTTGTATTGTATGTGTCTTTAGGCCTCCAATGGAAAATTGTGAAGTATTTATGACACAATTAGAGGTTTATTAGAATTAACCACCAGAACAGAAGTGCACAAAATCAATAATAAGGTATCCCTTATAGCCTTATTAGAATTACGCTCAAATTTCCATGATAGGATTAAACGTACAAATATAACCTTTAACTCCCTCTAAGACTGCTCAGCGCAATAGGTCTTGTTTACTGTGTGCTAGTTTTTCTAAGAAGAACGAATTCAGATTTGTCTGACAAAGAAATTGTGCGACGCTTCCTAATAATGTTGGCCTAATGTTTTTAAAAACCTTGAAAATTGACAAATACTATTCAGAAATACTTTAAATTAAGAACTAAATAGATAGATGCCAAAAATATATCATGGTTAACAAAGGATTGAATAATTTCATGCAAAAAATGTGATGTAGTCAGCACATAACTTCTTATGCAAATATTTACACCCCGTCCAGCTTCAGTTGGCCAAGTTAACAAAATTTTACATATTTTGGTTTATTGAAGTTAAATTAACGAAAAGCGGCAGTGCTGAGCATTTTTATATTAGCTTGAACATTTTGAAAACTTATCACATAATAATCAGATATCAATTTAAATTACAAAATAAATAAACATTTGATACTCTCCGCTCTGCGGTGTAGCTTTCGTTACCACTGCGTAACATCACCTTTATTTTTGATAAATGCTTTGATACAGTTAGGCATACTATTTATATAAGGGATAAAATTATTCCAAATTTCCTGCAGCCTTTGCTTGAGTACTGACACAGTCCTGGCCGGGTTAGCGCGTTACTGCTTGTTCATAACGTGCCACAATGTCTCAATACGCGAAAGATCACGGCTACTAGACACCCATACTATCAGTGGAATTTCATTTTCCGAAAGCCATTTCATACACTTTGCGGCATGCAGCACCATCTTGTTGAAATGTAAAGTCACATCCCCGATTCCTGCTGATTTCCAAAGTGGGCAATAAGGACTTCAAGTATACTGAAATATTTTTCAGTGATTACAATGCCGTCGATAAAGTACAATTTTCCGACTCTTCTGACCGACATTGAACCCCAGACCATTACAGAAATTGGAAACTTCACATTTATCTCACTAGAACTGGCGCGGCGGTAAACTTCTCCGCGTGCCTTCGTTAAAATGTTGTTTCTCAGTTGTACTTGGCGTTACGGGGTTGAGGTATTATGACTTTTTCTAGATTTTTATGTACTTTTAGAATATAAAAAATATATTAAGAAAATTAAGCCGCTTTAGAGATCTTTTTGTAGCATTTGTGTAACTACCGGAACCGTCATTTTGACCGTTCATATATTCATAATAAGTTTCGAGATTGTATAACAAAAATAATTACAACGTTGAGATAAAACAATGTCTTTTACTAATATTGTGGTAATTTTTAGGAGTTTACAGTAAGTCAGAGCTCGTTTAGTCGTGCCCGAATTTATGAATAATCTTGGCTATGAGATATGAAAAATGCAAGTTATAACTTGTGCCTATAGAGATCCACGTATTCAAGTACTTTGAGATTTCAAATTAGTTGCAAGTGAACGTTCTTGTGAGATACTTCTGTACCTATTACGGGGTTAATTTCGTAATAAAAAAATGTGGTCGTTTCGCGGTGTTACACAGCAACATGCTTTAGATTATCTTACGGAATTGGAAAAATAATCTGAATGCGAATCCGAAAAAGCAAATAACCACTCGAAGATGGTGTAAGTGATGAATTTGTTCCTGTTGATGACAAAAGTAGTGAACAAACCTATGGTGAGTAAACAATCATCCAAATCTACTGATACATGGAAGTTGTGGAATCAAGTGGACCTTATTTTGACCGTATAGTTCAAAGAAATGTTATGCGAAATACTCCTGGACAAACCCACGCTAAAACACATTCAGAAATGTACTGAAACTGAAGCTAAACGACAACTAGGAGATGACACAAACTGGTCATTGTCTCTTCAAGAACTTGACGCTTTTATTGCAATATTGCTAGCTCGTGGTGCTTACGGTACAAGAACATTACAGCTTGACAGTTTACGGTCTGTTATTTGAGGGCCGCAATTTTTTCGTGAGGCCATGTCACGATTTCGTGAAAGCATGAGATTATTAAGATTTGATATTCGATTAACACGAAAAGAACGTCTAGTTAGTGGTAAGTTTGCTTTGGCGTCCGAAATATGGGATAAATTTATTAGTAACTGTAAAGCTTGCTATGTTCCAGGAGCAAATATTACTGTAGATGAACAACTGTTTCCTACTAACGCTAGATGCAGATTTTCACAATATATGACGAATAAGCTTGATAAATTTCGTGTAAAATTTTGGCTAGCTGTTGACACGAATTCTAAATATCCCCTGAATGGTTTTCCCTATTTAGCAAAAGATGATACGCGTCCTAACAACCAACCCCTTCCAGAATATGTTGTTTTAAGGTTAATGGAACCTTTCCTAAATATGGGTAGAAATGTTACTACCGACAACTTTTTTATCAGCCAAAAGTTGGCAGCAATGCTTGAAACAAAGCACACAACAGTAGCAGGAACAATGAACCGAGCAGCGACCGCGCAGAGTTATATTCTACCACAGTAATGAAAAATGATAAAAACACCTTGTCAATTCATAAGGGTAAAGTTAATAAAATGACATATAGCTAAGTACGCTACATCCAACTGTGGCTATGGATCATGGCAAAAATAAAAAAACTGAGACAGAGTTGTACTATAATGAAACAAAGTCTGGGGAAGATGTTTTGGACCAAATGCCTAGAAAATATTCTACGAAAGATGGTTCACGTAGATGGTCAGTTCATGTGTCTTACAATGTTTTAAACGCCTGGATAGTTTATAAGGAAGTCGTAGGCAGTAAAATAAAAAGAAGAGACCACATTTTCACTCTAGCTGAGGAACTAAGAAAAGAGTATTTCGATTCGAAACCTAAAAAACGTCATCAGTGCCAAATTAAAAAATGTGACAAAAATATAACTGCTGATGTTTGTGGAAAACGTGGAAGTGTAACAAAGACCGTTATTTGTTTGGACTATAGAGCGTAATACAGCATGTAAAACTGTACCGAATTCTGAATGTATTTGAATCAATTTGATTTTTATTTAATTAAAATGAATATTTACCTGAAATGTGTTTTTTTATGTTTCTTTCTCAATTAAGTGTAAAATATATAAAGGATACATCTCAAAATTATCTTTCTTGTCCAGAGGTCGCCGCTTGATTTTCCCGAATTGTATAAATTTACTATAATTGATCGAACTTTTCATCAATTGCTTTTCCTCTGCTCATTTTTGTAAAAAATTAAAGTAACAAATGACTTTTTTATATTTGACACACTAACTAATGTCATTTGAATCGATAAAAACGTTTCCATTACAACAGTAGTTCATACTTGATCCTTGTCCATCAAATTTGTAATAATAAAGTAATATACATGCAAATTGTTATTCTCTATATTGTTAAATTTTTTTGACATTTCAAGGTTTTATTAATTAAAATAGCAATCATATTATCATAAATAACACATTGTTTGTTAAAATTATAAGATAAAATCCATAATTTATAAATTTGAGGAAATGTATCACGAAACCCCAGGAATCCTTAAGCTGGCCAACTGAAGTTGTACGGGGTTCGCATTAAATAATAGAGGTAAGAATTAATCACCTGCGAATTGATTATTTTAAATTATTTATATTTGATTTTACGTTAAATGTATAAAAAAACACGTAATCAATTACACATATACACGTACGCAAATTTTTGCATTTTTAAAAGAGATATACAGGGTGTTTACAAGAGATTACGAAAAACTGTAGGTCACTCCTTGTTAAGAATCAATGGGAGTATCTCATATAAAAAATTTTCTTTCTAAGTCCTCCCCGGCGAGTTAAGCGCCTTCGCAGAAAAACCGAAAAAACATAGTTTAGATTTATTCTTCTAAAATTAAAGAAACAAAGAAGAATAATAATAGGGTGCATGTTTTACGATTAAGAAAAGGAAAGTATGAGTAATGCTGTACTTCGTGCCTATTATTAACAACCCCTACGATGCTTATTACCATAAGTTTTAACAGTTGGAAAAATCGTAATAAGAAATTATGAGTTACAGTCTGCATCAATATTTTATTGGACGTACATTATTGTTTCAAGTCGGTGTTTTGTTTGTTGATAAAATGACTTATACTGGTATAGTTATTTCACTTTGTTGTTTTAGATAATAAAATTAAAAATTTATTACTCGAAAACTATTAGTATTACGACCAAATCTAAATTATCATTCAAATTCTATCATTAAAAAGGTATAATAAAAAATATCATAGGAGTCGATTATATCATACCAATCTTATAAGAGGAAATGCAAGATCACTCATAACTTACTTCTATTAATAGTAAAACATACAAGTATTATTTCTACAATATTCTATAATTTTGATAAAATAAATAAGGCGTTCAAATCATTGGAGATGGATTGGAGAAAACAATTTTATATCAAAGTCCCCCCCCCCCCCGCCTTAACTTCGATAAAAAAATCACCTCCTGAAATTTTCTTCAACCTCTTTGAACACCCTGTATATTATACACATCCTGCCAAGCTATTTATTTATTAAACACGTTTATTTTATATAATACAATATTCATAACATTCAGTACAGTATTACTTTGAATACAAAATACTCAATCCAATTTAAATTCGTCTGAATCAGGTACTCACGTTCTATTTTCGCCTGTATATTAAAGGTTATACTGAAAGTTATTTGTTCTTCGTTTTAGTACGATTTCCCACATAAATTAGTAAAGTTAATTTTTAGCGCTTAACCAGTTTCATATTAAAACGTTGTTAAGACCTTTTTCCGATATACACAAGAAATATTTTAAAGACCTTTCTTATTTTGGGTATTAGTTATTGTACTGTATAAAATTTCATTAAGGATACTTGTCAATCAATTAATTATACACACAAGGACACGAACCCGAAACACACAGACATTCAAACACGCACGTGCGTACGAATGCACGCAATCACGAACAAATTCGAACACGCACCCACACGTGTGCGCGTGCAAGCACGCATACACAAATACACGTACGCAAACGACGCACGCACGCGAACACAAACGCACACACGCACACACTCACACACACACACACACACACACACACGCACGCACACACACGTATGTGGGTTGAGATAACAATCTGCAATTCTTGTGGTAAGCATGGAAATTTATATACATAGCGCTCGCTCTAAAAACATGACAAAACGAACTGATTAAATCTATTTAATGTAACTTAATCCTTGCTCAATTTAGAATTTGCGAGAGGCTGTGCGATTAAACAGCTTTTTCTGGTGGAATTATCGAACGAATTTTGACAAAATGGTTTTATCGGAAAACACTGGGCTAGTTTTTTTAGTCTTTTTTAACACTACATCTAGAGAATAGTTTAAAAGTTCTAATCAATAGAAAATTTGAAATCGATTTTGGTTTCTTTCACATTCTGATTTTAAATCTCTACAATTTTCTTCTTATAAGCACATTCCTATACTTGTACGTTTTTTAAATGAAATACATAATCTATTGTTGAAAACTGAATCAATATTGTTTTTTCAAAGGATCAATTCCTACAGAACCGGCTTAAACTGAACGAACTACAATATCACAAAATCTCAAATATCTCGAAAACTGTTGATTTTTACATACAGGTAAATATGGCTCCATCGATGTACCATACTAACACCTCCTTGAAGGTTTGCATCTAATTTGGGATCACCCTGTACATACACACACGCGCGCGCGAGCGCACCCATGCAGACACAAGCACAGGCACAGGTACAGGCACAGGCGTAGGCACAGGCACAGGCTCAGGCACAGGCACAGTCACAGGCACAGGCACAGGCACAGGCACAGGCACAGGCACCAGATACAGATACAGACATAGGCACAGGCACAGGAAAAGGCACAGGCACCAGATACAGACACAGACATAGGCATTCACACGCACACACACGCATACACACACGCACACGCACACACACGCACACGCTCACCCACACGCACACGCACACGCACACGCACCCGCACACGCACACGCACACGCACACGCACACGCACACGCACACGCACACGCACACGCACACGCACACGCACACACACGCACACCAACACGCACACGCGTGCGGTTAACATGGATTCAAAAACTTTCAAAACGCGAAAATCCGCCAAAATCTCGAATGATTGCAATATTTTCGTTTTACCATACTTCGTGTAGTAGATATATGGAAATGTAAAAAGAAATATGCTGCAAATCTTTGTCGTGGTATTGTTATCTTTGAAGAAGTTATTTTGCGATTGAACCCTTTAAACTATAATTATAAGAAACTGAATCCACAACGGTTTCCAACGTAAATATTTTATAAATATTAATTTATGCTTCAATATTTTGAAAGATATCGTAAATTCGTTATTAACATTAAATATATGTAGTATTTTTTTTTATTGAACTACATTTAAATTCATTACTGTGATCTATTTTTTCGGAAAATCATCTATGCTCATATTTCGGTGACATCATGGTGAATGTGTCAATCACACCTAATGCACGTAACTACCAAACGTTGTAAGACTCCTATGATTCACCTGTGTCCCACATCAAAGATCCTCGTCGTGACCACTACAGACAGTCTTGAAATAATCGTTAGCATTTAGCAGCATTTAGACTATATTTTATAAAAATTCTATCTACAATCGTTTCCAAAGTGGCAAACGGAAATATTGTCCTTGAAATATCGATTCTCTTCTTTATATTTCGCAAAATACCGTAATAGATACATTATGAGTCCTAGATATACGTAGTAAAACTACATTTAATTTCACAAGTGAGATACTTTTTCGGAAAATCAGCTGTCTCGTACTTCAAGGTATTCTGGTGAATTTCTCAATCACCCTTAATACATGTCACCATCGAGCCGTTGTGAGACTTCGATGATTCACCCGTTTCCCACATCTAAAATCCTGAAATATTTTTTTGGAAGATTCTTAGATGTCTTGGAGTTGCGAAGACCCACTTTAGATCATCTTGTTATAATCGTCAGCATACAAAGCCATTAATCCATAAATACAGTATGTCCCCGGATCGACTTTAAAAGAGGGAAAATTCTCTTATTTTTGATTTCTCGGAAAATTTCATTTTTCTTGAAAAATTGGACTTATAATGTTTTTCATAATTTTTAGAAGTAATTTTAGTAGGCGGATTTCATTGAAAAACACCACTGACAGAAATTGTCAAATGTGATAATTCTGTTGAACTGCAAATTAATTCCTGCTAATTTGAATTGTATGCTATAATGTTGACTTTACAACAAAGAATTTATCTAATTTAATGTTACGGAACTGGGGAAGGGTGCTACCGAGTTGTTATCAGAAAATGTGGTGTGCGGTTTCGTACCATGGAATTATTGGCCCATATTTTTTTGATCAAAATTTAAACCGTTATTCATATTTGGAAATACTGCAAAATTTTTTAAATGATAAACTGGATCAATTGCCATTGAACTACCAAATTGAAATGTTCTTCCAGCACGATGGGTGCCCTGCTCATTATGCCGGTACTGTTCGCCAGTGGCTCAATACAGAGTTCCATGATAACTGGATAGGAAGAGATGGTCCCATTTTATGGCCGCCGAGAAGTCCTGATCTCACAATAATGGACTTTTATCTGTGGGGTCGTTTAAAACAAATTGTGTACAGTGAGCCATTAGACAATGATGAAGAGCAATTGAAAAATAGGATACGGAATGCTGTCCAGTCCCTTTCAATCGAAGAAATAAGGCGCAGTTTCAATGAATTCAGAGCTCGCATTGAAATCTGTGCGGAAACAGGAGGAGCATTATTCGAATAGAAAATTAATAGTTCAGTTTTTTGAGAATTTCATATCATTTTACCATCAATTGTTAAATTTATTAATTAAAACTTGTGAGACCAATTTCATTTTTCCTTTGAAACAAATCAATTTACTTCAAAAAATTACGAAAAGATCGAATTTTTCAAGAAAAATGATATCTCGAGAACCGTTTGAGTTAAATAGCAAGTAATATGTGTTTCGGAGGGTTGAAAACAAGCAGGAATTTTCCCTCTTTTAAAGTCGATCCGGGGACATACTGTATACAAACTCTATCTATTAATCGTTCCTATAACGAAGAAATTTTGGATTCATACAGGTGAAATTGTCTTTCAGAATTTGATTCTTTGTTCTCAAAATCCAAATATATCATTATGTAAACGGTAAATTAATAAATGATGAACTAGTTACCGATTTTGACACTTCCCTTTCTTAACGTGGGAAACTATTTTAGATTTTAAAGTGTTTATGGTATTTTAAACAGGATATAAACACTAAAATCCCTAATTGTGTTGAATTTTGGAATTCGGGTTTATAATAGTGTTATATCATTGAGAAAGCTCCTTCATTTCAGTTTTTATAAATTAACATCCTGCTTCTGGATAAACTAATGGCAATTTGGGAACTGGTGACATTCACATTTAACTTGACTCGATGTTTACCGCTAAGAAAATAAAATAAAATTTTTACACGTATCAAACTATTAAATTTCTCTTTTAGTAAACGTATCCAAGAATAGAAAAATAGGTTGAAAATGAAAATGTTAATGTATAGGGAATTAAATATTGAATAGTAAACAATATTATTTTATTAACTAAACTAAAACTTTATTGTTAAATAAGCACAATTTACAAACCTGAACATCTCGAGTAAAGTAGTTATTTACGAACAAGTGAATTGCGCTGAAATTTCTAACTTGGTCAAATTCAAATAGAAGTTCAACGTAACCACTTGCGGTAGAGTCGTTCTTCCAACCCACCCAACCATTACCTGAGGAAGGAACCTAGAAGTTAGTATGCACGTAGTTAACAATAGCAATGGATACAAACCCTTTCCGTAGCCGATATCAAGTCGGAAGTTGTCTGCTCCGGTTTCTCCATCTACTAGTAGACCCAGTCCACCGCGAAGTTCGCCCTCGGATACTTGTCCGTCGTATGAACTATCGGATAACCCTTGCGCAGGGTCTGCTCCCTCCGGCGATGTATACGAAAGCACTCCACCTAGACATAAAAATTCCTTTAGATTACTATTCTTAGTTAAGTGCATTCGAATGTGCACTTTCAACGCTGCCATATAATAGAATTGTGGCAGTGAAATGAAGAATGTATTGATAAATCATTGAATCGCAGCAATCCATTATTACTATTGCATGCTGCAGTTCAAGCGCGTCAGCGTGACGAGCAGGAGCAAGATGGAATTCCTTTCTATTGACGGTGCATTATATTTTGCTTTTATAGTTCTTATCGGTAGACCGATCCATTCATCTTCCACATGCAATCGATGAACCTTTGCTCTTATTATATTTCCTTAATAGCCTAATTCGACCCGTATCATTATTCTTATCTTTAACACGTCTACACATTCCTTTCCTACCCTACAGCTACTTTACAGTAACTTCAAGTCGCACACAAAAAATTTTATAATGAATTCACGTATTTTTAATCACCTGTTGTAGTCGAAAAGTCGAGTATGCTGCATAGAAGTGCAGACTATTTTCTTTTACATAGTCTGTATGGATTTAAAGTTTATAAACAAACTCTAGATGCAAATCTTAAAGCGAAAGTGAAAAAGATGATTAAATTAGGGAAAACAAATAAATAATTAGTTTCAATTAAAAAAAGCGAACAATTTAGTTGTTATTGAAAGACACGGCTATACCCAAAAGATTACTAATCTGTTTCCCCGGGACTCCATCAGATGCAACAACATAAAGGTTTATAATTTATTTTCTCTGAAACTGCGGAAAAGGAACTAAATTTCGCTACTAAAATGCGGGAGGAGAATTACATTTTTTGGCTAGCGAAGGAAATGCTCGGTTTTTAAAAATGTATGTACTGGTTCCTAATTGATTTCTGTTACCTTGGAGATGGAATGCCTGTATGACCAGGCTGACGAAGTTGATTGATAACCCTTTCGAAATACATGACGTTTATTTTTATATTTAGAATGACTGACCTACTCGTTCATGAAGGCCTAATACTTCACTCACCCATCTTCAGTAATGAATCACTTTGCTAATTCTTATGTAAATAATATATATTATTAGCACTGAGAAGAAACTGCCTACATTGGTGCAGAAAGAGAGAAGAGTTGCCTTTGTTACGGCCACACCAAATCCAGAATAGTTGGAAGTGTATAGTCCATTTAGATATACATCTCCTTTGCTACCGACAAAAATGGCTAATGAATTGGTTACACTAGATTGAAGTGAAGTTTCTTACTTGAATAATGTCGCAATTTGAAAATAAATACTGTTAGGTTATTTATACAGAAAAGGAGTCCAATAACTACACCACTGGTAGCGCTAACAGAACTTGAAAGTAGTCCAGTGATGAAGTAACTAAAAGAACGTAATGTAGGGAACATTACGAAAAAATCTATACTAGGTGACAATTGTTCCCAGTCAGTAATCGTATAAAAACGCTATCGGGACAAGTTATACTGCCCACGCAACAAGGTTTCGTACTAAATGGTTGGACTGTGTAGCAGTTCTACCCCAGAAACAGAGTAAATTACAATTGCAACGTTTTCGATCATTATTTACTCTGGAGAGCGTAAACTGTGCTTCTTGAGGAATGAAAATTCCGTCAGGATAACAAAAGGTGCCACACATGTGATTATACCAAAAACTTGGATCGAGCATCCTCAAATAGAGAAAAATTAGTAGCCAATAGCCTCATTGAAGCTTAGTCCGATACAATACATATCTAGCACAATGAAAGTTGAAATAAAATTGCACCCCGAAATAAAGTTGATTTAATAGCGCCACTGTTGAGGGCATGGCTAATAGGGAGACGAATTGGTTTCGGGTAGACATGGACGCTTAATACTAAAATGTTTGGCACTAGTTGTTTCAACATCATTGAGTAACTGTCACTCCTGGGTACAACTGTATATGGAATTAAATAAAACCTGTTCCAACACTAGCGCTACATTCCGATTAGGAAGAAAAAGCCGTCTTGGGGAAGTAAGACAAATTGCCAACAAAGGTAATAGTAGGGACGCATTTCGGGGAGGGGAAACATGTGTACTCTATGTGAGCCAAGCAGGTACCACCGCGATTACCATGAGCTCCTTACTGTTAAATGTAATTTTCTGAGCTCAGTAAAGGCTGCTGGTTACCCTTATCTGACTCCTACTCCATTTTCATCCAATTCCTTCTCTCGCCCTATCAGATTTTAAATCTAAACAAATGGCTGTGATTGTCAGGGTTAAGAATATCGGACTTTTCCCCCTTAGGATGTGCGGAATGGCAGGGTCCAGACGACCTCGGTCATCGAAGGTACTCACTTTCTGATTCATTATTGCAACATCCACTGTATGCACCAACATCTTAAGCAATAATCAATCTGACATGCTCTTCCTTTCTGAAGCACAAGCCTGCTACTGAATCTCCAATTCCCCAAAACAATCTTCATTCTAACTCTCTATACAAAGTAAGAGTTTGTGAGAGATCGCTTGTAAGTGGAGTTCAAACATTCTGGTTCTAAATTTGTAAAGTTATACTCTCTATGGGCCTTTTACAATTACAGAAGCTTTCAAAACTTGTTCGATTATCTTAGTCTGAAAGTTAACAATACTCCATATCTAGACTTTTATCTTACATCAAACCCACTTGTTTATAAAACTTCAGTTCGCAAGTCTATCTGACCATTGTCTAATGGGAATCGTTTCTAATGTCTCAAGTTCTACTGTTGTTCACAACACTGATAAAACCTTGCGGTGTTTTAGGTCAGCTGAATGGATCGATTTACAAGATTTTCTTGTAATTTTTCCATGACGAGACTATTGTTTTAGTCATCCTCATCCCCATGGACAACATCGCATAGGTCATTCTCGTTCCCACTCACGGTTCAATAATATTTGTGCTGATGCAATATCTCTGATAAGTAAACCTTATATGAATCGGAAATCTAATAAAATGGTAATGCATACAACTTTAGTTCTAGAATTGTCTATAAACCTGTTATCACTAAAGCTCAAATGTTGTTTGAAAATGCAATGAACAGCTGCATCTCCTTTGGGCAGACGTAAATTTTTTTCTTTGACTAAAGACATCAGTAAATAACTTTGGTACATCATCCCCCCCTGACACCTCTTGACAGATCAGTATTTGCCGATTCTGTAGACAAAGCCAATATTTGTGTGGATTTGTTTGCATCATACCAGAGTCATAATTATTCTAGAAAAATGTGTTCTTAGTCAACTCCTTCTCATACGTTATCTAATCAATTCGTTGTCGATATAACCTCTTAGAATCTATCACCATTAGGCTTTATCCCAATAAGCTGATTCGCTCAAACGGTATCCTAGCTTTTTCCTGAAATAACTGTTTCCCCGAACGACCGCCAGCCTTATATAAGCTTTATTAAATCTTTATGCGTTTTGAAAAAAAATTTTTTATCATGAAAGTTAGCAAATTTTGAGCTTACTCCCAAAACGTTACCTCCACTTTGTCTAATTATGGAAAAATCCATCGATCAGCAACTACTCCCTTTCTTTGAATTTAAAAAACTCTATAGTGACACCAATATGGTTTTAGGCAGAGTTGTTCAACAGATAATCTTCAAATGGGGAACAATACATTGAAACAAACCGGTGAAAAACTTGTAGTCTCTTTAGATATCTCAAAGTACTTGAGCAAGTGCGGTATAAGTGTTTAATTGCCGAACTCGCTTAGTTTTAGTCAGATGATTCGCTTATTAACTAAGCTTTCAGTTTCTTCATAAGACGCGAAAACTTATCGTAGTTGTGTGATCACGCAACTACGACAAGTGTCACTTTTTTTCAACAGAAATTGGCATTAACGCGAGCGCGTCACAGGGATTACTTACAGCTCCTACACCTTTCTGCTATACGTAAATGATATTATTTTTTCAGCGACTAACCCGAGGCCATGCTTTGCTGACGACAGTACTCTTCATTGTAATTTATCTCAGTCTATTTATAATAGTAGTTCACCTTTTATCTCAAATAAAGGCATTAAAGCTGAAATGACCATTTCAATCAACAAACGCATCCTTAAATGAGCCAGTAATAATCTAATTAAACTTAATCCTAAGAAAACTCAGTGTGTCCTTGTGTCCGCCAAAAAAGACCCATCATTTGCTATTGTAAGGGTGGATAGCGCAGATCTTAAGTTTTCAGACTTTATTACTATGATGAGAATGACAGCATCTTCAAATCTATGATAGGTTGATTATCTTCTGCCAGCTATTAAAGCAAGCTTTTTGTGTAGATGTAAGCAGTACTTTACCTACCGAAAACACTTCCTGCTATATGAGAGCCAAGTTTGACCTCATCTAGAATATAATCCTCACCTCTGGATAAATAGGGTTTCAATATAGTACTCAAAAAAGAGCGATTAAGCTTATAAATAACCCGTCTTTAACTTCTGACATACAATCCTTTGTGTATAGGAGATTCGCTTTAATTCTTTGTACTATCGATATTACAATAGTTATTGTGCTGCTGAATTACATTATTTAGCACCAACTAGAGATGGATGGATACCTGTTTACTCATTCACGTCATCAATATGCGGTACTACTCCCTACTTGTGCCAAACGAGCGCAATTCATATTCTTCTACGCGGCTTCTAAACGGTAGAACGATCTTCCCAGTTCCTGTTTTCGTCTCACTTATGATATGACCAACTTTAAGGTAGCCGTTCATGGGCATTTTTTGGCAATATCACTCTATCCACCTTTTTGGTCAAATTGACATTAGATTCATAACCCAAATTCAGCATGCAAATCCTTGATGCAGAGCTGAAAATATTTTCCATCAATACTGTAACCGAAGCTTGCAAATGGACCGTAAATACGGAAACAAGATGATCTATCCACTCAAGGGGTCTCTTATACAAACAAGAGGAACCCTACCTACACCCAATCTAAAGGACGCAGTTTCTAATGCAACCTTCAATACATAATCTTGTCCCACGTCTGAAGTACTTAGATAAGGATGCAACCATACCCTACAAACTACAGATTATTTTGAGTGGCCAATTTTTTTCATCCATTTTATTTCTTTATGTAAACTCCAACCCGCGAATTAATCATGAAAGCCGCAATTTGAATAATGAACAATCGTTACGGAGAATTCCAAAATTCCTTTGTATAATCAATAATCACACAAAAAATTAATTATGAAGAATTTCAGGAAGTCATTAGACTCTCATCAGCCTAATGGCATGACCTTGGAGAAACCAGGTCTTTACGGGGAAGAGAGATTACAAAGTAATTAGGCATTTTACAGTGACGTCACAACGTGCGATCTTGCCTGATGTTGGACAACTTCAACACACGTTCTTGTGGGATGTGATTGCTTTCTGACAATTATTGGAAAGTTCGTGCGATTTTTAGGTTAGTTATCATCATACTCATCAAATTAAAGAATTCTATTCAATATGAGGCTCTTTTGGCTATGATATGTCATAATGTGTATGTTATAGATCCGTTACTACACTGGAATACCAAGCTATAAGGCTTTCAATATAATATTTACAAAATTAATCAAAATAGCAACAAAAGCAGTTATTACAAATAAGTTCAATCATTATTTGATTGTGTCTATAAAACTCAGGTTAAATTTAGATTTTACCTCGTTTTCTTATACATTTCATGTTAGAATCCCAACTATTTCTAGAATTTTCTATTCTACACTAAATGTAATGGACTTTCGATTATGTAAATTTATTCTATGGCCTTAAAGAGACAAGTAATTAAAAGCAATCCCACCTTGTTTTAAACAGGCATTTGGCAATAAAATCACCATAATTATAGATTGCATTGAAAGTAAATTGCAAAAGATAAAAAAATTGGAAATAACGTGCACAACTTCGTCTACCTATAAACACCATAACACTATCAAAGTCTTCATAGGGACAACACCAGCAACCAGCAGGCTCGATATCTTATATTTCACAAGCAAATGGTGGAATTACTTAAAGCCATTTGTTCTGGAATTTACCAAACTTTACATGAACTTTACTTTATTAAAACAAGTAACAAAATACTTACAAATTTCCATTGTAATGTCGTAAAGGCACGAATACGTGTTCATAAAATCTAACCCAACTATATTATGTTCACTAATTAACTATGAAATATCATTACATTACATACTAATAGTGCATTAAGTCAATTATCACGATTTTTTCTGGAGAAAACACTCAAAGATCTCAGCAAAACGCGTAGGTTCCTATGAAACCCTAAAGCAAGTTGTCCAAGATCAGCTGTTAGAGGCGGAGCTTGTGACGTCGGTGTGACGTACTTGAAATTGCCTAATTAAGGTGAAAAACTACCAGCAAACGAGGGTTGAAGGGCCTCCAAGCAGAGGTATCGTAACTGTTCCAAAAAAGTAACTAGAGCTGCTATTACTATCACGAATACATTACATTTACTGATACTTTGTTTAAGTGGGACACATACGTTCCTTCATCTCTATTGGCTTCTCAGGACTGTAACCGTTACATAATACTTTTCACAATGTACTCCTTTATAACAATTAAAAATATTTTCCACTTGTAATTAAGCAAAGTTAAATTCTAATCCATAGAGCAATAAAACCGTTATACTGGTAATGACTTAATTATATTGACGTTAGGATAAATTATATCAATACTTGGGAATTAAGTGTGTTACTGCAAACATTCTCTGTAAAATGGATTGAAAGCGCTCTTTGTATGTTTCATTCAAAGAATCACATTTGATGTACATATTCTATTCATTCTCTTACATATATTTCAATAACAGTGTATAGAAACTGTATAATCAGGAGTTTGGAAATGATGCTTCCCTCGATTAATAATGATGATAATAATGAAACAAATTGTAAGCGGACATTTTATTAAATGCAGCAAGCTCACAATAAATGGCTTTTATAATGTAATTTAATGCGATTAATCATTGTCAAAAACAATACCGGTTCAAGACTTCAGATTAGGTTTTGTCAACGCAACGCGTTCCTCCTAGTATATCCATAATTAGAAATGTCGCGCAAGATATAGAGAATTATGAATAGTTTACAAACTTACCCTCATTTATACATCCAAGTAGCTCAAGACGTAAACAAACAGTACGACGGTGGACGCTATAAGGCAATATTCTAACACGACTTGCAAAAATTGGAGGCATTAGACGATGACTTTCTACAGTTGATGTATCGCTGTTACCTCTCAGAATCTGAAAATACATTTGAGAGAAGTTTAATGAGATAATTTACATTTTGTAATTTATCTATAAATTTATATTAAACATAGAAAGTTAAATTAACTGTTGATGTCAAGTTTGAAATGGAATTACGGCTTCTCCTAGATTGTTATACCTGTACAAATATTGCTAGGAGTAATCCTATGCTAAGCTAAAATGCTCTACATAATCTCCAAACATTGTTTCAAATTAACCTAGTTAATTCCACGTACCTATAACACAATTTTCTTAATTTAAAATAATCAATAAAAATTAATCACATAAACGCATTTTAATTAATTAGTTGCTTAATTCACGTAGTTATTAACCCTCCTATTGTGTTCAGATCAATATGACCCCAGCGTGTTCTTCTAATGTGAATAATTCGTCAATTTATTTAAATATTTCTTTTGCTACTGCATGACTTTTATTTAATTACTCTAATAACGGTGTACCTAGATAGATAGAAAATTATAATTAGTTTTTACCTAACGATACGAAAGTATTGGGATGTATTGTAATCGGTCGGCGAAATTTCGAGTGCAGCATTTCAGTTTTTGTGAATTATCTCAAAATACAAAATAGATAGAAAGTAGATCCCAGCGTATTATTAAACAGGGTTAAATTTCCTTTAAAATGAGCTACCATACTGCTTTACCGTAAGCTGGAATAAAATAGGTTCAAACATGAAAATTTCAAAATGTATGTCTGTCTGTCTGTATGAGTACAGCGCGATAGCGTCCACGAAGATAATCCGATCGTCATGAAATTTGGTACCCAGCTTCGGACCATGAGTAGACGGAATGATGAATTTTTGAGCGAAATCGAATTCCAGATTTCGACTATTATTGAGTGTATATATACGAACGGCTATTCGTAGCAAACCGGCACGTGTCTACGTAGGACACTACCAAGTTTTTGTTTGTTCGTGAACTCCTCCGGTAGCGCAGTGGTTGATGTCGCGGCGTCTCGGGTTCACAACGCATAATGTACGAAATTTTTCTTTATCTTATCTTATTAGGCGTATTAAGGCATTTTGGCCCTTTGAAACTGTCTTTGAAAAAATATTTTGGCCCTTTGGTTAAAATTTTCGAAATTGCTCTGGCATTTTCACACGTTTTGAGCCATTTTTGACCATTACAGATGATTTTGGAAATGAAATTGTTTGGCCCTTAAGTAAAAAATTTTGTAATTTTTTGCATTTACGCGTCTCGAACCATTTCTGATCGTTTGAGACGATTTTTGAAACACTACAAAATTTTTAGTAGCAAAAAAAAAAACAGTAAACCATCAAATTCTTTCAATTTTACTTGTGCTTGTTTAAATTATCAATTACATTGTATTGTGAGGTCATGTGTTGCACACATCAGATTTTTTTTAAATGTACTTGTTACACTCACTGTGTTTGGGTCTATATGACCCGGTGACTTGTGTAGTTCAAATTAGAAGAAACAGAAGGAGATTATTATTATAGACGAATGTATTTTATTAGTTTTGTTTTATTTTCATAATTATAAATAAGTTACATAATATTGCCACATTATTGCGCAATATTGCACATATTGCATGCATTACTAACAAGTTTATTCCTGTTGTGGCTCCGCGTATAAATGCAACCAGTGAGTACCTGTGTATTAGTTTCGGAGTAAATATCAAGCTTGATGCTATACTCTAATAAGAAATACCTAACAATGGAAATTTATTATTGAAAATGTGTAGTGAGAGAGTGCTTACGGATAGTGAACTTCAGAAACCTTTGTGTGTTTCTTATAGTGGTTATAATGCTTCTGAAGAAGACCATTTGTCCGAAACCGGGATATATAATAGCGAATCAGATGATGAAGTGGAAGCTACGATTTCAGATGAAACTGAACGGATAATCACGTATCTTTAAAAGATGGCAATATAGTATGGAATGAAAAGACACATCAATCAGAAAGTTTATCAACAGCAAATATTATTTCGTTGATTTCTGGGCCATCAAGATATGCTACGTCACGAATAATTAATATAAAATCCGCATACTTACATTTCACACCCTAACTTGCAAACCTAACTTTGAAAATGTCAAATTTAGAAGGTGACACGTTTCAAAACTAACATTAGTCGAACTAGAAGCATATTTTGGCCTACTGTTTCTATCTAGTGTGCATAAATCTCATGGAGACACAACAGCGAGCCAGTGGCATGGAAATGTAGGTCGTCTAATATTCAGCAATGATGTGCCTACAACGGTTTCAAGTAATTGCACGAATATTTCGCTTTGACGATGAAAAAACTATTCTACAACGACTACAAACTGATAAATTAGCTCCCATGCGGAACTTGTGGGATGAATGGGTTGCAATTCTACCTATATGCTCTATAACGTTCACGAAAATGTAACGGTAGATGAGCAACTGATACCTTTTGGAGGCAATTGTCTTTTTAGACAGTATATCGCGAATAAACCTACTAAATACGAAGTCAAGGTTTGGACTTTATGCGAATGTGTAACTGCGTATGCATATAACAGCCAAGTTTACCTCGGGAAAAAAAAAGCTGAACCTCCAGAGAGATATCAAGGTAAAACAGTTGTGCTAGATCTTACTTATGGTCTAAAAGGTCACAACGTAACGTGTGATAATTTTTTTACCTCGTACGATCTGAGGCAGATGCTATTGAAAAGAAAAATAACCATGCTTGACACTATTCGCAAAAATAAGCCTGAATTGCCAGGGGCACTGGTCTGCAACAGGAAAGTAGTTCTTTTTTCAAATTTTACTTTACCAAGGACACGTCGATAGTTTACTATATTCCAAAACGGAATAAAAGTGTTACACTAATGAGCACAATGCAACACGGTAACGGAGTGCATAACCAAGGTCATAAAAAGTCGTTTATGATTTTAGATTACAAAACAAAACTAAAGGTGTTGTAAACACGTTAGACACGTTAATAATAACATACATATGCAGACGGCAAACTAAAAAATGACAAACGACTATCTTTTACAATATCATGGACGTTTCAGCTTACAACGCTTATGTTCTGTGGTGCGAAGTAACTCCAATCTGGAATGTTGGAAAACTTATAAAACGGCGACTATTTCTTGAACAACCGGGTAATTCCTTGATCACTCCAATATTGCAAGAAAGAAAACGTCTCCCTGGAAGTATTCTCCAACCAGTGCAACCAAACGTAAAAGATGCAATTTTTGTCCCTCTTCAAATGATATACTAAAACTGTTATGGTATGTTGCAATTGCTCAAAATACATATGTAAAGCTCATGTACATTACTACTGTCAAGGTTGTAACAAATAAATGTATATACCCAACTACTACGTTTTTCAGACGTTCTTTACATAACATTTAGAATAATATGTAATAAAAATAAAATAACGTAATAAAATTTAATAAATAATAAATACTACATCTTGTTTCTTATTACTATTTACTGTTATATCAATTTAACGACAATAAAACGACAACTATAGGCTCCCGGGTCATAATGATCCAATCACTGCTGATGCAATATCTTTAAAAAATAAATATTGCATTAAATGGAAATCTAATAAATCGATCGACAGTCATGTAGAATACGTTAGTGCTGGAAATATCTGCAAAAGTGTCATCACTAACACTAAAAAGTTGTTCGAACAACGAAAATGCGATGAACTAGCTACATCTCCTTTAGGCAGTCGTAAATTTTGGTTTTTAGGTAGAGCCATTAGTAAAAACTTTGGAACATCTTCATTTCCCCCCCTGACATCTATTGATGAATCGGTAGTTGCTGATTCTGTAGACAAAGCCAATGTTCTTGTGGATTTGTTTGAATCAAACTCGTGTCTCAATGATTCTGGAAAAGATGTGCCCCTAGTCAACTCTTCTTCATACGCTATGAAACCAATTCATTTTCGGTACAAGCTCTTGGAATCGATCATCAGTAGGCTTGATCTCAATAAGGCGACTAGCCCAGACGGTATTCCAGCTATTGTCTTAAAGAAATGTTCCCCCGAACTAGTACCAGTCCTATCTAAGCTCTATACGATCTCTGTGTCTTCTGGGGAATTCCCTTCATCATAGAAGTTAGCAAATGTTCAACTTATTCCCAAAAAAGGCGATAAGACCGATCCCTCAAACTACAGACCAATTTCCATCACCTCCAATTTGTTTAAAATCATAGAAAAAACCATCAATCAGCAACAGCTCACGTTCATTGAAACTAACAAGCTCCTTAGTGACCACCAATATGCATTTAGGTAAAGTCGTTCAATAGGTGATCTTCTTTCATATTGGTGACCCAAGTTTGGAAAAATACAGTAGAGCAGACCGGTGAAACAGTTGTAGTCGCTTTAGATATCTCAAAGGCATTTGACCAAGTTTGGAACAAGTGTTTACCTGCCAAACTCACCTCGCTTGGGTTAAATGATACGCTCATCAACTGGGTTTCTAGTTTCCTTGACAAAAGACGAATACGTCTCGTAGTTGATTGCTTTTTTTGAAAAGAAGTTAGAATTAACGCGGGCGTACCACAGGGATCCGTTATAGCGCTTACACTTTTTCTACTGTACATAAATGACCTTATTTCTTCAACAACTAACCCCATCCACTACTTTGCTGACGATAGCACTCTTCACTGTAGTTCATCGGAGTCTACTCATAGTGATAATCCATCTTCTATGTTAAATCAAGAAATTAAAGCTGAAATGGCAAATTCAATCAACAAAGACATTCAACGAATTCTCGAATGGGGAAGCAATAATCTAGTTAAATTTAATGCTAACAAAACTCAGTGTTGCCTTGTGTCCGCCAAAAAAGATCGATCATTTCCTGCTGTAAGTATGAATGGCTCAGTTCTTAAGTTTTCAGACTCTACCACTCTGTTAGTTATGACTGTATCTTCAAATCTCTCATGGATTGACCATCTTCTGTCAGCTACCAAAACAGCTGCTCGTAAAATAGGCTTTTTGTACAGATCTAAGCAGTACTTTACCTCTCTACAACTCGTTCTGCTGTATAAGGCCCAAATTAGGCCGCCCCACCTGAAATATAATTCTCACCTCTGGGTTAGTGCTCCCCAATACGCTCTAGATATCGTTGATCGTATTCAATAGAGAGCGATTAGGCTTATAAATGACGCGTCCTTAATTCTCACATACAGTCCTTTGGGCATAGAAGGATGGTTTCAGTTGTTTCTTTGTATTATCGTAATTACAATGGCTACTGTGCTGCTGAAATATACTCTTTGATACCATCTCGGGCTATCTTTGCGAGAACCACTCGGTTCGCTCATTCACATCATCAGTATGTAGTACAAATCTCCACTTGTCGTACCAAACGGGCGCAATCCACATTTCTCTACACGGCTTCTGAACTCTGGAATGACCTCCCTAGTTCCTGCTTTCCTCTCACTTATGATATGAGAAAATTTAAGGTAGCTGTACGTAGGCATCTATTGGCAATTCATTATCCCTCGATCCATCCTCCTAACTGTTCATGAGTGCTTTAGCACGATAGGCTAAATTTAGCCTGTTAAGGTCCACAATCATAAAATAAAAATAACACAATGAGTGAAACACAATAGGAGGTTTAACGAAGTAAATGATTTGAATATCAATAAATTATTGAATATAATTCGCCAGTTGCTATACTGAATGTTCACTCATTTCCTGAGAGATTTTGTAGGAAAAGAATAAGAATAATAATAACAATATCCACTTTAAAATTCTCCAATAAGCAGTGGCAATAGAAACGAAAGCAATGTGTTTAATTTCCTCTCCGAAGGGGAGTGCGGACTGTTCGAGTTTTCTACGTTGCTTCTGCCACAATGATATATTGCCAGCATACATATCAGGGCAGGATCGAAAGGAATGGGGTTAGGCCTCTGAGAGCGAACATACTCTACCAAGATTCGCCTAAATAGCTGCACATGATGTGCGTATACGCAGTAATTATTGTATTACCACGGAACCCACAGTTTTTCTTCTTATCCAAGAAGAAGGAGTGCTTTGGCTTTTTCCATTTTAGAAAACAGACCAGGTTTGAGCTCTAAGCATGTAACCACCAAGGCAGGTTCAATGTTTATTATTTTTAATAAAAAAAAAACTATCGCACACAATTTAAAAAAAAAATGTTCAGCTTAAGATGCTACAGCGTATTTTATACATATTACATATTTTACAATAAAGTAAAAGTACATAATTGCTCTATTATTTGCTTTTACAACTTAAAGTGCTATTTGCACCGTTTACCCTACACCAGATACCATAATTATGTCACCCTGTCTGCCAATTTTAAGGATCATACGGTAAATAGTTTGTGTTCTTTTTTTTTCGAATTCAAAAGAGTTTAAATTTTTGCGAGCTTTTACTTGATCACCTTTTTTTTGAGACATTCATAAATGGTGTTTTTATTTGTAAAATTACGATTCATTCACAGGTGATACGGGCGTTACTATTAGGCAAGGCGAATGTTCACACGTATAGTGCCTGTGAGGTGACGTGGCGCGGAGACACGACGCGTACGTGAAACACGCGCATATTGAGACGCAGTGTTATTATAGTTCGCCTCCAAGCTGCATCGGAAAATGTCTGATACACGAACGAAACAATTGACATTATTAAACTTAGGTTCTGAATCAGAATCAGATGATGCTGATGAAGAAATGTTATTTTATTCCTTGATAAAAAAGAACCCAGATGCCAGCATTCACCGTTCCAACTGACAATGATATTTTTTGGATCATTTATAGATTCACATGTTCAATTTACATTTGTGTATTAATTTCTTTTTATTTTTTAATACAATTATGAAAATCAATGTCACTTAAATTGTCTCACATAGTCTACCAAACCGGAGATGCCAAGATCGTCTGGGAAGTATTTCAGGTGTACAGATTGGTGAATCAGTGTTTCGCTTTGAGTATCTGACCAATGGCTGTGACGGATGTGGGGTACTTACAACTGAGTTATGAGGAGAAGTCAGTGTCGATGATGGTCGGCTTGGGATGTTCATGATTTCCTCTTCCGCAGTGTGGAAAAAGTTGGCTCCTCACTCTATGTTGGTAACTGAGGGCACCTTTTGTTAATTGGTACATAGAAATAACAAAATTATATAGAGGGTTGTCTGTGAGAATGTCCTTCGATTCCAATTTCATTCTTTCGTCCTCCCGTTGTTTTGCTCATTCATCCCGCTGCTGTAGAGATAGCTTCAATAAAGTCTGCATATGGTCCCGTTTCCTTTTAGCCGCTGCAGTTGAGCTAGTAGATTTAAGTAATGCATCTCTCTTTCTACTACTGGATTCAGCAGATCTGTCTCTATCTGCATCCGCAACTTTGAATTGTTCAGGCTTCTCACTTTCGTATGAATTACCTTCCTCGAAGTCATGGCTTACTGGTGTAGATGAAAGTTGTGAACGGTCATTACTATCGTTTGCGTTTACTTCACGTGGTCCAGCTGACATAAAAGGTTCCGGAAACGACATCTGTGTTTACGAGGTTTCCGCAGTACCATGACACTTTTTTTGTGAAACTAAAAGTGCCACACACAGATTTCTGCTAACCCTCTTCCTTTTTATCCTACGGCAGAAGTTATATAAGGAATAGTATTTACCATTCGATAAGTTATCAGATAGCCAATATACGAGAGGTGTCTGGAAATGCAGAATTTTCAAACACGCCTTGTATCTTAGAAACTAAGAGGGCTAGAAGAAAGCTGTATATGGCACCTTTAGTTTCACAACAAAAAATCAGCACGGTATTAGAAAAAGCGAAACTTTGTTATCTCTACTCATAAGTGAAAAATCCCGCAAAACACACGAAAATGGGACAACCTGTATGAATGGGGTACTGAAACATTGATACGATATGTATAAAGATACAGTAGGTATATTTCAAAATCAAATCCGATTCTTCAGTTTTGTCTTCATGTAATCTTTCGTATCGTAAAGCTCCTTGTGTTGGCTTACCGCCTCTATCATGTAAAAAAAAAGACAGTTGTTGTAAAACGACTTGCACCCACATGCGGCACCGGAAAACTATGTCTGGTCTACTGCATCACGCGACTGTCAGTCGACGCGAGTCGAGCTAGGTAGCACTGTGTTGTCAATTTACGTCTATCTATACAATCATGTAGTAACCAAAAGAACCCGCTGTGTTGCGTCACGTCACAGGCGATATACGTGTCTCAATTTGTGCCTTGCTTTAGAATAATGTTAGAGTAGTTTTTTTGTACATAAACGTTCTCTTTACTTTTAATATTGGTGTACTCTGGTAAATGAATGGGAATTACGTTTTATAAAATTAAATTTAATATAAAATTTATTACATTGTATGGTACATCTTGTGCAAAAAAAGTAATTATAGCCGCCAGACTGTGGTGTTCCTCTCTATAAAAACTGTTGAGTTTAACAATGAGTTGAATTTTATGTATGTTGGTTTAAGGATCAGTATAGTAGAAGTTTTGTTACCTTATTCATATCACCTTACACGGGACACCTTTGGGAACACATTTTTGATTGGTGATGTCATTTTTCCGATTTAGTTTTTCGGGGTTGATTCGTTTCTCGTCGGCTTTAATATTTTAAGTAATTCTTTTTATTATTGGCTATTGAAGATTTAAATAAGATGGAAAGGGTTATAAGGGAAGATGGCTAATTCTGGATAAGGTAGTAATTAGTTCTGATAGAGATGTAGAGGGCAGGATTCACGTTTTTTTTTTGTTTGCGCTGATCGCAATATATGCCAATGGCGGTAGTTATGGGGTTGGAATAAGTTATTACATAGTGGGGGTGTATCGAATTACCGTGGAGTAAGTGATCTCCGTTTCCATTAAATGGGATAGTATGCTGGTTCACCACATCCCCGAATTATTTTCTGTTATGTATCGTTTGTCTGTAATTATTTGGACATAGAAATAGTTTTCGTGTTTTTTTAAGTGCTAAGCGTCTGTTTTATGGTCCTGCTGTAACGCATATTGCTTGTGCGGATTAATTTAACGAGTTCCAGGGTTGAATAATAAGTTTGGCGCATATTGATGACTAGGAACAAATAATATAAACTGCTGTAAGTATAATGCTTAAGAAGGCTCCTGTAAATATGGTTTCGTTTAGTAGATATGTACATAGCGAGTAAAAGTATTTCAATGTAGTTTTGCCTTATTAAGTTCATATTCGATTTGCTAAAGTTTATAAAAATATAAATTTACGAATTAATAGGCTACCGGTTTAGGTAACTATACTTTCCGAATTTATATGTGTTGGTGATCCTATTAATTGTTTACTCGTATATATTTAGACGAACTTATATGTCTTTTGGTTTAGGTTTTATTAAGGAACATTTAGGTAGTGATTCAATTAAGACATATTCACTCGTGAATTATTTCGGACGGCGTTCCGATTGCTTCATTTGGTTGTTATATAAAATGATGTACTGCCAGTTTTGTAAAATTTAGATGGTCGACGATTTTATTTTGACGTTAATTATAATTTAGGATATATAGGTTCGGTGTTTGTTGAAATCCTGCAGGAAGCATTCAAAATTAGACTACAGAAATTTTATTTAAGAGTTACGTTTCAGGTAATGAAAATTATAACTAATAATTTACATTTCATGTATCTTGATATTTCGCTGTTTGTTTTTACACGATTCTTGTTATTTTTAATATAGATGTGTAATGTTCAAATCTTGAGTTTTTTTACGTATATTCACAGGTTATGATTAATTTATTTGTTTGTGGTATCTGTTAATTTGCACAACTTTGCAATGTCATATCTTAGTAGTAATTGAATTATTTTATAAGAAGTATCGAGTTTCATAATTTTACAGCGACAACATTCAATTACCGTTCATTTAGATTGTGATCAGTGTTATTGAAGTAATACAAGTTTTTTTTTTTTGTTAAGTGACAAGTCATTTCAAAAGAAGTTTTAAATTATAAAGTATAAGTATGTAGTGAGGCGGTCGTTGACCGTAATGCTGTTTGATTTAACAAGTGGCGCATTTTTGACATTTTCTCCCGATTTTGACGTTTGTGGGTTTGTGACGAGTGTCCTTTTGCAACATTGAGTAAGATCCCTCCCACACGACGGAGCTATATGGTGGCACAAATTGCCTTTACGGACTAGATGCTCCGGTGAGTATTTAGTCTGTAACATTAATTACATATTAATATATAGATTTCTTAAAATTAGTAGGCACTATCAATTTTATACTCTCTTCCGTCCATAAATCCGTTATAAGCGTTTGCACACTCGAGACCCCTACACATTGCTATGACCCAAGCTAAAACAGTCACGAGGTGCACTTAAAAAGATGTATTCTCCACCATGAAAGGATGATGCCGGGTAGCATATAGTGGCATCTAGTCCACCCCCCCACCCCTGATGGGAGAATCACGGACATCAAGCATTGCGTCAGACTCGTAGGGAATTCCGTCGCTGTTAGACCTGCCGTCGGATTCCCTAGCAGTCAGGAAAACAGGAATAAAAAGACGCAATATACGAACGGAAGAGATTCCGGTTACAACAACCGTAGTAGCTGCGCCACCGATCGACGACACCGCAGACGAGTCATCGTCCGGCGAATAATTCCGGCTACACCGACCGCCAACGCCTTCAGGGCCCTTGCAGACACCACGCTCCGCCCGGAAACCGTGAAAGCCGCAATTTCTCAAGAAACGGTGCCGGCATTAATCCGTTTCTCGAGAATTGGACCGACAAGGGATTTTCTTCACTCTAGCAGCGAAGGAAATCAGTGATGGATACAGAATACAGCCTGCCATCACTAAGAACCGTGACAGGCTAATGCGGTATATGGTAAGACATGATGCTCCATGCCACACCTAACAGGCGACGAATGAACGCACGTTCAAGGTGGTTGTACGCGGAGTACCTGTAGAAATTTTCGAAATCAACGTTTTCTCCGAGCTACACGAACGCGGTATTAATCCTATTGCTTGCTTTAGTATGAAGAAGCAAGGGCGACCAATCTCGCTTCTGCTGGTAACGCTACCAACAGAACGGCACATAAGGAGGTTCCGGCAGTACAGTACGTAGTTTGAATTCGTATCTCCATCGAAGACTTATGGCGTAAATCCGGCATCGGGCAGTGTCACCCATGCTAGGGATTCCGTCACGCACGAAGTGCGGTTAGAGCCGCAGTCGATAAAATGCCTGCCCCATCCGCTTTAGGCTTTGACGCCATTATAGGCTTCCTCGGAGACTTAGATCTGACGAAGGCCTTACCTGCATCCGCAAGGTGGCAGCGGCATAAGCGAAGGTGTATCTGAGGATGACCTGTGGGGAGTGATTCTCACTCTGGATATAATTATTTCCCGTCCTAACCCTTTCTCCTAGTTGTTCCGCACCGCCTCACAGTACAGAAATTCCCGCTATCGTTGTGCAAGAAATTGTGACCACTAAAATTATATGTTTTTATTTCAGATATTCGAGGCAGCAGCACAACATACACAGCCGAGACACAACGGCAGTCTACACAGCACAATATATAATAGCTACAACACCTACACGACAATCTTTTTTGCAAACCAGCCAACTACACAACACGATGTCAACAGGCATACCATCATCATCATGTAACCCAACAACCACAGAACCCACGCGTTGAAGAGGACGAAGACTCAGCGCACCACCAATACAAACACGATACCTTGTTTATTTTTCTAATTATAAGTGTGCTTTACATTATTATATCTACATGTACTGTTAAATATAAAAAATTTTAATAGACTGTTGAATTGTTCAATTGATTATAGAAATTTCCACCGATAGTAACTTTCACTACATCCAGCATCCGACATCTGCTGGTTAACCGTATAAAGAGGGATGAGCATAATCAGAAATAAAAAATTAAATGCAACTCGCTTGGATAATCGCGCTACACCGGGCACTTTGGTACTTCCCAGTATACGGTTATGTTCCAGCCAGGACAACAAGACTTACTTGCGCCCTTCATCTCCCATGTACTCAGTTTAATCCGCTCAACCCAATCTTCGAGGTATTGCATCCCCAATACCGCGAAGTTTATCAACAACCAGAAAACGCTTTTGAAATACCTAAACCTTCCGCAGACACATTTAACGTTCACACATAGCAAAACCTACGTGCTCGTAACCACCTCTAATCAACCACTCCTATACATCCTTCCTTCTCAAGTACAACGACGTGTTTGTCATCGAACAAAATTAACATCCTCTCTAATACCACCATCACTCCAGAGGTATCGGTAGTAGGACACACCTCTACCGAGTATCCAACCGTGTCACAACTGTGGCAAAAACAGATCCACCTTTCGCGAATTCGATGTGAGGTAACCATGCGAAAATATAAATTCTCCGTACTTGTAATATCTAAACTTAGTTATCATGGACATTTTAATGCAGGCAGTTAAAACTAGGGGCTTCTATTGGAGGCGCCTTAAAAACCTTCTAGACTTAATACATGTATCCTCTGAGTTGCAGAAACAAAACTAGTGCTCATCAACAAATGGAGGTTGAATTATACGAACTTACAAAGGTACATCTACCATAAATACGTTACACTACACTACTCTTCGGTACACTAAATATATGCTTGCGACTGAAGGTACCAACACAACAAGACAAGAAATGGACACATTTGACCTGTTTTAAAATTCTTTGCCCAAAATCTGAAGATTCACAACTCGCCACATATTGGTAAATATTATTCTATTGCACAAATTTTCAATAACAAGTATCGTTTTCGCTTAGAAACTGAAAATACTACTGCTGCAATGAGAAAGAAAGACGAATGTTGTACATATTGACAATTTGTTGAGAAAACCAGTGCAATGAGAGATATTACGCTACAAAATTCAAGAGTTTCCTCGACTTGAATTAGTTTTGCTTCAGAAGATATCCCTAATGAAGCGGGTCAGGACAGGGACGCGGCATTACAATTTGATGGACTACACAATGAAAATAGTTTAATTCGGATTCGTCTTTATTCTATACAAAGGCAAGCTACCGCTCACTAAGTACTTATATCAGACATTGGCCAAGATGAAATTCAAGATGATGATAGGACCACTATAGGATATTACCCTATTTTTCAATCAAAAATCAGAACACTTGGAACTTGGACGTGGCTAATCGTCCACTTTTTTCAACAACACGGGGTATATTGGGCACCCAGGTCCACGTCGTAGGCAACGGGTAGCATTAAAACCATATCAACAGGGCAAGACATTTGAAAGCTACCAAAATCAACCTCAACTTTTGACATTGGCTTCGTAATCAGCGTTCTCATGATCATCCCGTTAACGATCTTGATAGTGGCCACTACCAACTCTCAATTGTCATTTGTATATCCTGATAAACAACTAAAAGATCTCGTAAACTCTTCATTTTCGGGTTTTGTGCCCATGAGAACTTTTTCTGTACAGGTCAGGAGAAACAACATTTTTCACCAAGTATTACTTTCCATAAGAAATGTAAAGAAAGCCCTCAAAAAAAGAAAATGGCTAAAGTAACAACGTTCAAAAAGGTAAATATTTTTCAAAAACGCTTAGGAAAGGCGTCTCTGTTAATGGCTCCAAAATTCTTTCTGCTTAATCCTATAGAAATCTTTCTACATACCAAAATTTTCAACATTTTAATGAATTCAAATGGATAAGGTTAACATACACGACGCTGTCACGTTTAGTAGAGCAAATATGGGAATATGAAAATGTTAACTTTCACCATTAACACTCATAATAAAATACTTATCTTTTTTGGGATTTTTTAATGGTGTACTTTAAATTATACAATCTAAACGTTTCGATAACACTTACAGTTATCTTCGTCAGTAGTAATGTTTGTTAAAAATTGTTAAAGATGTAGTAAACAATTTTGTCAAATTTGAAAAATTTTAATTTGCACACCGACACACCGACACACGGACACACGGACACACGGACACACGGACACACGGACACACGGACACACGGACACACGGACACACGGACACACGGACACACGGACACACGGACAGACGGACAGACGGACAGACGGACAGACGGACAGACGGACAGACGGACAGACGGACAGACGGACAGACGGACAGACGGACAGACGGACAGACGGACAGACGGACAGACGGACAGACGGACAGACGGACAGACGGACAGACGGACAGACGGACAGAGGGACAGACGGACAGACGGACAGACGGACAGACGGACAGACGGACAGACGGACAGACGGACAGACGGACAGACGGACAGACGGACAGACGGACAGACGGACAGACGGACAGACGGACAGACGGACAGACGGGCAGACGGACAGACGGACGGACGGACGGACGGACGACGGACGGACGGACGGGACGACGGGACGGACGAGACGGACGGACGGACGGACGGACGGACGGACGAGGACGGACGGACGGACGGACGGACGGACGACGGAGCGGACGGACGGACGGACGAGGACGAGACGGACGGACGGACGAGACGAGACGGACGACGGCGACGGACGAGGACGGACGGAGGACGGCGACGGAACGACGACGGAGCACGGACGGACGGAGACGAGACGGACGACGGCGGCGGACGGACCGAGACGGACGGACGAAACGGACGGAGAACGAACACAAAGAGGGAAAATTCTCTTATTTTTGATTTCTCAGAAAATTTCATTCTTGATGATTTGCCCTGCTTGTTTACAAAACCTCGATACACAAATTACCTTCTATTTTTCCCGTACGGTTCTCGAGATAATATCATTTTTCTTGAAAAATTGGACTTAGAATGTTTTTCCTAATTTTTATAAGTAGCTTCAGTAGGCGGATTTCATTGAAAAACACCACTGACAGAAATTGTCAAATGTGATAATTCTGTTGAACTGCAAATTAATTCATGCTAATTTGAATTGTATGCTATAATGTTGACTTTACAGCAAAGAATTTGTTTAATTCAGTGTTACGGAACTGGGGAAGAGTGCTACCGAGTTGTTATCAGAAAATTCAACCAAAAATACACGGAGGTTGCCATTTCGAATGCCGGAGCAAAAAACTTGGTAACTAAATTCCTTCAAACAGGCTCGGTTTTAAACCTAAAAAAGCCGAAGAAGTTGTTCAATGAAGTAGATGCTGGTACTGTTCTCGCCGTTCATTCCGCAACAGAAGTTCCAAGGTTGTCTTTAAGAAGGAGGGCACTACGAATTGGGATAGGTAAATCTCATTTACAAAAAATCTTCAAGGAGAACAAAATTTTACCATTTAAGCCGCAATTTAGGCAAACTTTAGAGAACGGTGATGAAGCAAAACGTCTGGATTTTTGTTTGGAAATGGGCAATAGAGTTTTGGAAGATTCAAATTTTCATAAACGAATAATGTTCTCAAATGAATCGACCTTTTCAACTAACGGAGTCGTTTCCTCCCAACATTGTCGTTACTGGAGTAGGACGAATCCAAACTTCCGAATTGCTAGTCGGAGACAATGTTTGAAAAAAGTTAATGCGTGGTGTGCGGTTTCGTACCATGGAATTATTGGCCCATATTTTTTTATCAAAATTTAAACCGTTATTCATATTTGGAAATGTTGCAAAATTTTTTAACTGATAAACTGGATGAATTGCCATTGAACTACCAAATTGAAATGTTCTTCCAGCACGATGGGTGCCCTGCTCATTATGCTAGATAGGACGAGAAGTCCTGATCTCACAATAATGGACTTTTATCTGTGGGGTCGTTTAAAACAAATTGTGTACAGCGAGCCATTAGAAAATGATGAAGAGCAATTGAAAAATAGGATACGGAATGCTGTCCAGTCCCTTTCAATCGAAGAAACAAGGCGCAGTTTCAATGAATTCAGAGCTCGCATTGAAATCTGTGCGAAAAAAGGAGGAGCATTATTCGAATAGAAAATTAATAGTTCAGTTTTTTGAGAATTTAATTTCATTTTACCATCAATTGGTTAAATTTATTAATTAAAACTTGTGAGACCAATTTGATTTTTCCTTTAAAACAAATCAATTTACTTCAAAAAATTACGAAAAGCTCGAATTTTTTAAGAAAAATGATATTATCTCGAGAACCGTTTGAGTTAAATAGCAAGTAATTTGTGTTTCGGGGGTCTGAAAACAAGCAGGGCAAATCAGCAAGAATGAAATTTTCTGATAAATCAAAAATAAGAGAATTTTCCCTCTTTTAAAGTCGATCCGGGGACATACTGCATACAAACTCTATCTATTAATCGTTCCTATAACGAAGAAATTTTGGATTCATACAGGTGAAATTGTCTTTCAATCAAAAATAAGAGAATTTTCCCTCTTTTAAAGTCGATCCGGGGACATACTGTATATTGTATATACAAGGTGTTTAGAAAAGATGCGGCAATATTAAAGGGGGCGATTGCCCAGGTTATTTTATACAATACAGTTCTTATAAACATAGGTCCGCAAACGCTTCGTTACCGATCTACAGCGTGTTGAAGTTTAAAAACAGCCAAAATTAGATTTTTTCAAAACGGCTTGAGATGTCATAATGAAATTTTACGCGTGACAATAGCTGTGGGAGACTCATACTTTGCAATACAACACGATGTTTCAGTCGTACCATTGGCGAGCGTATTGCAGGTCACAGGCTATTTTTCAAGAAAAAAGTAGGATGCCGCTGATTTCTCTAAAAATATTTTTTGATACTTTGTTCAATTGTGAAGAAAAAAGCTCTCTTGACTTTTTATCGTACGACGTACCGTTTGTTGAGTAAAAAAAACATTTTGGTGCATGTCCGTTTATTACAGAAAAAAAGTTTTAAAATCAAGGGTTTCATTCAAGGGCTTTAAACAAATGTTTCACCAAAACCAAAAATTTTACCAACCAAAAATTACAAAAACTGTTCAAAGTGGTCAACTCGAGCTCGGATGCAAGAATCCAATCTTCTCCTCATTGACTGGCAATGATTCGATTTCTTAAGTCTTCTACGTTTTCCAATGGAGTAGCGTACACCAAGGACTTCAAATGTCCCCACAGGAAAAAATAAAGGGAATTTAAATCCGGGGATCATGCAGGCCATAAGTGAGGTCCACCCCGGTCAATCCAACGATTTCCGTATACTTGTGTTAAGAAATCACGAGCTACTTGACTAAAGTGGGCTGGTGCGCCATCGTACATATACTACATTGCATTTCTAATTGCTAATGGTACGTCCTCCAGAAATCCAGGGAGCGTGTTTTACAAAAAGTTGCGATACACCTCTCCGGTAAGTCTCCCGGGTAGAAATACCGGTCCAGTAAGGCAGTCACCCACAATCCCAATCCAAACGTTCAAAGAAAACTGATGTTGAAAACGATCTTCAACAATTTCATTTGGATTTTCTTCACACCATGCATGGTTATTATGGAAATTCCGAATTGCATTTATTGAAAAACTCGCTTCATCGTTGAACGGAATCAACATCAGGAGTTGAGGGATTTGAACCATTTTGTGCAAAAGCCATTGACAGAATGCAATGCGAGAAGGAAAATCAGCAGGAAGGAGTGCTTGAACGCGTTGTATATGGAATGGATACAACAAATTTTCTTTGTGCCAAATAGTCCCATTACTTACATACAAAGCGTCAGCAATTTTTCGAGTAGAAGTACCTCGATCTTCTTCAATTATGTCCAGCACATCCTCTTCCAGCTCTACCGTTCTAGCTGTCCTTGGCCTTCCTGCTCCTCCATTTCATCTTAATGTGCCTGTTTCATAAAGATGCCGATGAATACATTCGAAAGTTTTTCTATCAGAAGCAATACGGCCTGGAAATCTTTCAGTTTACAACCGCCTAGCTTCTAATGCATTCCCATCAGCAAGTCCATAAGCGTAGTGCATGTCAGTCATCTCGGCATTCGTATAGCGATTCATGATAAGGAACTTCAACAAATTCGACACATACAAAATTATTAATCACGAGACTCATTCAATATGTCAGTGATATGTCAATGAATAATACAGAAATGTTTAAAAATATTTTTGTTCGCATGATAAATGGACATGCACCAAAATGTTTTTGTTACTCAAAAACGGTACGTCGTACGATAAAAAGTGAAGAGACCTTTTTTCTTCACAATTGAACAAAGAATCAAGAAATATTTTTTATTTTAGAGAAATCAGCGGCATCCTGCTTTTTTCTTGAAAAATAGCCTGTGACGTGGCAATACGCGCTCCAATGGTACGACTAAAACACAGCTATTGACACGCGTAAAATTTCATTATGATATCTCAAGCCGTTTTGTAAAAATCTAATTTTCACTGTTTTTTTTTTAAATTGAACTTCAAAACGCTGTAGATTGGTAACGAAGCGTTTGCGGACCTATGTTTATAGGAACTTTATTGTATAAAATGACCTGGGCAATCACCCCCTTTAATATTGCCGCATCTTCTTTAAACACCCTGTATATATATATATATATATATATATATATATATATATATATATATATATATATATATATATATATATATATATATATATATATATATATATATATATATATATATCTGGACCTCAGAGGTAAACTGTCCACTTTTTATCAAAAATTGGTTTTCTGTACCAAGTCACACATGTTTTAGGAACCTATCAGAAAAAAATACTTCCACTATCTAAACTATGAGCGCAAGCGATTTGGTAAGTTAGAAATAGTACCATATGGACATAACATTGCATGATGCTTATATTATGTCCAACTTACATGGACTTAATACAGCGCACGTGATATTTCTGCAGGTTAGTTCTTGTCTGTGGTCGACACATACGATCATTTGATTTAGTCGTTGACTTTTAGTGTAAAGATAAACACAGTGCGCCATTATGTCTTCGAAGTTCTAAATATTTGAGTCCCTTAAAACCAGTACATCACAAGAAGCATCTAAAAATGTGCTACAAAATAGACACGTTGAGTCATTTACTTTGGATAATTCAAGCCTGGGTAGAAGTCCAGAATCAGTGGTTAACGTTGTACTGATTTTGAACGAGGTAAGACCTGTTTCATTTAATAAACATTAATTTATTTGTTATTCTTTTTCAGAAAATGAAACCTTGGGTAATAAAACCCCTGTAGAATGTGTTCAACTTCAGAGCGTTAACATATCTTCGAATGTATGTAATGAGAGCTCATTAGTACTTATGGATCAACATGCAACTAATGAACTTTTATGCGAAAATTCAGATGATACTTTAAGGGATCCAGATTATCAACAACACACAGACAGTGAAGATGTCTCTTAAACCAATTGCGAATAAATTACTTATTCTAATTGGCAAGCAGAGCAGAATCATAATATTCAAGGTTCTGAAAAAGCTTCAGGGCTGCCGCAAAAAGGGAGAAAACGGGCAAGTAATATTGCTAACTGGAAATGTAATATCAGAAAACAAAAAACGTCTTATTGGTGTGGAGTATCTGTCCAAAAGTAATAATTTAATAAAAGCGAAAGCAAAGGGAACACCTTGTAAAGATACGTGCAGGCTTAAATGTACTAAAGATATTTCTCAAGAAGAAAGGGAGTCAATATTCGGAAATTTTTGGTCACAAAGAAAAACTATTGATCACAAACGTCAATTTGTTGCTTCATCTGTACAATTGGTAAATATTAAGAGACGACGTGAGAAAACTGGAGAAATAGCAAATAAAAAAAGCTGTAACAAAAAATTCTACTTCACCGTCAATAAACTTCAAGTGGAGGTTTGTGTAACATGTTTTTTGAAGACGTTAGGTATCTCGCAAACATTTGCTTCGACAGCATTGTCAAAAAGTGTAGTGGAGGTATGGCAGATTCAGATAAGCGTGGAAAAAATTTCTCCCGTTAAAGTTCAAATGAAGTAAAAGATAGTATAAAAAGTCATATTTTAAAGTTCCCAACCATAGACTCTCATTATAGCAGAGAACGGTCATCAAGAAGATACCTTGATAATAATTTAAATATTTTCAGAATATACGAACTTTACAAACAAGATACGTTAGAGCAGAAAATATCGGAAGTTGATATTAATAAACTATGGTTATATATTGAAATATTTAACAAAGAATTTAATTATTCATTTAAACCACCCGACAATGACATATGTGACCAATGCCACAAATATCTTATAAAACTGAAGGACCTTTTAGCAGTTGAAAGAATGTACAAACAGAAAGAGTTTGATCAGCACTTGAGTGAAGCTAGTAATAGATATAGCTTAAAAGCACGAGACAAGGTAAATGCAAACGAAAACGAAAAACTAAGAGTAATAATGGTTGACCTGGAAAAATGTCTACCAACGCCTGCTTTAACAAATGCTCAAAGTATTTGAGAGAATAGAGATAGAATGGACATTAACTGCTATTGAGGAATCTGTGGAAGAGCTTACAATTTGGTCGGATAACTGCCCTTCCCAAAATCGCAATATAAACTCCACTTTTGGCATGTATGTCCATATTAAATGATACCTACTTTAGAGGTAATCAATCACAAATATCTTCTGAGAGGACATACCCATTTAGAGGTAGATAGTTATCATTCGATAATTGAAAGAGAAAGCAAGCGAATGACAAAATTCCAAATCATAACGCCTTGGGACTGGCAACAACCAATACGTCGGGCTAGCCATAAAAATCCATTAACCTGGAAATAACAGACTTTAAGAATTTCATGCCTTTGAAAGAAGGATCCTACGCATCGCTTTTACACAGAAAAAACTTAAAAGTGAGAAAGATTTTAAAGTTTCTCAGTTTAGGGATGACCAAAAGGGCAAGGTATTTTGTAAAACCGATTTCGCAGAGACAGATTTTGTGGTTCTCGACCTAGACCGACCATCTCGTAGGTAATTTTTTCCTGAAGAAATTCCTGTCATTAGAAATGTTGCGAAACGTTTAAGTGAAAAAAATACCAGGACCCACAAAATTTGCTACAATGGGTGCCAAAGATATTTCACAATTTTTGACAAACCCTCCCACAAGGTGACAAGAACAATAACGACTTTGAGAATTAAAATGTCCTTCTGTAAACTTAAATCCTACTTATTTGTTTAACTCTAAATAGTACTCTATTTATGCTGTACCTACTTATTTCCTGTTTTTATTAAAATCCTTTTTATTACAACCTGAGAAGGTTTTTCTATTATGTATTATAAATCCTTTACACCTCTAAAAAAAAGATATAAGTCCATTAAAAAATATAATAAATACTTTTTTAGGAAAATTTAACATGTCATATAAAAACTTAAACAACTTTAATTGTTAATAAGCAAGATTTTGTTTAAATAAAATTACACTGAGCAATTATACAGAAATTTACTAATTTTATTTTCTTTGCTTCGTGCTCCTGAAAAATTGTATTTGCGTGACTTAGTACACTTTACCTCTTAGATAGTGAGAAGCACGAGGCAAAGAAAATACATTTTTTCCTGTATGTATTTTTAAATTTTAAATTACATACAATTTGTATAATCAATGAACTTTGTGCAAACAAAATTTTTCCTTCTATAGTTTTCAATGAATGTTGCTTTCGCAAATAAATTTAAAACTAGTAATGTCTATAATGTCATGTGCGAAACCTAGCGAATTGCAGGATATCATGATAAAAGAACAGAAAGTTAACTTTGATCATTAATGAATAAAGCTAGTGTACACCAATACTAATAAAAATACATACAAATTATGTTTAAATCGAGTGAGGTTTCTTCCCTCGGTAACGTAGTTATCTAGCAAAGAACAGTTCGTGGGTTCAAATCCCAATCGAGGAATTCTTCTTCTGTGTGTATTTTTAAATGTTAATTTACATACAATATATATATATATATATATATATATATATATATATATATATATATATATATATATATATATATATATATATATATATATATATATATATATATTATGTATATAAGTAAAGCCCCAGAGAAAATCTCGGTAAATGAATTTGACTGAAGAGCTTCCGAAATATTGCGCTACAAAAAGAAAAACTGTGAAAATAGGGCGACCAACTCAACCAAATTGATGGAGTTTTAAAATTTTCGTAATAAAGCAGACTTGCGTCCTTCATGCAACAGGTTCTTTAATTAGTAATAATACTGTCTTCATTAACACTTCAGTTAACACATTTTGTTTACACTGCAAACAAAATAGAATTATTTTTTGTGAATTGATAGATATAAACCCAGTACAACTCTAATTAATGGTTGTATGTTTTTTCACAGCAGATACTTAAACTTTATCATCTAGAGTGAAAGGGGTCTGTTAAACACACGGATCGAGAGTTTATGAACGTGTGAAAATCGATATATAAATTTGATGTAGGATTTCACTTGTTGATTAAGCTTAAGTTGATTAATTACAGGTTGGGCTATTTCTCAAAGGGAGGCTTTTATTATTAACAATCACTTTTGATAAAATTAAGCTCAGAACTACAATGAGCAAGAAAAGATGACTGTTCATTATAGTACCATCCCCAACTCATTGTTATATCTTAAATTATGTAGAGCAAAAGCAATTATTATTAACAATAACTGGTTATAGTCTCGGAATAAAAGCAAAATAAAAGTTGTAATTAAAAGCAATTTCAGTAATATTCGCGTGACTAAAGCAATTTTGTTTTATTATTGTTTTAAAACGTGTATATGTGTGAAGGAAGAGAATAATTTTAGCTTGAAAGTACTCTCAATGTAGTTTCAATTAAATTTTCAGAAATTCCTAGAAAATTACTAGAACAAAATATGTTTTCTAAGAGTGAAGAAACAGAAATTTAATTGCAAGAAAACTTAATTACTGAGCGTCTGTATAATATGTGAACTAAAAGACGTACAAACGCAAGTGTCATTATGTAAATGACAAAAACAATAAAGGCAAACCAAGATTTTGCTCATTATAAGCAGATTAACTATGTAATTTTCATTGTTTCGGTGTGGAAATCCTTAATTTTATTACAAAGGGTTATTTTCGGTGGATAGAGTTTTCACAAAGAACTAGTGCAACCTACATAATACTGGTATTTAAAGATAACATCTTTGAGCATTGTATTTGTGTTTGCTGACAGAACGTAACGATAAGATTAAAGATGAGACGAGATTTGTGGTTTTCTTTGCAATGTCTAACACAGAGATGCCATGTTGATCCCTATCAGGGAAAATGGGAATGCAAGTCAACGTCGTATATATATTTTCACAATAAAGTACTTTAACGGTTTTCTTACTTGTATTTGTTGGTGACAGTGTACCTGTTATACTTTCCATGCCATCAGCACATTTTTGGATTCAGTAAATTGCCTCTATCAAAACGGTAGGTTCGTATCGATAGAGCTTTTTAGAATTGCACGCGAGCCAACGGTGATCGTTACGAGTCAATTTCGAGTCAGTTTGTGGTAACATCCGTGTTGAACCACCCCATCAACGACCGTCACTTGGGTCAATGTGACTGAATGTCCTTTCATAGTAAACGATCGAATCTTTTCAAGCAGAAAATATATGAAAAAGTATCAAGATTTTACTTACTGCCCTCCATTCTTCTACATAGTATTGTATGCTCAGCGTTTATTTTGCTTTGCTTGAATTCCAAAGATAACATTTAGTCACGAGTTATAATGGTAAAGTTTTTAAGTATTAATTGTGAAGTTGTGATTGTCTCGAAATTAATTTGAAATTAATCGATTTGTAATATTGCTAACCGGGACAAAGAGAAATTTGACGCACATCATTACTGTATACTTTGGAACAAACATCCACGCGTTACAAAGTTTAGCAAGATTGACAAGGTTAATAGAGAAAAGCGTCTACGCCAGATTGCCGCAAAACAGAACTTATATGTGACTCAAAATTCAATTAATCTTATACGAACATGATTTATAACAAAAAAATAACTTCATCAAAGTTTATTAATTTGTTGGATATTGTTCTATCCGTAAAATAACTGGAAAACTTCAAAAGAACTTTTATTGGGTATTCAGAAAGGAAATAATTAGGCTAATTTTACAAGTTCAGATACTTTTAAAATTAGTTATTAGCTAAATGAATGGGGAGTTTCAGGGAAAGCTATTAAAGACTTTAAGAAGTTTTACAGCAACGTTTTTTTTTTGCTAATTAGTGTTAAGGACTCAACTGTTGCGTATTTATTTAAGTTGTAACTCATAACATTATACGAACAAGTATAGAGATTCTACAATTATTTGCGTGCCAAAGCTAACGAGAGTCTAAGTACTAACGACGGCTAGAAACTGACTAGAACTGCATTTCTTACAGAGAGAATTTATTTTGGTAACATAACTTTGAGAAAAATCATTTTATTATTCACCAGCAAAAGCAACAAGAATGACGAAGTTGCGTTTTTGCAGGACTCAGGGTTTTTTTCCACCGACAAAGAAAATTTGCTCACAGCACTGAGCAGTACTGTGCACCGTATAATAAGAGTAATTGTTCAACAACGTACGTGGCCCAACACGGAAACGCATATTTTTTAGAAAAAAAATGTATTTTTCTCTAACTCGCTCAATACATTTATATCAATGATGTTTCAATACCTTTATTGAAGGGTGATGAATCCAGGTACCCGAAATGTACAAGTTGTTTCATTAATAATTGGAAATATTTTAAATGTAGAATTGTGAGTTCAAAATATTTAACCCCAATGATTTGGATTAAATGAGACTTGTTACAGTTTTGCAGGGCATTTCACTTACAAATTTAAAAACTATTGTACCCAGTACTTTAGAACTATTTGACGTATCCTTGTCATAATTGGGATGAAGTGTAGGTGCTGTACATCCTACTAAATTATGTTAAACAAACGTTTCTGGCTACTACCAGAGGCGTACGACAGGTTCAAGTGGATGGCTGACCCTTATAAAATTCTACGCCACTAGCGTAATTGCCATTTTAGCACAATTTTTCGATTTTCCAATACTTTCTATGTAAATAACGTACCTTTCCAGCTCACAAATCCATTGTTTCTGGAAGCGGAAAAACTTTATGTGTTCATTTATTGGGTTGTTCCTTGATTTCGGGAGCATAATAATGGACTCTGCTTTCATCGACAGTTATGAAACGACGAAAAAAGTCTTTCGGATTATGGCGAAAATGTACTAAACGAACGCGAGAAAAACTCAAACAATTAATTTTTATACCGGTGTATGTAACAGCTGAACCCAATGCGCTGAGTATTTTTTCATTTCACTATCTCACTCACTTTTACTTTTACTCAACGGTAACCCAATACGACACAGTAGACTTTTAAATTATGCCTGGAGCAGTGTCAGTTTGTTGACATCCGGGATTCATAATTTGTCCTCACGTGACCACGTTCAAATAAGGCAGCCCAATATTTAACCATTGAAAACGAAGAGATCGGTTCCAGTACTGGTGAATCCAGATCTGATTTAATTCCGGTTGATGAAAGCCTTTCAAATGAGAATATTTTATCATTGTACTCTACCCAGTTTTTCCCATCGTTCACAAAACCTCAAGAGTCGTTCACTTTGTAGTTCTGTCAAAAACACATTAATTGAAAAATTGTTCTGTACTGTTGTATATAACCAGTTAAACATGATTTTACAGAATAGTAAGGAAGGTTCTATAAATTCTCACCATCTCTGTATTAGAACACGTAGTAGTGTCTTACAATACCCGCGCTCATGGCTATGTGGTGAGATATTACCAAACAGGGGACACACAGACATGCACGCATGCGTGCTCGCACACACGTGAGCATGCAAGGACAGGCACAAGGGTTAGGACGAGGACAATGGCAGAGACGATCAAAAGGACAAGGACAAGGACGAGTACGAGGACGAGGACGAGGACGAGGGCGAGCAGGAGCAAGAGGACGAGGACGAGGACGAGGACGAGGACGAGGACGAGGTCGAGGAAGAGAACGAGGACGAGGACGGGACGGGGACGGGACGGGACGGGGACGAGGACGAGGACGAGGACGAGGACGAGGATGGGGACGAGGACGAGGACGAGGACGAGGACGAGGACGAGGACGAGGACGAGGACGAGGACGAGACGAGAGCGAGGACGAGGACGAGGACGAGGACGAGGACGAGGACGAGGATGAGGACGAGGACGAGGACGAGGACGAGGACGAGGACGAGGACGAGGACGAGGACGAGGACGAGGACGAGGACGAGGACGAGGACGAGGACGAGGACGACGACGAGGACGAGGACAAAGACAAGTACAAGGACAAGGACAACGACAAGGTGAAGGACAAGGACAAAGACAAGGGCAAGGACAAAGACAAGGGCAAGGACAAAGACAAGGAGAAGGACAACGACAAGGAAGGACAAAGACAAGGGCAAGGACAAAGACAAGGACAAGGACAAGGATAAGTACAAGGACAAAGAGAAGGGCAAGGACAAGGACAAGGGCAATGAGAAGGACAAGGTCACGGACATGGACAAGAACAAGGACAGGTATAAGGACAAGGGCAAAGACATGGACAAGAAGAAACACCAAGACACAGGCAAGGACAAGAACTCTCGGGCAAGGTAACATGGAGAAGGTCATGTGGACATGGGCAGGGACGCAGAAAAGGAAATGAACGCGTACAAGGACACGTACACAAATACGGATTGACAGGAATAGTTTTTGTGCTACACTGTAGGCCCTTTTGGTAAGGACAAGTGCAATGACAAGGACACGGACACGGACAAGTACAAGGCCAACAACAAGGACAAGGGCAAGGGCAAGGACATGGACAAGGACAAGGACAAGGACAAGGACAAGGACAAGGACAAGAACCAGAACAAGGACAAGAACTAGGACAAGGACAAGGACAAGGCCAATGGCAAGGACAAGGACGAGGACAAGGACAAGGACAAGGACAATGACAAGGACAAGGACAAGGACAAGGACGAGGACAAGGACAAGGACGGATAAGGACAAGGACATGGACAAGGACAAGGACAAGGACAAGGACAGGACAAGGACAAGGACAAGGACACGGACAAGGACAAGGACAAGGACAAGGACAGGGACAGGGACAGGGACAAGGACAAGGATAAGGGCAAGGACAAGGACAAGGACAAGGGCAAGGACAAGGACAAGGACAAGGACAAGGACAAGGACAAGGACAAGGACAAGGACAAGGACAAGGACAAGGACAAGGACAAGGACAAGGACAAGGACAAGGGACAGGGACAAGGACAAGGACAAGGACAAGGACAAGGACAAGGACAAGGACAAGGACAAGGACAAGGACAAGGACAAGGACAAGGACAAGGACAAGGACAAGGACAAGGACAAGGACAAGGACAAGGACAAGGACAAGGACAAGGACAAGGACAAGGACAAAGACAAGGACAAGGACAAGGGCAATGAGAAGGACAAGGTCAAGGACATGGACAAGAACAAGGACAGGTATAAGGACAAGGGCAAAGACATGGATAAGAAGAAACACCAAAACATAGGCAAGGACAAGAACTCTCGGGCAAGGTAACATGGAGAAGGTCATGTAGACATGGGCAGGGACGCAGAAAAAGAAATGAACGCGTACAAGGACACGTACACAAATACGGATTGACAGGAATAGTTATTGTGCTACACTGTAGGCCCTTTTGGTATGGAGTAATAGTTTTCCCTACCTTTTCTGCTTAGAAAATGTGCAAGCCCATCCTTAGGGTGCCATTTATGTAAGACACTTTGCTTACAATAATTAAAATGGTTTATTTTAATGTGTCTTGGCTAGCTCAAGTCGGGTCTTGTACAAGACGGGGGTGGTTCGTATTTTGCAGCTTAACAGTGTATATAATTACAGTAAAACGTTTAAACGCATACTGTCCTATTTTATATCAAATTAAATAATCAGACAGCTAGGTGACCTAACAGCAAAAAAAATTTACAACAGGATAACCGGAGTATCCTTCCTTTCTGGTAGCGCCCGCCTTGGTTGGTCCCCCGTGGACGGTAGTGGTTGGATTACTGGCTCCTGAGACGTTTCTGTGGGAAAATAAATTTTGTTGTTCAATTGCTAGCGTGTTATAACAAAAAAAAAATCCTGATAGTGACGATTGTTATTTGTAGCTTATTACGAACCCTTAGTTATCGGGTGTCGTTGTGTAATATTCTCCGTATTAGGTATGCAGGGGACAACGATCGCGCTGGTGTTTGTGAGCAGGCCAAAGAGAAATCAATAATTTTAAAGTATCTTTGAAGCCCATGACTATTCTCCCATATAGTCTTGCTTTACTTTCAGATCGGGTGCATTCAGTACTTGGAATTCTTTAAAAGGAATTGGTCGCTATTTATACGTTTCTGAAGGCAAGTTGTTTGTGCGCAATTGATTATTCACTCCAACTGATCAGGATGGCCTCAGGATTAATGAATTGAGAACGTATTTACGTTGATTAATACATGACATTTATTTATGTTCGGCAATAAGTCGCCTTAAATCTTTATTATAAGAAAACGTCTGTTATTGTTAAACTTTCCTGTAAGCGAAATTGATTCTACCTATTAAATACAGGGAAGGCGGAATTTACCACGAACTACAGGAGTGTGTTATACCCCTTTACACAATATTTCCCTGTTATTATTTGTTGAAAACGAATTAATCTGAGGTGGGTTTACACGATGCTTCAGGACTGCGTGGCCGAAATTAAACAATTATGTGAGTTGTTTCACACGGAATACAGGTTTTTTAAGTACACAATTATTTTCTTGGCTAAAATGAGAGAATTTACACGTACAACGTTAGTAATTTATTATGATGATGATAAATTAGTCATGCCTTCGGCAATGAAATAGTGAATGGTTTTTCGTTGCGTGAAAATGTACTCGCGCTGCAGGAATGTGTATCTTACCGGATTTCCTTTGTTAAGGAATATTATTAGAAGGATATCTAACAAATTGTAATCGGTTCGCTAGACGCTGGATCACTTTTGATGCCATTTATTACGTAAACGCACCGCGGGTTCGGCTCTATTTAGCTGAAGGGTTACGCGGGTGATCTCTAAGATTACGGCTTCTGGTATTGAGATTATCTCCAGGTTGCGGCGTCGCTTGTTTGTAGTGCTAATTTTTTCTGGTGGCAGGTGTATTGTAGGTCTAACATACGTTTAATGAAGGGCCCTTTATAAGAACCTGGGATTAACCCGTCTAATGCTGTATAAAGGGATCTCCTGGAGGAAGTGGTAGAATTGGAGTAAATAGGAGATGACTTCAGGGCGTTGGAGCCCGCAGTAACAACGTCCTGGTCTGTGTATAGGTTTGTAAAAGATGACGCCAGGATTTGCAGCCTGTCGTGAACTTCTGGTGTGTGTATGATTGCAGGTGTCTTAAGGCTTTACAGCCTGTCGTGTCACTTCTAGTGTGTGTACTAGAACGGTGAGATAACTTCCGGGCTCTGCAGTCCGTCAGTTCTCTGGGTGTCTAGTGCAATGTTTAGATAATGTGTTGCAATAAAACTTACGTGCTGTTAACCTTAGCATATCTCAACCAGCAGCTTGAATGTATGACGCTGATTTACCGGTGGCGTCGAAGTTACTCGACTAAAGATACACGACGGTTCAGGATGAACAGATGCGGCAATCGACAGGTTGTGATTGGCTGAGGTTATCTGACGTAAGAGCATTTAATGTTTCTTTATATATACTTCGTAGGGGATTAAAATAATTATTTGTGATGCAATATCGCAAAACCTTTTGCAATTGGTTTTAATATTATGAAACTTTATGTAACGTGATTGCTGCAGGGCAATTAACAAATAATTAATTACAAAAATTTTAGTAAAGTTAGGTTGGACCTTTATTCTTGTTATCGCTAAGAGCACCGGTTTCCGAGAAAAACGCATCTACAACTCATGATGCATGAAAATTATCCAAACGTATAATAATGATTCATAATAATAAGAAGAATAATTCATGAAGCTCATTTATTGAAAAAAATAAAGAAGAGTGAGGTTTCTCAAGAACAATCATTATTGAAGAAGAACAAAAACAATAATTAACAGTATGAAGAACAAAGTTAAACAATTGCACTATTACCAACCAAAAGCTAAATCAAAATTGAAAAAATGAAATTATGTTATGTAAACTTTGTTTTAACAAGTGCAATTGATGGACTTTTCTGGAAGAATTTAATTTGCTAATTCAACAAATGTTCAAAAGTTTCCACTATTTTCCTACATGCACAAGTTAGCTATTTTTAAAAAATTACACTACTCTGGACAATACTTTAGGACTATTCTTCAATAAATTGGCTTCATGAATTATTGACAACAGTTCTTCATGAGTATTAACTGGGGATGCATAAACTTTTGATTTCAAGGAACCCCACAAACCTTCCAATAAAATGGGTAAATTTTTTATTAAAAAGTTGAAGTACCTTATCTCCATTAAGCCGATTTGGCAGTACAAAGGGACCAATAATAAAAGTGTCTACAATTCCAGCCCAGATATTTACTTGAAATTGATGCTGATAATGAGATACTCACGTTTCATGAGGGTTTCCAACAGCATAAACATGTTCATTATGAACATTTAAAATACTGCGTCTAGTAAAAGTAGCTTCGTCCGTGAACAACATTTTTTTTACTAAAACTCGACAGAAAGCTAAAGGTTGATCAGGATCCATGGGCAATATGTCTTGAACTTTTCGAATATAAAAATGGTGCAATAATTGTTCTTGAAAAACTCTATGAACTGATGATTGCGAAACTGCCATTTGCAATCCTTCACATCGTGTGCTGGTCTTTGGATTTATTTCAACAGCGTCCAAAATCTTTTCTTCTATTTCCACCGTCTTTATGGTTCGTCTGCGTCCAGAATTTAAATGGCTTAGTTGAATCTCGCCATTTTCGCCGAGGCGTCTTTCGATATTAGCAAAAGTGTGCCGATTTGGCGTTCTACGGAAAGGATACTTTTTCCCATAAATTCGTACACTACTTCGGCCGTTACAATGGAAAAGTGCATAGACCAAAAGCATATCCATCTTTGTCAACGGAAAAGCGACAGAAAAAAACTAACGTTTGATAAATAAATTCAACTGTGGATATGGTAACTAAAAAGCAAAGGCGACTAAGGTATTTTGCCTAAGTAAACGCGTTTGCGCAAATGTGCAGTATCTTATCCAAATTTTTCACGAGAGAAAAAAGATTCAAAATTAATTGAAATTAAATAATTGTTATTGCAGAAAAAAAATAGGATAGTCAAATAAGCTATTTTGACACTTTTGGATAATCTGCATGCATCATCAGCTTTAAATGCATTTTTCTCGGAAACCGGTACTCTTAGCGATATCAAGAAACTATAATTTTTAAGCAGAAAAGGTAGCGAAAACTACTATTCCATAGTAAAAGGGCCTACAGTGTAGCACAAAAAATTTGCAGCGGTTCAAACATGTCCTAATGGTCGCTTGTAGTGCCCTCTAGTAAATACACCGAATTTGGTAATAAATTTGAATCGCTCTTCCCAAGAAACACCCACATAAGAAATTTTATAAAATTAACTCAAAGCAGTCGAAGTATATGAAAGAAAATATGATTTTTTTTGTCAACTTTGACATCTTGTAGCTTCATTATTATCAACTTTTGGACTAAGGCAAGTTTAGTTAAATCGGCTTATTTACAAGTGAGTAATCATGTAAGTACAAATATTAAAAGAAAATTGTTAGGGTTAGATATACAACATGTTTAATAGAAAGCAGTTGCTTTGCAGAGTAGAAACGAAATTCACAATAAAAACTATGCCATTACATTTAAAGTATGAAAGGCAGGTTATGTACCGCTGTTACGGAACACTCTATATATGCGAAAATATTTTTAGGTTATAACGTGCTTGATTTCAAGCAACTTTTGTAAAAAATATTTTTTTCTAACGTGTCAGCAAATTCGCTTTGTCGTTCTAATGACACATCCTGTATATTTTTTACGTCTATAATCGAAGCTCCGTCTAGTGGTTCCATTGTATACGTTTCCATAAGAACAAGATAACTTATCCACTACGAAAGATGGCCTTATATGTGCTTTAATCTTTCTTGTACGTTTAAAAAATAGTCGTAATGCCATAATCAATTAGGATTTTTTCAATTCTCTGAGTAACATTAGCTATAAAAGGAAGAAAGGTAGAACCAACTTTAATCACTAGTTATGTTTTAGCTTGGTGCATAAACACTCTGAACTTTCTGTACAAATGTAATTAAATAATTTTTTAAATACGTAAAGAAAAAGATTACCTCTGGTGGGATTTGAACGTGACACTTGGTAGAGCGTTTCTCTTGCAAAGTACATGTTGCAGGTTCAAATCCCACACGAGGTAATCTTTTTTTTATGTATTTAAAAAAATGTTTTAATTTCAAACGAATAACTCGTATAGGTTCTGTATAAACGTTGTATCATCTACATTGCACATAATCTATTGCGTTAAGTGTTTTTTGAAAACACAAGTCGAAAATATTGTCAATCCGAAATGAACTAATATTTATTTTCCCCTACAATAATCCAAAATAAATGAATAATTATTTCTCAATTTGGAAACCTATAACTAGATAACTCATTTTTAAATTTATTTGTAATTTAGTGAAGTACATTTAAAATCAGTAAAGAAACTACTCTCACTAAATAATAGATACGAATTTTTAAATGCGAATTCAATGAGTAAATTATGCTTAATAAAGTGAATAAGGGGTTCATAATAACGTGATAAACAATTCCAGAAGATAAAATGTGCATCGTATCTTTAATTCAATCAACAAAATAAAAGCAATCTAATATTGTAACTGGCTTGCTAAAAAAGTAATCCAAGATTTATTACACTGTGCAGGGTGACCAAATGAGAATGCGACGTACCGTATCTGGGAAACTGTCCATCGTAGAGGCTTGCGGAAAAAAAAGTTATTACTAAAACGGCCAATACAAAAACCTGGAAAATATTTTCAAGTTTCTGAAATGGCCGCTAGGGGGCGTAATTGCAATCTAGAATCTAAGAAAGTGATGTTTCTGTGAATTCTGCTATACTAACCTAACAAAAAATTAACTGATCTTTAAAGTCGGGGATAATCTGAACTTTTCTTGTTTGGCACTTTTTGACGTATGCCTAAAAATAAAATAGTGGTGGGGGGTATTCAAAGGTTTCCTTAAATAACCCCCCGTACCTTCGAAACGGCTAATCCGATTTTAACAAACTTGGGCGAATTGAAAAGAGCTTTTCTTGGGCTACAAATGTTAAAATAATTGAAGTTTTGTTAGTTTCACATGTTGTGGCTAGAGGGCGTTGTTTGGCATTCCGACAGGACCGGTTAATTTTCGCAAAAAAATTAAATGCATTGGTATGACTCTTTTTCAAGATCAAGTAGATAAATGACGCCTAAACAAGCTCGCGGAAAACGCATCTCGATATCTTGTTCCTAACCTAAAATGTCAGGCAAAGGAAACTTTATACGAAAAATCCCTTAAATTTTTATTTTTTTTAACTATGTTTTTTTCTGGAACTGTCTCTATTATGTAAATTGAGGCCCCAAAAAGGACTAATTTAAAGGAGGAAGGTTTTTAGTGCCCCCATGAATGCCCCAAATGCTGACCATTACGCTCTATGCATTGTTGAAGCCTCTCATGACTAGACAAAACTGCAGCTTCAATTTCGACTCATGGTATGTTACGTATGGCGTTACGAATCCGGCTTTTCATATCTTCTTTAGTAGTATGTTGAGTCCAAAACACGATGTCCTTTAAGCGCCCTCATAAATAAAATCGAGGCAAATTAAGTCTGGCGATCGCGGACGCCATGGAAACAGACTTCCTCTTCCAATCCACCGCTATTGAAATACTGCATTAATATGCTCTTGCACATTAACAGTAAAATGTGGTGGGCAACCATCCAACTGCAAAAACAATTTTGCCTTGTTTCCAGGGGCACGTCTTTCAACAACGGTAATTTATTGGTCAAAAACTCAAGAAATACATTGCCATTTAAGGGTTGCTCGAAAAAATTTGGGCCAATAATTCTGCCTCCCAGTATGCCGCACCATACATTTAAACTCCAACGTCCTTGGCGCTGAACTTCACGCAACCAATGGGGATTTTCTGCAGACCAATAATGCATATTGTGCAGATTTACTCTCCCGTCACTACTGAAGGTAGCATCATCGGTCCAAAGAATTTGAAATAAAAATTCTCTATTTTCGCGTATCATGCCTAACATCCAATGGCAATAGTCTAACCTTCGATCAAAATCTTCCTCTTTCAAGGTCTGATGCAAAACGACATGATATGGGTGCATTCTTAAAGTAATTATAAAAAAGTTTAAACGAATACCTACATATTTTTATGTCATTAGGACTTACCTATGGTCCTTTAAAATATTTTAAACCGTTGTGCGTGATATGCCCAACTCAGTGGATAATGCCCTTGTGCCAACATGAGGATTTCCTTCAATAAAGCCCAGTACACGGTTAATATTTCGTTGAGTTCTTCCAATTCTTTTCCGTTAAAACGTAGGCCGTAAACTACCACTGGCTCGTAAGCTCGCCACTGATCGGGGAAAAACTCTTGCATCGCAAGGACGCCGATTTGGATATCGAGCCGCGTAAACTCTTTTAGCTACTGCGGCATTTTGAAGACATTCAAAATAAACCGCAAGCATATCAACAGCTTCATTATTCGTAAAACGCATTTTGAAAGCACAAAAATTGCTCAAAGTAACGCGAAAGTGTTGACAACTATTGACAATTTGAGGATTATGTATGTTTTGTTTAGGTATCTGTTTCCATTGTCTGCTTCTATTAATTGTATTTTTCGTATGTATCCATAGTGAATATGGATTTAAACAAACAAAAAATGGGCCTCTCGTATAACTTTTAGCATTGCTTACTTGACCGTAGTAATTTCAAAAAAGGTGATTTTATTCTGGTGAATAAATTTACAAACATTTAGAATCGCAATTTCTAGGTATTCAGAGCCGAAATTGAAGCTGCAGTTTTGTCTACCCATTTCTACCCCGTTTCTGTTGGAATTCCGAACAAAGCCCTCTAGCGACGACATGTGAAACTAACAGAACTTCAATTATTTTAACATTTATAGCCCAAAAAAAGCTCTTTTCAACGCGCCCAAGTCTTTAAAATTAGATCAGCCGTTTTGAAGATACGGGAGGTGATTTAAGGAAACCTTTGAAAACCCCCCAACACTTTATTTTTATCAAAAAGTGCCAAACAAAAAAAGTTCAGATTATCCTAGACTTCAAAACTTGGTTATTTTTTTATTAGGTTAATATAGCAGAATTCACAGAAACATCACTCTTTTAGATTCAGGATTGCAGTTACGCCCCTTAGCGGCCATTTCAGAAACATTAAAATATTTTCCAGGTTTTTGTATTGGCCGTTTTAGTACTAACTTTTTTTTTGGGCAAGCCTGTACGATGTATAGTTTCCCAGATACAGTACCTCGCATTCTTAGTTGGCCATCCCGTACGTTTGTGGTCCTCCTTGTAACTACATACATCAAAAGCATTGCTTATGTTGCATTTTCGCTCTCATTAAGCTTCCAAATAAAATTATGGAGCAATGTTCACTGCTATTCAAATAAAAAAAGTTAATTCAACATTTTAATACACTTCTTGACCAAACTTTTAATTTTTTCGGGTCCAAAGCTGCACTGAAAACACAAAAAAAAGTCTCTAGTCACTTAAAATTCTATCCTAAATCTATATACTATTATTTTGTAACACTAAACAGTACCTTAACACATTTTATTCGCCTAATATTTTCACAAAATGTACGAGTTCTACTGAGGAAGAGAAAAAAAAATTACCCGGTCATACACACATTCATTTTAATTATGAATCTTTCTGTAACGTACTCACACAACGTAATGCTACAAATGAAAATTATTTTTTTATGCAAAGGTGAACCTATCGGATAGCTATTTGTAGTTCATACAGGGTGGTCACTTATACAACCTACACCAATGGGATCTCGGGAACGGTAAGAGATACAGGGTTAGTTAAATAAGGAAACAGTTGCTCCATTTGAAACCTCTTTAAACAATTAAAGAGCAATTTCAGATAGCTTCCGTAGTTTTTGAATTATCCTGAAAAACTGAAACGTTGCTTTTGTTTTGTTTTTTTAATAACTTTTTTGATATTAAGACTAGTAATTTAAATCTTAGATGTTTACATAATTGAGCAAGGGATATCGATTGCACTTCCTAAATATGCTCTAGGCAGACTAGATAGTTGGATTTTCATCGGTAACTTTTGATTTTCTTATGACCGCCATATTGCATTTTTACCAAAAGGTGCAGAAAAAAAAAATTAGAAATTCACCCATGTATCACACATGGTGAAAAAAATTCGATTCCCACAAGAAAAAAAACCCAAAAAATAAAGTCATCATGCGAAATAACAAATGCATTTTTTAAAATCTTAATAACCAAAACAACCAACTATACAAATTAAATTAATAAATAAACAACAAACTAGATTAATGCACCGTATAAAAACTGCTCAAAATGAATCCCCCTATGTTCGATACAGTGCTCCGTTCTTCTGTTCATGTTTAACAAACTCGATTACCCCAAGAAAAAAATTGCCACAATTAACAAACAACTTTTTTAAAATGTCTTTAATTTTCAGTAATGCCACTTATTTTTGACAAAACAAACTGCGTGCAGCGTTCAGAGGGCGTTCGGGAGAAGGTTTGGGTACCTACTAAAGATTATATATTTCATCACGTTGCCATGAAAAGACAAGCTTACAATCTTGACGTTTGTCCATAATTATTAACTTGTGACTGTTTTGTTGTACGTCGCAATAATTAAATAGAAGTTTTGAATTTTCTTAGCAGCAATGCGTAGATTTTCTGTTTGTGAAAGATTCGATATGTATAACGTATACATATGCAATAACCGCAATTCCGTGGTGGCAGATCGAAATTACGAAGTACTCTATCCCGAAAGACTACAACCGAACAGAAACATTTTTCAGTGTTTGTTCAATCCTCTAGAGGCGTTGGAACGTTGGAAGACACCCTGTCAATAATGGTGAAGTAAATGAAATTAATGTTTTGGCACAAGTGCATATGAATCCTGGAACATGTCAGCGCTGCAGAATGTAATTTGTCAAAATCTGGCGTCCAAAGAATTTTAAAAAAACATTCATGTCACTTTAAGTTTCTACCAGTATAAATGTTGCATCCAGAAGACTACCAAAGAAGGCTTGAATTATGTCAGTGGTTTCGCAATCAAATGTCGGAAGATGCTGAATTCCCGACTAAAATCCTATGGACCAACGAAACATTATTTACAAACAGGGGTTGCAAATCCGCATTTGGTGCAATAAGTAAGGACGTAAATTCGATTTTCTGTTAATGTCTGGTGCGGCCCAATAAACAACAACCGTCTGGGACTCTATATTTTACCGTAAATGAATTTAAAAAATGCTGGAAAATGTATCTTTAGCGACCTTGAGAAATTTAAAGTGGTTTCAACAGAATGGGGCAGGTCCGCACAATGCGGAAATTGTTAAACAATATTTGAATGAGTGTTTTCCAGAATATTGGAGTTTTTATAAAGTGTATTAATCTAATTTGTTGTTTATTTATTAATTTAGTTTGCTTTGTTTGTTAAGACTTTCAAAAATGCATTTGCTATTTCCCATGATGACTTGATTTTATAGATTTTTTTTTCTGGGGGGAATCGATTGTTTTTGGTATAAAAATCCAATCTGGCGGCCACACGAAAATCAAAAGTTACTCATGAAAACCCAACTACCTAATCTGCCTAGAAAATTTTTAAGAAGTGCAATGGATAGCCCTTGCTAAGTTATGTAAACAAACAAGATTTCATTTTACTCGTTTTGATAAAAAAAGTTATTAAAGAATTAAAAAAACACAACTTTTCATTATTTTCAGGATAATTCAGAAACTACAATAGCTATCCCCGATTCCTTAAAGAGGCCAAAATTTCTCAACTGTTTCCGTATCTGGTCAACCCTGTATCTGCTACCGTTTCCGAGATTCCAATGGTGTACATTGTATAAGTGACCACCACGTATAGTGACCGGTTGAGTTAAGAGTTAACTAGAATTAGTAAATGTCAGACATCTTCACACGGATCAACTACTAATAGTGCCACTACTCGTCACTAGAATTTTGCTCTTCTAAACGAGTTCCACCTTACTAAGGGATCTTTGACGTTTTCAATATCGTATTATTACGGTATATAACATGTTGTGTCCTACCCGGAACAACGAGTGTTTTGAACTTTTCCGTTTTAGAAAAGCGGCTACTTCGGGCAGGTTCGTTTTTCCGCCTCTGTTCGAAATTTTAAACCATTCCGTTTCATAGTTACGTTTTACTATAGAAATGGTCTCCTAACGTGTTTGGCGCAGAATATTTCATTTTTGATGTTAGTATTAATAGCTATCAACAAAAGTTAACAAAGCAAGAAGGTATGTAAGTAATAAACCATGTTTATACTTATTAGTAATTAGTATTATTATGTATTTACGTACATTGTGTTCCGTTTTCAACGTTACATCCAGCATTATGATTAATAAGGTTTAAACATCATGTTTGATACTATTTACTTAGGTTGAACAAAAATTCAATTATCTACAATTTAACTCTATGGGTAACCGTCAAGCTAATGTTAGGTACTGAAAAACAAAGCTAACTTATTGCTGTTACTCCAATTATATTCCATATTCTCCTGATAAAATGCATATAAGGAAAGAATGTACTAAACCGATCTATTAATCTTTTTAATAATCAAGTTACCTGCTTTCCATCCCAACGTTTGTATTCCCTCCAGTCGCCCAACCCAGGGCGCCAATATTCAATTGTGTACTCTTCTGCATATTCTTGTCCACGACCCCTATCATATCGCCCTTGTGTTTGCACCCCTGTTATAACATACACTTCATCTAAATCTACTTGAAGATATTCGCGAATTCCTTTTTCTACTTGTTGCTTGGGACACCACGCCCCACCAGCTTTTTCAACTCGTAATCTGAAACAAACACCCTCTATTAAAACATTGTCACGGTATAACACTTCAATTGCCTCTTCTTATAAAACAGAATTAGTAGTTCGTCTATAAAGGCACCAAATAGTATAAACATTTTAAGTAACCGATTTTCTCAAGTAGAGTACCAAAAATATACATTATGAGACATTATCGAAAAAATGAGAATAAAAATGTATATATATATATATATATATATATATATATATATATATATAATATATATAATTAATGCTTAAAGTAATTGAACGCCTACAAAACGTTACCGGCTTTTGCTTCCCTGTAAAAAGTTCTACTGATGTACTTCATCTGTATCCTTATCTTTACCTTAACGTATTAAATGATTGTATGAGATATGAGTTAAACATGTAAAACTTTGAAAAAGTTAACTGTTTAATTGTATTCGTTCTTGACCTTGTACAATAAAATTGATTTTAGGACAGTATAAGTAATATACATATTACTTGCCATATGATCCCATTTAAAATTATTTTACAAAATTAGAACAGCCCTTCATTTCAACATTATCGATTGACGTGTACCAGTAAAATGGCGTAATTATCTTGTTGAGCTTATACTCCAAGACTGTAGGTAAGTACAATATTGGAAAAAAAGTAGTAATCAACGGGTTTCAATCCCTTCCCAACTCAAAGCGCAGGTAGCCGACATTTCGAAGCTCCTTTAGCCACAGTGATGGATTCTCAACATATGTGTATGAGGATAACCATCTGAACAAACCTCAAAAAAGGTAGATGGCAACAGGAATCGCACCCATTCCCGTTACTGTTGCATTTCCCTTTTTCCGCAGCTGTATAAAAAAATTATTTTATTCACAATTAGTTTATAACACCGCTTTTCTAATCCTTTAAAGGTTGAAAGGTGAATGATTCTACGGGTTTACTTTAAGCGGTCAGTAATAACAAAAAAAGGAGACAGTGGTGCGATGAAGCGGTGAGTAATGGACCACTTTGCAACATGTGGGGGAGCTAATATCGATTTATACTATCAATGTCACATTGACAACTTGCCAATTTTAATAAATGGTCAAGAGTATGCAACCATTTTTTCTCACGTGCGTAGATGGTGAGTGAACGCAAGCAATAGGTGGAAACAATCAACACGTTTGCTTTAATAAGCATATTTAATAAGTGAATTATTGATAACAAGTAACCACAAAACCCATAGAAAAATAGTAAGCATAACATTTGTCGTTTTGTCAATTTTTGAATAAAATGAATTTTTCCAAAGAAGGAATGGTCGTTATGATCTTTTTTACGGCGAAGCTCAAAGAAATGCTTTGCTGGCTACCCGTTTGTACTGTGAACGATACCAAGAGAGAAGACAGCCGCGGAAAGAATCATTTATGAATGTAACTGACAGATTTATAACTTCTGGAAGTGTGTGTTTGTCCCAAGCGCGCAAAAACAAGCCCAAATGAAGCAATTGAGTTTCAAGTTGTGACACCTCTTATAGAAAATCCGCAAATTAGTACCAGAGAGCTAAGTACACACCTAGACCTAAATAAAAATACATGTCGCAGCTTTATTAAAAATAAAACAAATTGCATCCTTATGATATCGAGCAACATCAACCTTTAAGTGAAATATATTTTCAAAATCGTGAATCTTTCTGCCAATGGGTAACTACTAAAGTCAATGAAGAGTTGTTGATTACCAGCATCGATGGTCACTTAGTGTGTGGGGTGGTATAATCAATTTAAATGTGGTTGTTTTTTCTTTGATGACAGTCCTATTGGAGAAAGATATTTACAGTTTTTGGAAAATAATTTCCTGAGCTTTTGGAAAATATCGAGGTAGATAATATTCGAACACTGTGGTATGAACTGGATGGCGCCCCTCCACACAATGCAATCAACGTTAGGCAACATCTCGACTAAAATTATCCGATGAGGTGGTGTGCAAAACTGGTCAGCCAGATCACTGGTTCTTACGCCCCTTCATTTCTTCCTTTGTGGCTACGTTAAAGAAAAAGTTTACCAACGTCCTTCTACCACAAGCGAAGATATGAAAAATTGAATTAGAACTGCGTTTCAATCCATTTCGCCTCTTATGTCGTTGAGAGTGAATCTTTCGTTTACCGAGTGAATTGCAAAGTGTTAGCTAGGCGTGGTCAGCATTTTGCACATTTAATTTGAATGTATGGTTTTATTGTTTAGTCATTAATTAAGTTTTCCTATCAGTTAAAGAACTTATTTGCCATTAGTATTTTCTAATTTGCTCTGGATTTTGTTTTATTTGTTCTTCTGTATGTCAATATTTAATTTAGTATACAAAAAATGCACACCACGATTGTCTTCTTTTTCAACGGTGAACTGAAGTTGGTTATGTATTGAATCGAAAGCATTCAAGGTGTTGTCAACTTCACAGTTGAAAAAGAAGACAACTGTGGTGTGCCTTTTTTGGATACTAAATTAATTAGAACACAAGAAAATAAAGTCGTCATAGATTGGTACCCAAAGCCTACTCATTCGGGACGTTACATCAATTTCAAATCAAATCACATAATGTTACAAATGATCAACACACTAAAAGGGTTAAAAAACAGAATTATCAGATTATCCCATCATAGTTTACTACAGAAGAATCTTCTTAAATTATCTAACATGTTCATCGATAATAATTTTCCTAGAACACTGGTTAATAAGGTATTATTCAATAACAGCACTTGCCAAATTAACATGAACAACCAATTGCCTACCAACATAAGTTCACAGTCAGCTATCAGTACCGTAACTCAGAAAAAATTCTCAAGACTCCCTTACATCCCGGATATTACACACAAGTTAACCAATATTTTAAAACATGAAGAAATCAAATTTGCCTTTTACAATCCTTCACCACTTAATCAATTATTCACTAATATCAAAGACAAAACTGAACTTTTAATGCAATCTAACGTAATTTATAGTGTATCTTGTGCTACTTGTTCCAAGATGTATATCAGTCTTACTACTTGTTGGTTAAAAAACCGGTTGAGCATTCATAAAAGTGACATCAAAACTAAAAAAACAAGTTGTGCGTTATCTGCACATGCTCACACAACTACTCTTTTGAATTCGACAATGTTTCTATTTTAAAACGATATAATAATAAAACCACCCTCAAATTTACGGAAATGGTTGCTATCAACAAACACATTCACAACTCAGTCAACTTTAGATCTGATGTAGACAACTTAAATGCCAATTATTGCAATTTGTTATTTATATATAATTCCACTAAAGCTTTTTAGCTACCAACGTTCTTGTCAATTAATTTTACCACTTCTTGGTTACGACCTTGTATTGTGCTTAATTATAATTTATTCAAATTGTTAACCATTGTTTAATTAACTTACAATAAATTAATGAATGTATATTCTGATTGTTAATCCTAAATGTTAATTTTGATTTTATTTTATGTATCAATAGTTCTTAAGGCACGTTATCGTTCACATTGTATGCGAGTGTGATAACCACATAAAAATTCTCCATTTAACTTTTCATCGCCCTGTCAACTATGAACACTAACACAACTTACGTAAAATTGAATTCAATTAGTTCTAGAATGTTTATAAGTAATTGGTGTAATTGCTCTTGGCAATTGTCTTTCCATAAGCCGAATTTTAATTAACAACTTTTATTGTAAGTAATTTAGTAATTTTTAACATTAATTGTAATGGTAATTTAGTTCCTGGTGAAGCTAATAATTCATTAGCGAAATATTGAAAAATAAACACATTTAATTAACTTGGCTAGGTCTAATGCCCAATAACCTTTAATTCTTATATATATATATATATATATATATATATATATATATATATATATATATATATATATATATATAATCAAACGGACTGTATACAAAATGTAATATTTTAAACAAGGCACCGACAGATGTCTTTTGACTTGGTCGGACCTAAGACTACATATTCCGAAATAAAGGAATTCAATTCAATTCAACTGAATTCAATTCAATTCAATTCAATGCAATTCACTTCACTTCAGTTCAGTTCACTTCAGATCACTCCAGTTCACTTCAGTTCACTTCAGTTCCCTTCAGTTTACCTTAGTTCAGTTCACGTCACTCCACTTCAGATCACTTCAGTTCACTTCAGTTCACTTCAGTTCACTTTAGTTTACTTCAGTTTCGATTCGACTCGATTCGACTCGACCCGACTCGACTCGACTAGACTCAGCTCGACCCGACTCAATGCGACGCGGTGAGACGGGACGCGTCCCCACTCGACTCGACTCAACTGGACTTGACTCGGCTCGACTCCACTAGAATAGACTCGATTCGACCCGAATCGAGTAGACTCGACCCGACTCGACGCGACTCGACTCAGTTAGGTTCGGTTCCATTTGGGTCGTTTTCGTTCGCTTAGATTCAGTTCAGTTCACTTCAGTTCACTTCAGTTCACTTCAGTTCACTTCAGATCACTTCAGTTCACTTCAGATCACTTCAGTTCACTTCAGCTCACTTCAGATCACTTCAGTTCACTTCCGTTTACTTCAGTTCACTTCAGTTCACTTCAGTTCAGTTCGGATCAGCTCAGTGCAGCTCAGACCGGTTCAGTTCGGTTCCGTTCGGTTCGGTTCGGTTGGATTCGTTTTGATTCGATCCAATTCGATTCGACCCGATTCGATTCGATTCGATTCTATTCGACTCGAGTAGATTCTATTCGATTCTATTCGATTCGATTCGATTCGATTCGACTAGACCAGACTCAACTCTACTCGACCCGACTCGACTCGAATAGACTGTACTCGACTAGACTAGACTCGACTCGACTCGGCTCGACTCGTCTTGACTCGATTCGACCCTACTCGACTCGACTCTATGCGACTCGACCTGGCTCGACTGAATTGGACTCGGTTCGACTCGGTTCGGTTCGGTTCGGCTCGTCTCAGTTCAGTTCAGTTCAGATCATATCAGTTCAGTTGAGTTCATTTCAGTTCAGTTCTGATTAGTTCAGTTCAGTTCAGTTCAGTTCAGTCCAGTTCGGTTCAATCCAGTACAGTTCAGTCCAGTTCAGTACACGTCCGTTCAGTTCAGTTCAGTTCAGTTGAGTTGAGTTGAGTTGAGTTAATTTGAGTTCAGTTCAGTTCAGTTCAGTTCAGTTTAGTTCAGTTCAGTTCAATTCAATTCAATTCAATTCAATTCAATTCGTTTCAGTTCAATTCAATTCAATTCAATTCAATTCAATTCAATTCAATTCAGTTCAATTCAATCCAATTCAATTCAATTCAATTATTACTATTATTATTATTATTATCATCATTATTGTTATTATTATTGGTCTGTTACTCGTATAGTTCAGACCTGTTTACGTGCGATCCTGAATTTAAATACGTTATTAAATAATTAATATAAAATTTAATACAGTTTTTGTGTTTCTAATTAAATGTATTTCAATGTATATTATTACAAATGAGGTGTAATCACTGTAGTAAGGTTATCGAAGGTGAAGGGGTTAAATGTTATGGATGCAATGAGAACTATCACCTTGCATGTTGTATATCCGAGAAAATGCTTCTTAGCAAATCAAAAACGGTAAGACATGCATAGAGGTGTAATTAATGTAGAGAAATTAAGACAATTGGGCCGTCTGCTTCACAAATAGAAGTTAATGTAGTAAATGAGCACCAAATAGAAACGAAAAGAATTTATTATATAAATGGGCTGTGAAATAGACAAATGTAGTAGTAATTGGAGATATGAATATAAACTTACTAGACAAAGAAAATTCACTTGTCTCTCGAAAACAAATTGATTGGAAGAGGGTATGCATGTGCAATAAATGACACCACACGAGATGAAATAAGGGAGGATATTGCAAGAAGATCTCTAATCGATCACATATTTGTTCGACCCAATTTGAGTTACGTTAAAACAGCACTTGTACACCAGATTATACCTGATCGCCTTCCTATATGATTAAAGCTATACGGGAATAAGATAAATCTCTCAAGTTATACGAAATATCAAGTTAAAATAAAGGATAAGAAAAACCTACGAACTGCAATAAGTAATGCAAATTGGGATGACCAAGAAGATGCTAATGTCATTTGAACATTGAAAACGCTTTCAAACGGAGATATGAAAAAATAAATATACAGCTTCGGCTAAAGCAAATAAAAGGATCATCGGAAAGGGTTGGATTACAGAAATTTACTTAGAGAAAGGGATGCACTTTTCAAAAAGAGGAAACCTCTCCCCAACAATGAAAATCTAGGAGAAAAATGCAAAAAATTTAGGAACCGAGTAAAAAATGAAATTCGTACTATGAAAAAACAATTATTTCAGAAAAAGGATTTTAAACAACGCAAGTAATACCAGGAATGTGTGGAATGAAATGAACTTTGTCATCACGAAAAACAATGCAAGTAATACCAGGAATGTGTGGAATGAAATGAACTTTGTCATCACGAAAAACAAAAGCAAAAACAAAATACTTATCTTTTGGGATTTTTTAATGGTGTACTTTAAATTATACAATCTAAACGTTTCGATAACACTTACAGTTATCTTCGTCAGTAGTAATGTTTGTTAAAATTGTTAAAGATGTAGTAAACAATTTTGTCAAATTTGAAAAATTCGAACATAAACATAAGCCTGCTATAATATAACAGTTTGAGAAACGTATAACCAACTATAAAATTGTAGTAAAGAATAACTAGGTCATTAAAATTAAATATTGTTAAACTGCCTCAAAGATGACAAACCAGAACACTCTCTACGACGAAAGCTAACAATGAAATTTGCCAGCCAAAAACACATTTAACAAAATTTAATCGAGTTATGATGTAAGTGTAAAGTTGTGAAAAACTTCAATTTTAAAATGATAGAAGCATTCACAAATCCAAACATTACATCAAAAATAACCCAGTTAAATCTAACAAAGAGATATCTTTATCAATAATTGGAAGTGTTATTAACAATGAAAAGCACAATGCAGAACGTTCTTTGTAATTTTAATTTCAATTTAATTTCAACTACTTATGTTAAATTATAGCGCTGTGGAAATTTAACATATAATTGGTAAAGCATTTGCTTCAAGGTCTAGGAAAAACAGCAAAAAACCTAGACATACCAAAAGCTGAAAACAAATTAAAATCAAGGCGTATCATTATGCTCTTTTTTAATTATAAGATGCCAAAACCTATTTAAACGGAGATTTTCTTCTTGTCTATTAAAATTATTCGGGTGTTTATATATTTCAATAGCTTCACGTTGCAAACGAACATAATAATGGGTTTGTCTTGACAATATTTCCATATTGTCAAATTGAATGTCATGATTTAGATTATTCAGGGCATGGTCAGCCACAGCAGACCTCTCTGGTTGACCCAATCTACAAAATCTCATATGTTCTTTGCGTCTTGTATCAAACTACGTTTTGTGGTCCCGATGTATACTTTTCCACATGAACAAGATAACTTATACACTCCGGAAGATGATAAAGGGTTTGACACATCTTTAGGTGATCTTAAATGTTCTTTAATTTTTCTTGTAGGTATTAAAAATAGTCCATAATGCCAGTATTTGATATAGGATTTGTATCAATTCTATTTGTAACATTAGCTATAAATAGGATAGAAAAGCAGTACCAACATTAAGAACTGGTTTTCTTTAAGGTTACGCCTAGAAGGTGTAATAACATTATTAATATCTGTAAGTGAATATCCATTGATCTTGTAAGGATATTTCTGTAAATATTTATAATTCATCATTCAAAATTCAGGGTCATCAGAATTACGATTTTGACTCGATCTACTAAAGTATTTAAAAATTAACACTAATTTTTGAAACGTAAGGATGGTGGTATTGCGATAATTTATGAAGGTATCTATCAGTGTGTTCGGCATAGATTCTAGTAAAATACAACCTTAAAAGATAGTGAATTATTATTTTAGATATATAATATGTCAAGAAATTGATGGTAAACTTCCATTAGAAATTTCTTTTCCATGGTAAACTGAATACTAGGATGTATACCATTTGATAAATACCAAAAACTCATGCAGTGCTTCTTCTCCATGATCTCCAAATAGACAAATGTGTCATCTACATATCTATACACAAACATGAAGGTTTTTAGGTGTATTTTGTAACGTTAATGTTTCAAATTTTTCCATAATAAAAATTAGCTATAACAGAGACTAAGGGACTACCCATTGCTTACACCTGTACATAATCTGTGATCATAGAAGATTTACTAATTCCATGAAAATAATGTTGTAGTTTAAGATATTTTTCGAGTGCTGAAAAAGAATGGTTATGTCCTTTGGAAATAAGATGATCTAATGTATTCAATATTGTATTCTTTTAGAGGTACTTTTGTAAAAAGTGAAATAACATCAAAACTATACATTATATCACCCTCTTCAATTTTGAAACTATGCATTTTTAATCAAAAAAACAAAGTTCGGCATTTGAATTTTTAATGTAATGGTGATGTTTTTACCTATATTAGTGATTGTAAATTAACAATGTAAAATGATATTTGCAAGGTGATTTAAGATCGTAGAGAATCCAATTGCACTAAGACAATTAAGGCCTTAAAGGATATATTAGGTTTATGAAATTTTTGAGTAAACTCATTTTTAAATAGTATTTGGTTTGATTAATAGACTTTCAGAGTTAGATAAAGTTTCTTCTATTTCTTCAGGAATAGATGATAATTTAATCAGCTCTTTAGTTTTTAAAAGAAACTTTTTGTTGGATCTTTTGGTATTTCACGATAAGTTTCTGGTCCCAATAATTGTTCTATCTTAGTGTTATAATCGTTCATATTTAATATAACAGTTGCATTACCTTTATCTGATTTTAATATTATAATACTTTCATTGCGTTTAAGATCAAGTAAAGCATGTCGTTGACAAAGGATAAGTTGCTCTTTGGAGGTTTTGTTTTCGTAATATGTTAACGGTGTTATATCTAACTTCATTAGCAGCATCAAAAGGTAATAATCTAATGGAGTTTTCGATGTTGGAAATTATATCTTCAAAAGGTATTACTCTTGGTGCTATCGTAAAATTATAACACTAAGATAGAACAATTATTGGGACCAGAAACTTGTCGAAATACCAAAAGATCCAACAAAAAGTTTCTTTTAAAAACTAAAGAGCTGATTAAATTATCATCTATTCCTGAAGAAATGAAGAAGAAACTATCTAACTCTGAAGCTATTTCACCAAAACTATATGGTTTACCAAAAATTCATAAACCTAATATCCTTTAAGGCCTATTGTTAGTGCAATTGGTTCTCCTACATATCACCTTGCAAAACATCTTACATTGTTATTACAACCTCATATAGGAAAACATCCCATTACATTAAAAATTCTGCCGACTTTGTTGAAAAATGCATAGTTTCAAAATTGAAGAGGGTGATATAATTGTTAGTTTTGATGTTATTTCACTTTTACAAAAGTACCTCTAAAAGAAACTATTGAATACATAGATCATCTTTTCCAAAGGACATAACCATTCTTTTCAGCACTGTCTTACTACAACTTATTTTCAGTGGAATAGTAAATTTTATGAACAGATTTAAGGTGTAGCAATGGGTAGTCCCTTAGTTCTGTTATAGCTAATTTTATATGGAAAATTTGAACATTAACGTTACAAAATACACCTAAAAACCTTCAGTTTGGTATAGATATGTAGATGACACATTTGTTATTTGGAGACATGGAGAAGAAGTACTGCATGAGTTTTGGTTTTTATAAATGGTATACATCCTAGTATTCAGTTTACCATGGAAAAGAAACTAATGGAAGTTTACCATTTCTTGACATATTAATATCTAAAAATAATAATTCACTATCTTTTAAGGTTTACAGAAAGCCGACACACACTGATAGATACCTTCATAAATATCCAACCACCATCCACGTCAAAAATTAGTGTAATTAAATCTTTAGTAGATCGAGCAAAACGAATTTGTGACCCTGAATTTTGAATGATGAATATAAATATTTAATAAAATCCTTACAAGATAATGGATATTCACTTACAGATATTAATAATGTTATTACACCTTCTAGGCGTAACCTTAAAGAAAAACCAGTTCTTAATGTTGGTACTGCTTTTCTTCTTTATAGCTAATGTTACAAATAGAATTGAAAAATCCTAATCAAATATGGCATTAGGACTATTTTTAAACCTACAAGAATAATTAAAGAACATTTAATATCACCTAAAGATGTGTCAAACACTTTATCATCTTCCGGAGTGTATAAGTTATTTGTTCATGTGGAAAAGTATACATCGGGACCACAAAACGTAGTTTGATACAAGACGCAAAGAACATATGAGATTTTGTAGATTTGGTCAACCAGAGAGGTCTGCTGTGGCTGACCATGCCCTGAATAATCTAAATCATGACATTCAATTTGACAATATGAAAATATTGTCAAGACAAACCCATTATTATGTTCGTTTGCAACGTGAAGCTATTGAAATATATAAACACCCGAATAATTTTAATAGACAAGAAGAAAATCTCCGTTTAAATAGGTTTTGGCATCTTATAATTAAAAAGAGCATAATGATACGCCTTGATTTTAATTTGTTTTCAACTTTTGGTATGTCTAGGTTTTTGCTGTGTTTTCTAGACCTTGAAGCAAATGCTTTACCAATTATATGTTAAATTTCCACAGCACTATAATTTAACATAAGTAGTTGAAATTAAATTGAAATTAAAAATTACAAAGAACGTTCTGCATTGTGCTTTTCATTGTTAATAACACTTCCAATTATTGATAAAGATATCTCTTTGTTAGATTTAACTGGGTTATTTTTGATGTAATGTTTGGATTTGTGAATGCTTCTATCATTTTAAAATTGAAGTTTTTCACAACTTTACACTTACATCATAACTCGATTAAATTTTGTTAAATGTGTTTTTGGCTGGCAAATTTCATTGTTAGCTTTCGTCGTAGAGAGTGTTCTGGTTTGTCATCTTTGAGGCAGTTTAACAATATTTAATTTTAATGACCTAGTTATTCTTTACTACGATTTTATAGTTGGCTTATACGTTTCAAACTGTTATATTAATAGCAGGCTTATGTTTATGTTTGATTTTTCAAATTTGACAAAATTGTTTACTACATCTTTAACAATTTTAACAAACATTACTACTGACGAAGATAACTGTAAGTGTTATCGAAACGTTTAGATTGTATAATTTAAAGTACTCCATTAAAAAATCCCAAAAAGATAAGTATTTTATTATGAGTGTTAATGGTGAAAGTTTACATTTTCATAAAAGCAAAAACGTTTACAGAAAAAATATAACATCATTAGGTACAAAACATGACACAAAGTGTATCGTAACTAAATTTTCAGAAGTCTTCCAACAGCAAATTGTTACCAAACCCAATCAGTATGGACATCAGCAAGGCAAGAGCATGGAACAACTTTTATCGTGTGTAACAGACTACATCAATGAACAACTAAAACCACAATAAATATGTAATGGTAGTGTTCATTGACTTAAGTTTTGACAAATTTTGACCATGGAATATTAATAAAAATTATGAGGAAGTATGGAATCACAGGAAATCAACTTGATTGGTTCAGAAGCTATTTGCATAAACGAAAGTACGTGGTCAAAGTAGAAGCTGAAGTAAGTGCAGAAAAGTCGATAAAATATGGAGGGCCATAAGGTATCCACTTACGTCCTATTAAATTTTTACCATATATAAACGGAATATTCAAGGTTGTTAAACACGTGAAGCCTGTACATGTATCGGATGACGCCAAGACAACAAGAAACAAGAAAAGAAAAAGTTATTAGAAAATATGAATTCACCTAAACCAAAAAACTGTTACAAATACCAAAATCTAGTTACCTATTTTGGAGATAATGAATACAAAATGCAAATGGAACACCAATACAACACAAGACAAGTTATCTACACAGTGCCCTATTACTTTAATAAATATGGTGAAAGGTCTTTAAAATGTGCAGTGAGGAGCATTAAAAAGGTAAGTGAGTTATACGACGAATGAAACAGTGGCTAATTAATTTAGATTAGTGCCTTATGTTTTTGTATACGATGCTTTTTTAAATTTTTTTTCTCGATTGGTTAGAAGGACCGAAATTATGGTATCATTGCTTAATATTTAATGATTAATTAAGTAAGATTATTTACCATATTTATAATGTAATTATTTAAAACAATTCTTTAGAAATAACTTTTTGTTTGCATTGCTTCTCAAGATTAATAGTCTAAGAATACCTTTTTACATTTTTACAAATTTTACTTTTTTTCCATTTTTCCGAATTGTAATTTCTGTTTAAATTAAAAAAAAAATACTATTAGTACTTCTTTCCTTTTTGATTTTTAAGAATACGTTAGTATTTTTTTTTTATTCTTAGAATTAAATTACATACGTTAGAAGTTTATTTTATTTTATCTTATATTATTTTTAAAATTTCAACACAAAACGATGTATAAACAATAGATGAAATTATACTTGTTGTATTTTACAAGGAACCCTCCGATAAGCAGGTTCTACTTGGTGGGATCGGATAATGCAAATATTTTGAAAATGAACCTTTCAACCATTTGCGCAAACATTTAATAATGAATAATCACCTTATGGCTTCACAAAACAACATTAAATTTTCTGATTTTTGTAATAAAAAAGACAAATTAGACGTTTTGAAGCATTTTGTAACAAACTCTTTATGTTTGTTAATAAAATTTACGTTTATTTAGGTAACCTAACATGCATTGCGTGCAGCGCGTGTTGCACATCATAGTTGCTTAAAAAGATGCGTTTAATGATTGTACAAATAAACTCGTGGGCATACTGTTTGCACATTCAGTCTAGACATGTTCTTGTGCAATAGACCACCTTAGCGAGGTTTTCGGTTCAGTTAAGGAGTGATTACAGTCATCCATTGTGACTTTGTTAAATTTTTTAATAAGTGCTATATAATTTGTATGGTAAGTTATTGAAAAGCTATTATACAGCAGATGATTGCTTTTCAGGAAGTTTTTTATTTACTTTACTTACCGGCTAATTTAATAAAGGGCGAAAAATTATTGCAAAAATAATTAATTAAAAGCAAAAATGGTGAAAAAACCAAAAAAACTAAAATTTTTACCGGTCTATATGACCGAAATTGTTGTTTAGATAACTTTTTTTGTCTATTAATATCTAAACTTCGTAGTTAATGATTTTGTTTCCAATCCATTGTAGAATGGGGTGGCTTGTTTGTTTCAATACATTTTTTTTTCCTTATTTTTTTAAACATGATTATTACTTTGATGTTGCTCGGGTCATTATGACCCGAGGCTGTAATACATTAGTAGGACGTATAAATTTGTATTTCCAATTATTTTATATTGAAATTTGAGGATAGATAATATGCATATCATCACATGCTTGTTCAAATGTACCTACCTATGCGTGTTACTACAGCATTTTCGGCAGGTCTGTACCCGCGTGTGCAGACTTGCAACCTGCAGCAGATATAACTATCATATCGCAGTATGCAACCCACAGTTTTGTTTGTTACGTTGCAGAGTAAAGTGCGTTTTACTGTACGTACTACTAGTTCTTCTAAAGTGCTGAAATAACAATAATGGAAAAAAAATATCTTAGTGGTGAAGACTTAGAAAAACTTATTGATAATTTGAGTGACATTAGTGACGATGAAGCTTCTGAAGAGGAAGATCATATCAGTGAGGATAGTGATTATGAACAGTCAGACGATGATTTTTTCGACGATGCTGGACGGACAAATCCTACGCAATTGATGCTACCTGCTCAATCAGTTTAATTTAAAGATAATACCATAACTTGGATGTTAGATCCATTTCCTCAATCAGGGCGTGCATAGTGCAAATATCATAAAAGTCGCTCCAGGTCCAACTAGATACAGCAATGCACGAGTCCAGGATGTAAAATCTGCATTTCAGCTATTTTTCAATAGTTCTCTGGAAAATATAATTTTGAAAATCACTAACATCGAAGGTCGTAGAGTGTACTGTGACAAGGGGCAAGAATTAGATGACATTAGGAATAAAAACACCTCGAATCAACAGCAGAATAAAAAGTTATTTCTCAGTTCCTAAACCAAACACTAACTGTTTACTGAACTCTCCAGTCTTTAAAATGGTAACCTTATATAATAAATTGCCTACCGAGGTAGATTTGTTTGGTCTAAATATATTGCAGTTCAAAAAAATATTGATGCCTATTATATTCAATATTAGGTAAATAATAGTGTGTAACTAATTAAGTTTAAAATTTTATTATACAATGTTACTTTCATTTCATTTTGTATCTGATATGCATTTTCTTTAATGATTACTCTGTAATTGGGTTCTTGTACCTGTAGAGTAATAAACATTATTATTATTATTAAGTTACAGGCGTATATAGGTTTGTTACTGTTAGGAGGAGTTTACAGATCACATGATGAATCAACCAGAAGTTTGTGGAATGCAGAAACAGACAGACCTCTTTTTCGCGCAACAATGCCGTTGAAACGATTTTGTTATACATCACGCGTGTGACGGTTTGATAATAAAGAAGATCGTCAAGAAATAAGGCTACGGGATAAGTTGGCTCCTATTAGAGAATTTTGGGATAAATCGACTGAAATACTACCAAAATTCTACAATCCTGGGCAAAACGTAACTGTGAACGAGCAGCTGGTTGCATTTAGAGGTCGCTGTCCATTCAAACATTATATACCGAGCAAGCCAGCAAAATATGGCATCAAAATATGGATGCTTTGTGATAGTGCAAGTTATTATGCTTTAGAAGTTCAAGTATATACGGGAAAACCACCTGGGGGAAAACCTGAGAAGGATCAGAGGCTGACAGTAGTTTTAGACCTTACTTATAGACTAAGAGGTCAGACCGTAACTTGTAACAATTTCTTTACATCGTATAAATTGGGTCAAATGCTTCCCTAAAAAAATCTTACTATGTTAGGGACTGTCAGGAAAAGCAAGGCTGAGCTACCTATCATCGAAGTTAATAACGTTGTCCATAGTTCCAATTTTGTTTTACTAAAGATACCGCAGTTGTGTCTTATATTCCACAAAAAATACAGGAAGGTCATTCTTATGAGTACGTTTCATAACCAGAAACAAATAAGCGACAGAGAAGACAAGAAATCACAAACTATACTTAATTATAATTCTACCAAAGGAGCAGTTGATACATTAGATCAGCTAATCGCTGCATACACATCCAAACGAAAAACAAATCGATGGCCCATAATCTTATTTTACAACATTTTAGATACCAGTGCCTATAATGCTTTGGTCTTATGGTGCGAAACAAATCCAGACTGGAATAAACATGTTTTCTTCAAAAGAAGACTGTTTTTGGAACAACTGGGCAAACAATTAGTAAATCCTTACATTTTGCCCAGAAAACATCTTCCCCGTAATGAACAAGCAGCTGCAATTGTAACAGTTATTCAACAACTATTGGTGGAAAATGTTACCGCACCTCTTCTTGGAACTAGCAACAGAAGCAAACGAGCACGCTGCAAATTTTGCCCTTCTAAATGTGATAACAAATCTAATATGACCTGCATTAAGTGTAACAAATATTTGTGTAAAGAACACGTGACCTATTATTGTCCCGACTGTAAGAAGTAGTGGATCATATCAATTATTAGACATTTTTTATTCCGTTTTCTTTTTTTTATTTAAATTTGATTGAATTTATTGTAAGTTTCACGTTTCATATAAAAAACACTGCATTAGAGAAATAAAGTTAATAAATGTATAAAAATTTTGTGTGAGCCCAATCCTGATCAGCTTTTGTTTTCTTTAAAAAATGTAAGGCTAACTACATGTATAGCTAAAAAACAATTTTTCTCTAATCTCTTTAAATGCTTAAAATTCCGTTATTTCCATTTAAAAAAAAAAGTGCCAAGGAAAAGTTGCAGATAATTATGTTAAGGAAATTCAATCAATGTTGTGATGTAAGCTTTTGTTTTTGAATTACGTTATAAAGATGATTTTTTTTAATGGAAACAATAGTTGACTATGGCTTTTTAAGAAATGTTTTCTGCCAGCGTTTCTAACGATATAACATACAGTACATTCGATGGATCTTTGGGATTACGCTGTAACTACCTTTTTTTGTGGTTGTATTAAAAAGTACATTAATTTAAGAATCGTTCATATATTTGGCATAATATTAGAAAGTTTTTAATTATTAATATGTAGAATTGAGAATGGCAATTTAATTGGCATTTCCTAGAACAAATCTTTTGGGTGTAATATTACATAAATAGATTTAGTTCCCTTTCTTAAAAAATTGGATTTATATTATTGTATTCGCGCAAGCGTGAGGACTTTTAGGGGAATACACTTGAGTTATTCTGAAAGCTTTTTTGTAATTCACTTAATGCTGAATGTTAACAGCAATAAGCATGATTTTTACTTAATTTTTTATATTTTGGTGCCACCAGAATTTTGGTGGTAGGTTATTTTTTTTCTCATTATATTTTAAACTAAAGCCTTTGCTTTTTTTAGGCACTTTTTAAGTACTTACTTTTCAAGTATGCACTTTTATTTTTTTATTAAGTACTTTTTTTTACGTACTTATTTTTTTAAGTACGCACCTTTTTAATCACTTAATTTGTATACTTAATAACCTTTAATGGCACGTATAAGTCAATATTTAACTGTACTATTATTTTAAATGGCAAGTTTTACTTGAGTTACCTTTACAACGCAAGTTCTACATTCTTTTACAAATAAATTTGGCGAATTAAACTTCAAGGAAGTTCCATATTTTAAGGATAACTAAGTAAGACATTGACCTCACATATGAACCATTCTGCTTCATAGTACCTGTAACAGTGTATGTACAGAACCGTTAAAAGGTAAAGTTTTTTTTATAATTTAGTTAATGACTTCTGAATTTTTTTCGTTTTCAAACATATCTTAAATAAACTTATGTATAACTTGTTATTTTATTTTCATTTGTGTTAATTGTTTATAGTATTCAATAACTAGGTTTTGTTGTTCCTAGATAGATATATAAAAAAAAGAAAGACAACATGGCGCTCGAGAATTTATTATTTTTTTCATAATTTTTTGATAACATTTTTGGAATATAAGTGAAAATAATCAAGCAGAAAAGAAGCAACTAGCATTTCAGGTAGGTTAATTAAACTATTTATTAGAATCCACCCTTATATTCATCTACCGATGAGCCGACGGCAGTAGCGATTATTAAAAGGTAATTTTTTATATTAATTAAATTATTTGATCCATTACGAATGGTATATTACATCATCGCTTTTTTATTTAATGTTATAAGTTGGCCCAGTTTTAGTGTTTATACACTTGGAGCCGCTATTAATGTTACAATTTGACGCCTTTTAATAATTGTTGTTATACTTTGGCTTAAGTTAAGGTTATACTTTGGCGCCCGAGCAGGGACTTTGATTTTTATTACTTGATTTTTATTACTTGATTTTTATTGCTTGAAATTTATTGTTTCATATTTGAGATTTTTATTTACATTGGTGTATAATATTACAGTGGGGCCAGAAAAAGGGATTTGCTGTTGTTTCAATGCTGGTTATTTTTACTTGTGTTTGTTTATTTTGTCAGAATTTTAAGGAGTGTTACGATTTAGGTTGCGCTTGGTTTTTTATGTGTTTCTTTATTGATTAAGTTATATAATATTTTTACTATGTCAAATTTTAATTATTTAATTGATGTTTTATATATTGATGAGTTTATTAGTGGAACTAAATTTTTTTTAATTGTAAATGAAGCAGAAGGGTTGACAAAAGGTGAGAGACGTAAATTAAATTTAAAAGAATTAATTCAAATTGATTTGATTACATTTTATGTAACAGGAATTATTAAAAAATGCATTCAATATTTGATTAGGATACATTACAATGATTTATGGATTCCATTTTAGGACATGATTTATCCCATTCAGTTTTTTGTTTATTTAGACGATATTATTATTTTTTCAAGTACTTTTAAGGGCTTACTGATGCCAATTTAAATAATAATTAAAAGATAAATGAAGAATTTATTGAATCCATTTAACGAAAACTTTGAAATGAATCACAAATTTAGATTATTTTATTTCTTTGTCACATAATGACAATATTAATACTGTAGTTAGTATTCCTGCTTAAGATTTTTTCTAAATTAATTGATAATTTACAAATTTGTTCTGTTCATGTTTGTAAATTTAAAATTTAATGGTAGCAGTTTAGATGCGACCGTTTAACATATTTTTGTGTTATTGGTGTTTAAATTCCATTTTTATTTTCTTAGATTATACTTCTTCTATGTTGAACTGTTTTTTAATTGAATTCGTAACGCTGTTCATGAGTCTACGAAATTTTCACCTTCCTTTTTGGCGTTTGGTCGGACAGTTCCTATTTCTGGAGATTTTTTATGGTCGACTAAAGGATTTCAAAGAGGATGATTTATTTATTACTAACCGTGAACAATTAGTTCAAGATTTAAATGAAATTTCACCCATTTTTAAACATGTTAAACAAAATTTACATGCAGCTTACGAAAGAAATTCGAAATCTTACAATTGCGACGTCGTCCGTTGAAATTAAATGTTGGCGATTTGGTTTGGAAAAAGAATTTTACTTTATCTGATGCGACTAAAAATTATAGTCAAAAGTTAGCTCCAAAATTTATTGAAGCAAAAGTTATTGAGGTGGTAGGTCCAACTACGTACCGATTGGCCACCCCTATTGATAATAAACCCTTAGGTATTTTTCATGTTAAGGATTTAAAACCTCATTAGTTCTTATTTTTAGTATTCTTTTAATTATTTTTCGATTTTAGTATTTTTACATTCTGGTTTTCTTATTTATATTTTTTAATTATTTTGATAATTTTTCAAAATAATTTTATTTTGTGCTTATTTCGCACATTATTTTATTTTATATTGTTGTGGCTTTGCAAACCACTTATTATTTTTATTACATTTGTTAGCATGATTTTTGCTACATTTGTTTAGCACGATGGTTGATATTTAGATCCCATTGTGTGATTGAATTGCCGACTTTGTGGGACATTAGTTCTCAGGCAGATTATCTTCCTTTATTGAATTTACAATTTGCTATTGTTACAATAGTAAAATTGAAGATAACTATTTTGAGTTGACCTCTGATCGTTAATTTGACGTGTAAAACTCATAACCATGGATAAGAAAACTAGTAATGCTTCTATACATTTTTATTTTTTTGATTGATTTAGTTATTTTGTTTTTCCTGATTTGTTTAGTGTTACTATTCTTGGACGGTGCTTGAGGACTTCGGTTCGCCTCGTGTCAACCTCGATTAGTTCACTTCCTGATTATGACGTTTTGGTAGTTTTAGAAGGGGGTTGTTGTGTTCGTAAGAGTGCATCATCTTTCTCTTTGCTATCTCACCTAGATTTCGATTTATTTATAAAATGTGCGTGTTAGTTAGGGTATGTTGAGCCTTGGACGATGACTGTGGAACAACATGAAACCTGAATCTCGTGAAGGGTAGAGTGGCCTCTCTTGTTCTCCACGACGAAGCATCCTGAGCTAATTTGCCATGAAAATAGTCGTATCTTGGGTTTACCGATTTTGACTCACTTATCGAACGTGACAGTGGTAGTTGTGTTAAGTACCTAGGAGGCTTGGTTTGAGACCACCGGGGTAGGGTAATTGAACCGCTCTCTCTCGACCTCAAGTCTCGCGATTATTTATTATTAGTCCGAAAGGATTTTTTTTTCCATTTTTATACTCTCGAGTAGAGTGGCATTTAGCCTTGATTTTTTATAAAGTTGCACGATAACCGTTTCCGGGTTCTCTGCCCACTGTCCCTTCAGGTCATGGTAGGTTACGGTTTCCGTTCGTTTTTTACCTTAGATTCAAATTTTTTTACCGGATTCTCATTTTTCTCTCCTGATGGTGGTTTGCTTCACTAACCCCACCAGATAAAGTTTTTTACTTTATTTAAGGTTTCGGGTCCTTGATTCTCGACTAGTGGCGTGTGCGGGTGGTAGCGCGTCATTAGCTTTTTTGGTGTTGCGAGGGGTCTTTCCTGACCGACGTCACCACATTTTCCGTACTTCTTCGTACATTTTCTTGTTATTTTTTCAATGTTGCTTATATTTTAATTAGCTTAACATTTTGTATTTTTTAAAATTTTAATAATTTCATTTATTAGATTAGTGTTTGGAATCTCCGCTTTGGTGATCTCCGAGTCCAAATTTTAGAAGGGGGTGTGTAACAACCTTTTCTTGTGGTTGTATTCAAAAGTACATAAATTTAAGAATCGTTCATCTATTTGGCATAATATTAGAAAGTTTTTAATTATTAATATGTAGAATTGAGAATGGCAATTTAATTGGCATTTCCTAGAACAAATCTTTTGGGTGTAATATTACATAAATAGTTTTAGTTCCCTTTCTTAAAAAATTAGATTTATATTATTGTATTCGCGCAAGCGTGAGGACTTTTAGGGGAATACACTTGAGTTATTCTGAAAGCTTTTTTGTAATTCACTTAATGCTGAATGTTAACAGCATGATTTTTACTTAATTTTTTATATTTTGGTGGTAAGTTATTTTTTTTCTCATTATATTTTAAACTAAAGCCTTTGCTTTTTTTAGGCACTTTTTAAGTACTTACTTTTCAAGTATGCACTTTTATTTTTTTATTAAGTACTTTTTTAAGTACGCACCTTTTTAATCACTTAATTTGTATACTTAATAGTCTTTAATGGCACGTATAAGTCAATATTTAACTGTACTATTATTTTAAATGGCAAGTTTTACTTAAGTTACCTTTACAACGCAAATTCTACATTCTTTTACAGATAAATTTGGCGAATTAAACTTCAAGGAAGTTCCATATTTTAAGGATAACTAAGCAAGACATTGACCTCACCATATGAACCATTCTGCTTCATAGTACTTGTAACAGTGTATGTACAGAACCGTTAAAAGGTAAAGTCTTATTTATAATTTAGTTTATGACTTCTGAATTTTTTTTTCGTTTTCAAACATATACTAAATAAACTTATGTATAACTTGTTATTTTATTTTCATTTGTGTTAATTGTTTATAGTATTCAATAACTAGGTTTTGTTGTTCCTAGATAGATATATAAAAAAAAAACGAAAGACAACATGGCGCTCGAGAATTTATTATTTTTTTCATAATTTTTTGATGACATTTTTGGAATATAAGTGAAAATAATCAAGCAGAAAACAAGCAACTAGCATTTCAGGTAGGTTAATTAAACTATTTATTAGAATCCACCTTTATATTCATCTACGGATGAGCCGACGGCAGTAGCGATTATTAAAAGGTAATTTTTTATATTAATTAAATTATTTGATCAATTACGAATGGTATATTACATCATCGCTTTTTTATTTAATGTTATAAGTTGGCCCAGTTTTAGTGTTAATACACTTGGAGCCGCTATTAATGTTACAATTTGACGCCTTTTAATAATTGTTGTTATACTTTGGCTTAAGTTAAGGTTATAACGTAATTCGTATTCAACGTCTGCAGTAAGATTAAGAATTGCTAGTCTAATCACCATCTAGATTAATTCACAAAACTAAACAAAACCTGTACATAACCTAACTAATTTTAAAGTTTTAGAAATAAGAATGATTTTTGATTCACAGTACTCATTTTCTGGATAATTCGTCATGAATTAGTTTACTGACACAAACAGTTAAAATATGTTGCGCGATTGTGTTATTAAACAATGTGGGCAAATGTAGCACATTGGGATAAGGTAAAGTCGCCTAAGTGCACATAACCCAAGAGTATGCATTAGTCGTTTCCGCCAAGTATGAGGTATACACGCTCGTGTTTGTATTTTTACATGCAAGTAATCAAAGGTAAGTAACCTTCAAAGTTTTATAAAAATCGGCGCAGGCAAAAGCATTTTATTACATGCATTGTACTTTTTCTTCTTCTACTGTAACTTTTCGAGATATTCAATAGTTAGTTTTGCTTAGAATATGGACTGATTTGCATTGCTTCTAACTGAGGTGAGTTAATGCAACGTCTACTTTGTTGTATATGGTGAAGCATAGAGTTTCGCCGACGTATTTACAAAAGAAAATTAAATTTTTAAGGCAGCGTTATCGAAATTGAAGAGTATGCAACTTTGATTCATCCAACAGTGTGCGTGCATACCCTTGGATGTTTTTAGTAACGAATGTCTCTTTTCTTCAGTTAAAATTTACGGAAGAGATGTTAGACGAAATAAAACAAAAATTGCAAAAGGATCAGTCTAAAAGATCTATAGCTCAGAATGTGACTTGAACGAGTCAACGTTGAGAAAACGTTTAAAGTTAGGAAATGTTCCTAGTTCTTTCGGTCGTTTCAAGTCAGTTTTCGACTCAGCGAATGAACTTGAATTACGAGCTCTTATCAATTCTCGTATCAATTCGCAAAATAAATAAACATTAGACATCCTTTTAGTGAAACAACAAAGCGTGTTGGAAAAAAATGTATTTCGACATTTGGTCAAAAATATAATTTATCCCTTAGACAACAGGAAAAAGTTAGCGTAGCTCGTGCAATCTGTTTAGGTGTCCACGTTTTTTAACATTATTCAGCAGCTCATCGAGAAATATTTATTTACTGGTAAAACAATTTTTAATATGGATGATACTGGAATGCTTACTGTTCCCAACAAGATACCGAAGGTTCTTAGCATCACGGAAAAAAACCGTTGGGAAAGTTGTATCACGAGAAAGTGGACAGCTTATCACGGCAGTCTGCTGTTCAAACGCTTAACGATTTTACATACCACTTGTATTGATATATCCCAGAAATAGAGAAAAAAGGAATTAATGTATGGAGCGCCAGAGTATACAGTCATGATGTTGTCTGGTAGTGGGTTTATAAATTCAGAGCTATTTCTTAGGTACTATTTTAAATAAATTTGGATGATTGATTTCCATTACTTCTAATTCACATTAGTAGTATTAATAATTAAAGTGTACATTAAGTAAAATCAGTTACTTCAAAGTCATTTCAAATCATTTAATAGTTTGTCCCCCAAAAGTATTTATTACCTGTCGTACTAAAATCATTAAGTTTGTCGCAATCAGTTCATCAATATGTGAAATTTACATTAAAATACGAATTCATTATGCGTGTAAAATGAATATTCCAAGTTCATATTCAAACTAATGCTTTATAATAAATTTGTTATATTTTCGGGTGACTAGATATCTATGTATGTATGTTAGTACAATGTGTTTTTCTAAATAAAATTGTTGCAAAATTATGTATTTACGATATATATTTATATATTCATAAAATGATACCAAAAATGTATGATTTTGATTTTATATAATAGCATTATAAACATTTTTAATAAATTTAATTTGTTTCAATTATTACGAAAAATAAAAATTCTTGTAAAATGTATTAAACCTATCATATCAGTTAATGCACAACATTGTGATAAACGACGCGATATTAAACCAGATTACAGCATATGGTAATTTAATGTTTTGGTCGACGCGTTTCACTGGTTGCATAAATTCTCGCGTTCCCCCCTTCCGTCTGCTACCAATTTGCACGTCAATAAACTATTGGTACGTCCCCTCTCGTACTTACTCTATGTAATGAACTTACTATAAAAGAGGTTGCACAGTTATCCTAAAACAATTATAATTAAAACTATTTCATTTCTTTAAATTTTTTATGTTAACATCTAGACGTCTATTAACCTCTCCCTGACATGAAGTTTTAAACGTGTTTCTCATACATTATTATTTTTGTCTTGACAATGTTGCCTATTTTCGTAATGAACCTCGTATAAGAGAGGTTTCGTAATTATCTTAAAGAAAATCTGTTAATGTTATTCCTTTTCTTTTAATTTCCATTTTTTAGGTTGGAATTTCGTGTGGAGTTCCACACCAGATA